>JAUBNY010000259.1:642692-671303 GCA_032275445.1 Crypturellus soui | reverse complement strand
CAGCAGGTTGAGGGAGGGGATCCTGCCCCTCCACTCAGCTCTGGGGAGGCACCTGGAGTATTGGATGCAGGTCTGGGCTCCTCAGTGCAAGGAGGACATTGAGCTTCTAGAGAGGGTCCAGCGTAGAGCCACAAAGATGATTAAGGGACAGGAGCAACTAACATATGAGGAAAGACTAGATGAGCTGGACCTGTTTAGCCTAGAGAAGACTGAGAGGAGATCTGATCAATATGTGTTAGTACCTGAGAGGAGAATGTAGGGAGGATGGGGTCAAACTCTTCTCAGTGGTAGCCAGTCATAGGACAAGGACACAAGTTGAAACATGGAAAGTTCCATCTCCATGAGGAAGAACTTCTTTACTGTGAGGTGCCAGAGCCCTGGCACAGGCTGCCCAGAGAAGCTGTAAAGGCTCCTTCTCTGGAGATCTCCCAAATCTGCCTGGATGCCACCCTGTGCCCCTGCTCTGGGTGTCCCTGCTGGAGCAAGGGTTGGAGTGGATGATCTCTAGAGGTCCCTGCCAACCTCAACCATTCTGTGATTCTGTGATATTTTTCAGAGTTCAAATTCTGGAAGAAAAACAATACCCTCTCTCCTGGCAAACCCTCAGTAAATTTAGGCCAATATGTCATTGAAATTTCCTGAAAATATCAATCATTCAATTGCACAAGTTGTGGAAACCACTGCTCTTAATGCTAGATGCATCACTTAGGATATGAACAATCACTCAAATTCTATTTATAGTCATGATTCACCAACCAAGAATAATAACTCACAAAACTTTTTTGTAAGATTGAATAATTTTTGATTCAGAGGTTTTTTTTTTTTTTTTTTAATATGTTATAGTATGATACTGATAGAGATGAAAACACTGCCTGGGAACCGCCTGGGAACCAAGAAATCCCTTTTTTGTTTATTTTGATTGATCCTCTTCCTTTCAAAAAGGATGTAGCTTTGTTCAAAACAATTTAAAAAGACTTGTTGATAGTAACTAAAGACTCACCTCCTACAGACATTGCTATCAGGCTTGGTTCAGCTGCCTCTAAATGAAAAAGTACACAGCCAAGTGAATATGCATATATTTTCAACACTATGAATCAGATAAGTGTCTTCAGAATCAAATATGTTTGTCTGAGGTATAGATCTGTAACTTGCTATACAGTATACAGCAAAACATTAAAAAAAACAAATATTTATTATAAATTAGTAAGCAACATTTCCCCTTTAGAGTGTGATTCACTGTGGTAGGCACATAACTGAGTCCTAGCAGAATACAGTGTGTGTTCGTACAGAATATATTAAGTTAGGACCAGTTGCACTTAAACTTCTTACATATAATCTAGATTTCAAACAAATGGCATCACTTCTGGTTAATGTAGTTAGGTCTTCAGTGGTGAGTGCCAAGGTATGACTGCTAATATTTATCTGTCAGTATATTCTTGAATCCCACTGCCTACCCATTCTGAAAGGCTGTGTGCTGCGCTCCCCATCACCTGTGAGCACTGGTGCTGCCGCTGGTGCCACTGGCGGTGCTTCTGCTTCAGCTTTCTCCATCAGCTCTGAGATTAGATAGGATCACTGTTTAGCTTCACAATGAAAATGGTCCCCCACATTCAACACTGCCAAATATTATTCAAAATCTAAAACTGTTGCATGAATAGGTTACACTCATTGTAATGGAGCCACTTTTTTTTTGTTTTAAACAGAAATAATATTCCATATCTTACCTTCAAGCACTAAAAATTTCCTCCTAAATTTTCATACGTTCTTTAGAACAAGAACATTCCAGGGAGTAGGCTCAGAGGCCTTCAATAATTCACCTCACTATCTATCAATATCAGTTCATCTTGACCATAATGAATGGACACAGATAATGCACAAAAATGCCTTGTTCCAGTGACCAATTCCCCCCTTCCAGTGACGGAAGATGATCACACACCTGTGCTTTCTTGCTCAGCAAGCCTCAGTCCCATTGCCAATTACATGCTGATAGTTGTTTTTTTGTAGATCCTTTCATTCCTAATTCGATTCTCTGGAAATGCTATCAACTTTTCATCTGCCTAGAACGTTTCTTCTACAAAGTGACACCTTCCCCAACTACAAAGATGTGCCTAGGCCTGATGAGCATGTCAATGAAAGCTATTAACCCAATGTATTCCTGAGAAAACGTCACACTTCAGTTCATACATGTTGGCATGTCAGCTGGAAGATACTGGTGGCTGGATGCAAGCCAATGAACATTAGATCACTCAAGTTTAATCACCATACAGCCAAACTAATGACACTGACTCTCTAATCTCATGCTGGCTCAGAAGCAACATGAGCCAAGGCCACTGTACTGACTCCATTTTTCAGTATGCTCTTCTGTCTTTAAGCATGATCTAAAAAACAAGGTCACAACTATTTTAGGCAACTGAAAATACAGAGACAACATTTTTCCAAACAAGATTTGAGCCACATGGCCAAATTCCACTTCAGCTAATTGCCCTCTGCCTCTCAAAACCTTTACTATTTCAGCACAATGCAGACTTTTTCACTGCAACAGGATTCTGCAGCTAATTAGCTGCCACTGCCAAAACCTAAAATTAGAGACTTGTAGTCAGTTACTCAGTCTGGGTCCTAAATTTCTTTGGGGCTCTGCAGCATAAAAAAATACAAAATCACTATCTCACATTTGCATAGCAAAGTTAGTGCTAGTCTTACACCATTCTGTACATGTATCACTCCGCGCTCGTGTTAATGGGGCATGCATACTCAGTCAGAAATTTTAATGAGACAGAAACACACGAGAGTTACTCTTAGAACTTACTGCTCCAGAGCCCCTGCTACTAGCCCAAATGCAGAAACTAATCTCGCTAAGTGACAAAAAAGCATTTGACATCAGTGTCTCATAAATACTTACGGTTGTTAAACACAAGTCCTGGAAATGGTCTGTACAAAACAGAATACAGAACACAACATTAACTTATTACTCCTAAGGCAGCCTCACCTAATGGAGGTCATCCTGAAAGAAGGAACAGAAAGTAGACAAGAACAGAAGAAACCGCCGCAGTGGTTTTCGGGCACTGTGGTTTGGTGTCTAGCATTTTGTAAGGGACGTGCACAGAAGAGCTAAATCCTTCCCTCAGAAGGATTCAGTCTTCTTAGTAAAATGACATTTTATAAATTTCTCTCTTTTTAATGAATATAAAGCTTTTAAACTCTTGTGAGGGGGTCTGTAATTCGAGGAGTTATAAAAATTGAGGCATTTTTGCTTTCAACTCCTAACCTTCTTTTTAGTGTTGTTCCTAGTTTCTTTCTGTTCTGCTTCACTACAAAAATATCTCTTTATAAAATTCGCTTATACTGTAATTGGACAATATTCAATTGTTCAAATACTGTGGATAAATTAATTTTAATGAAAAAATATCAAAAGAAGCGCCTTAACACAATTGCAATACTTTATTAATATTATTAGCAATACCACCACAAACATACTAATCACTGTCAAAAACCAACATGGATGACTGGAGAGTCTTGTATGAAGCAAAATCCAAGCTTTCTCAAGGCTGTGGGGCAGCAAGGCCACTACACCTTAGGGCTGCATTTTATAATATGAATAAATGGCATCTCGAATGATAGCTTGCTGTAATGTCTAATACTAACACTATTGATTTTTTTCCTACCTAACTGGGCAATTGCAAATTGGCAATTTTGGTTCTACACAGAGTTACCATCTTCACTCATGCTATGGATATTTGGGTTTCATTTGACCTATTTAGTTATCCAAAACAGACAACTTCACTGAAATTTCTGTTCTTTCGAGTCTCCATTTATTCAAGCTACAGGGCTGTCCCAACATGTGCACAATCTAATCAATGAAAGCTACATACCGAATGACAGTAAACTTGATGAATTCTGCTGATTCCAAAATCTTCCTCATTGAGCTGATTTCAAGATAACTGGGAGCTTTAAATGCCACACCAGGAGGCATTCCGTCCACCACCACACAGCCAGGGTTGACGGTGATTTTTCTGTATGGGACTTTTATAGGGAAATTCATGCCAATTGCCTCACCTGTGTGAGAAAATTAGGTCAGGTTTACTTTCAAGTCTACATACTCATGATAACATCGAGGAAAAAATTCTCAGACAAGATCTGCAACTATAACTAATTAATCGTCAAGTAGATTAAGTGGTATTTTTTCAAACATAGATTTGGGTTGCACTTACAACTATCACAAAGAGATCTCTAGCTCCATTTTTAATACGTTCAGCATAAAAAAAAGACCAAGATTCTGTTTTTACTAAAAAAGAAGAGGCTATCTAGGAAAATAACTATAAGAAAGGAAAACACAACATTTCCTGTAACGCACACAGAAGTGCGCACACAACACTAGAAAAGGAACTGTAGATAAAGAATCTCACTAAGAGACTATTTATTGGTGCCCAATGCAAACATACAGCAAAATTGAAAAGAATACATACAGGAAAAAATAAGCTGGATTTAAAAAACTAATCTAGGCGAGTATTAATAGGGCAGAATTACATAGTACATTCTTCTATGAAGAATCACAGTTTGCAAGCAAAATAAACATTTCATTCATGTTTACACAGGAAGAGGGAGAAACAGGAGGGGAAGCAACATAAAGCAATTTATATGTATAGGACTTTGTTTAACATATCAATCAAGCTACATACCTTATAAAAGATTCTTTCTGAAGTCAAAACAATATTCATACGCAATTCTCGTATTTGTTCATTTTAATGATTGCACATATTGTCTGTCATTAGCAACAATTCAGTAACATCACACGAACAATATTAGTTACATCAACGTCTGTCTAAAAATTAATTACCAAATTTCCGGCTAAACAGATCATTTACTTGTTCTCTCAACTGTCTGACCTTTTCTACTTTTGACAATCGCTCGCTTTCATCATCTGAAAGAAATTGACAGAACAGCATCAGAATTAACATTTTTTTTCCTTGAAGATTTAGCAATGTGTAAATGTTATGCCTTGAAGCAGGCATAACAAAATGTTTTGAAACACGAAATATTTTCCTTATTCTATCATTAACACAGAATTGCATAAACAAGCAAAAATTCCTGTCTGTTAATAAATCTCTAAAATGCTTCAAATTATTGAAATTATGGACATTATTCAAACTTGTATGTTAGTAGGCCAACTAGAAATCTACTTTGGTTTTCAGTAATCCTACTCGGAAGAGCATTTAGCAGCCAAAACAAAAATAAGAGCACAAAAGCTGTGCAGCTGGACAGCATGCATACCTGGTATAGTTACTTGAATGATGTTGAGATCTTCAACCCCTGCAGCTGTGTTCACCCCTATATTGGTTGTGCTGCTTGTTGAAATGGCCATATTGGAAGAGTTATTTTTTCCTAGATGTAACAGAATTAATTTATAAGACAGTTGTGGAGAGCCCAGAATCTTCAATGCTATATACTAAGAAAAGAAAAGACTAGATTAAAGCTTATGCTAATTATCATCAAGCAGGTTTTCGTAAAAGACTTCAAAAAGACAGAATAAAAGACTAGACAAGACATATTTTGGTCTTTTTAATGGAGAGGAAAAAAATTATAGTATTTGTGGTTAATTTAGTAACATCTACTGATCTGTTTTTTCACTGCATGCATTCACAAAATAAATCCTTTAGCTATATTTGTGGGTCGCATGCCTTTTGCTGTCACAGTTTTCTACTGGTTATCATCACTCATTTTACGGAGCACTTCTCACTTAGAATCACCTAGGCATCAGGAGTAACTAATTCACCGATAGAGTCAAATTATTTCTGCAAATCACAAACCATTTGTCAGATTTTGATAAAAGACAGTCAAAAGGTCAGAGATAAGATTATATTGAAAATAACTCAAAAATTTTAATCCCTTGCCAAATCTATGTTCAAATCAGCAATGGTCACTGCCTTCCTTGTCTCATGGGTGTAATTCATAAGCTACGATTTTTGATATATCCGTATCTTTTGTTAGAGTGAAAACCCTGTAACAGCTATCTAAAACATAAGCAGTGTGTGGAATACTGTTACAAAGTATTCAATTACAAAAAGCTGCTCAGAAGCCAGAAAGACCCGTCAGAAGATGGAATAATACAAGAGTTAGAGAACTATGCAGAAAACAGAAAATTTGTAGTAGTGTTATAGTGCTGAAAGTAGAGGAAAAGATCTCCTGCAGATACGGGATGGTGGCACAGGACTTATGACCACCTCAAACTCAGCCCAGTGACACTCTCATCTAAAGAAAAAGCCAAATCAATCACAATACCGAATGAAGTTTTCAGGAATTTATTAACACCAAACAGCACTTCTCATGTTTTTAATCCCTGAAAGAGGTTATTATCTAGAATCCTATGTGGATATAAAACTCACTTTGGGGGCTTCTAGCAGAATTTTCCTTAACTGCTGCCTCAAACAACTCGGGCCTGCAAGCAAACAGATTGAATATTTCACGTACAACAAGAAAATTACATTCATTTCATCAACAATAAAAGACAATATTCTAGTATTGATATTTTAAAGACAGAAACTGATACTGTACACACAGTATTCTCCTAGACCAGATGATCTAGGATGCTGTTGTTAAGCCTCCAGAACTTCTCTTGCCATCTTGCATCCACACTGGAACAGAACAGTTCTTACAACCCCAAATATATGAATTTACCCTTCTCTGTCCTTAATATATTGCTGCCAAATTTTAACTAATAGCCTACAGCGGTTCCATATAATAGGAATTAAAAGTAATGTGCTGCTAACTGAAGTGAACTTCAAAATCTAAATCAGCATTTCCCCACTACATAGCTTGTAGCTATCTTTTTGAACAAGAGATCAGTATACCCTGCTCCTCATATATAAATGCTTTCTGAGTATTTCCTGGGTTACCAAAAATATTCCGGTGTATATTTTAGACTGTTGATAAAGAAATTTAGCAATTCAGCAAATGAATTTTATTTCTCAGGTTGCAGTTCAGCTCTAATAAGATAAATTATTAGAGACACATGTGGGCTTACTTTTTAATAATGAATTTTATCTTAGATTTGTTTCTTAGGATCTTCTCTAGCCGTGGAATTCCAAAGGTAGATGGTCGCCGGAACGGCACTCCCTCTGGTAGGCCCTCCACAAAGAAATCTTCCGGAAAGGATTCAAATAATGCAAAAGGGACCTTCACTGGTTCAGTCAGCCCTAGCGCTTCCCCTGAAATGCAACAGAGCAAATAAGCTACCAGCTAGACCACTGAGGTGTTTACAAGCAAAACATATCAGGAATCAAGTGCAATAAAGCCCTTAATTGCCAAACAGCTTGCTGTAGAAAGAGACTGAATATGATGGGTTACATGTTTCTCCAGGTACCATCCCGGATGAATGGAGTCATGCAGCAGCTGAAATCATGCAAATTCTCATTCTTAAGCAGAATGAAGAATGCTTAGAAATGTGCCAGGATGTGCACATGTCTCTGGGTCATTAAAAAAAAGTAGAAATCAAACCAGAGCTTCTCCATTTCCAAATAAATTAAGTGGAAATTTGACACAGAGCTATAAGCAAGCTAAGCAAGAATGAGAGAACACAGACTACATTATGCAGGGATTGTAAAACTTCCAAAGTCAGTACATGAACACATCCATGACACGGCTAACAGCACAGTTATATGACAGGCATCTTGGTAAAGGAATTGGTAAACTTACGACATTTTTCATTAAAAAGATTTTCAACTTTCTGCTTTAGGTCGGTGATTTTGGCATTCCAAGCCTCTGGCAGAAGAAAATGGAAAGAAGTAATTGATTCACAAAATTAATCTATCTTCAAATAATGTTTTTTTAAATGTTTAATAAACGCCTTTTTTTCATGCTTGCTAACAGATTATTATGACAGGAAAATAAATAAAATGGCAATCAGTCTGCAAACAGCATAGAAATATGAGTAAGAAATTCTTTTATGAATACAGGGGCCAAGAAGTGCACATTATTCTATGGATGATGGAGAACTGAATGTAGGTGAAGATGAATGTAGATGAAAACAAGAACTTCCACCATCCTCTAACTGTAGAATAAAACATAAATGTAAATAATTTCTGTTATTAAAAAAATGCCAAAATTGTCAATGATTACATTAATAGAATGTATGCATGCTAAAGCACTTGAGTATTTACCAAAGGAAAATTCTCTTCCTCTTGGCTTGAAACACATATTGGATCCATTGGTTTGAGAATTAGTTCGAACATCTGCTGTTTGTGGTTTATTTGGACCTGTAGAAATACATTATTTACGTACACGCAGATAGCAGAAGCAATCCATCATATGAAAAGGATAACACACCATACCAGTACAAAGAACATAAGTTCTGCATTAAGAATGCAATGAAAACCTTCTTAAAAATTGTTTTCAGTGTTGAAATTAAGCATATGCTATTGCTCACATCCCTCATTTGCTGCTAAGGCCTTTAGTCATCCTACATCACTACTTGGTATAAAAGGCCTAAGAAAGCTGTAACCACCACTCCTTTCTCAGAATCCAGTATTATTCAAAAAGGAAAAATAAAGCTGGAATGTATCTGGAGTCCTGAAAGGAAATGGAATCTGCTATGTGCGGTAAAGATTAGAACTTGTATATGTTAATTATGGCGTATGATAACTTTTTACACTAAAACAGCATTTATAAATATTTGTTCCATACCTTCTTCAACAGTAACTTCAACCTCTGGGACCTCTGGATTGCTTGCAGGACTTCGTGATCTTTTTGAACTCTTTAGATTCATTGCTAAAAATCAGAACAAGCTGTAATGAATATACTTGTATGAAATATGCCCTACACAGTCAACAAAATCACCTGCATTCTGAAACTTGCACCAACCTCAGTAACTTGTGCTTGTGCTCAGGGGAGTCTGCATGGAAAAATCTGAACAACACAGTGAAGTTCAGAGACTTCCAAAGTGCTTTTAGAGTTCATCAAACAGATAGGTATCATAATCCTTCAAATTTTCACTCCATTAATTTAGAACAGAAGACATAGGGAACTTTACATTGAAGCGGCAGTTTTAGTACATTTTATTATGTTAAAAAAAAAAAAAAAATCAAAAGTTAGTAACTTCATGATTATGACAGAGTATTTTAAAGGACTTTGCTATTTCCTTGAGAAACTTAATTGTTATTTACTTCAGTTCCCAGGTAAGCTAAGTCATGCTTTTAATAAGCAAAATAAGAGTTGTAGAAATTGTAAAAATTCAATATTTTTTATTTGAATAATGGCAAGTTAAAAAATTCAAAAAAATGTTTCAAGTAAATGTTTTGGGAAATAGTTTCTTTAGAGGCTACTGTGCAAGTTCATCTTAAGTAATGCCTTTTATCTGCAAATCTTGTATTTTCAAACTGTAAAAAAACATAAGTCTTCTAAGAAAGCAGAAATGTGTATTTATGAAGTAGCAGCAGGAAATAACCCTTAAGCATTTACCTTTAGTATTTATTTTACTAGCCAATCCTGGAGGCAAATAGGAAGTGACAAGCTCAGGCCTAAAAGTTGAACAGAACAGAATTCAATCAATTATAAATGCAAGAAAAATACAACATACTACTACATATTTACTGGAATTCAGATTAGCTCAAATTTATATAATATCGACTGCTTATTAGTTCCTACTAGAAAAAGGCTGACTCACCATGTATTATAACCAGAAATAATTAGAAAACATTCCACTTCTGTTTTTTTTTTTTTCTTTTGAGTTATTAATCAGGCAAAAAAAGGGAAGGGGGAGGGAAGAAGGAAAAAAAGCTTCCAGATAGAGAGCCTTTTTTTTTTTCCCCCCCTAGATCCATGATTTTTGAACACAAAATATATATTTCTTTAAATTTCTAAGGAGGGCATATCCTTTCATGAGATAAAATATATGCAAAATAGTCCTTCACGTAAACAGAATTTCAGTTGCATTTAAAACTTAAAATTGCCAAGAATAAAATCAAATAATTTCAAAATCAGGAGTAGAAATTACTGAATCACAAACATACTTTTTAACAACAAATTTGATTTTGCCACTTCCACGGACAATTCTCTCAAGGCGTGGAATTCCAAACCACGTGGGACTCCGGAAGGGGATTCCTTCTGGCAAACCTTCGACGTACAAGTGCTCTGGGTTTGATTCAAACACAGGATAGGGAACTTTCACTGCCTCTGAAAGCCCCAGAGCTTGGGCTGAAAATAAAGATTTAATGAGAGTTTACACACTCAGATGGGTGGTATTTTATATTAAACGATTTTAAGAAGCTCTTCTACTCAGACAGCAAAAAACCCCAATAAATGTTTAAACAGGTTTTCTACCACTTTCTGTAGAATCACTGCAAATGGGGACTTCGCCCATCTTGTTAGTCTCCTTGCAGCTGTCTAAATCTGCAGAATCTAGTATTTCCATTACTAAGAAGTTCTTTGATCCTAAGTCCTTTTGTACATATACCATTATACCTGTCCTAAAAATGAAAAACTATGGCCTAGAACGTTGTTAGAAAATCATTAAGTCAGAGGGAAGAGTCAGTAAGAAATAAGTAAGAAGAGTCAAGATTTCCTTTCTCTCGTTATAGCACACTTTTAATCTTATATACATGTAAATGTAAAATTTACAACTCTTCTATAGCAGAGTTTTAATCAAAGCAGCACTATAATATAGTTAATTTAATATTTAACTTACCAAATTTTGTATTAAATATCTCTTCTACTTGCTTTCTGAGTTTTGTGATTCTCACATTCCAATCTTCTTTCACTAAAACAAGAAATGGACACGTGCTATAGAGTATGATTCACTCTCTAGATAAGGTAGTACATTTGACCACATTTCTTCCAGTTCAAGAACCTGGAAACTTCCAACACAATCACACCAGAATAGACAAGGGCGGGCAGTGAGGCAGCTTAAATAATATACATTATTCCCTACACATAATGGAAGAACTGTCCAAATGCAGTTACAAATTTCAATCATTGTCCCAAGTGGAAGAACTTGCTTTTCTGAACCTTTCAGTGCAGGGAAGAATTATGCTCTGATAGAGTTGGAATTATTAATGAATTTCAGCACATAAGAAACACATTCTTTAGAACAAAACATGAAGATTTAAGGACTGCTTTGCTAAATACTTTGATTAACATTAAAAAAAAAGAAAAAAAAGAAAAAAAACTGTTATAAATAATACTCGATTATAGGGATGCCAGCCAGAGCAGCCAATTTGTAGCTCAGAGCAAAGGACAAACTAGCAGAAATAAAAGGCACTTCTTTCCTGACAAACAACATTAAGGCTCATTACTTTAGTCATCACAGATAACAATTAATTTACACTGAGAGCTGTAAAAAACATGAATGAAGGCATAGAGAATTCTCAAATCATACTTTCAACTAACAAGTTATATGATCTGATATATTACTAGGTTTTTATATTACCAAGGTTAGTAGCATTAATGCATTCTGCAATCTATGTCATAGATTTCACATGAGCCCCATCCTGCAAGTGTTTAACACCTGCATCTATGTTTATACTTATTCACTGGTTAGAGTCTAAGCGGCACTGGAATTAGACTGAATAATTTACTGAAAAAATACAAATGTTGTTTGTAAGATATCTGTTGGGGGCACCAGATTATAACTTTGCAACAAAACAATACGTTGCTTTAAAAAAGGCTAATATTATTCCTTATCCAGATAGGGTTTGCAACAGCAAATAAGATGATCTCTGGCCTTTACTTGGGGAAATGACTTGCACTGGGTTTTAAGCCTAAGAGAACATTTGCTTTGTTTACCTGTCTGACATCAAGCCCTACAGCCTCATAAGGTACGTGGGCACTGGTAATACCAGACTTGCCTAAAAGTTAAGGAAAAAATACGTAATTTGAATATATGAAATAAGAAATAAGAATGCCATTCTGGGCATTCAAATAATTTGCATTTAAGAATCATGATCACTTCACGTCAGTTGTCAGAAAGATTTTCTTTTTTTTTATTGCTACCATGTCTACCTACTGCTATTGCTATGATATCACCCTGTCAGTTATACTGTCAAGTTTGAAAAGATTCAGGGGTCTAGAGAACTATAAAAGAGGTGCTCTTTCCCTTCTGCTCCATGCCTAACACAGTCTTTTCTACCCTCTTGCTGAATATGAACCCCTTCCTAAAGTCCAAACAAAATCCACAATAAATTGTGATGGCATAAGGACATCACTGTTTATATGATTATATCATGTTCTTTCCTTTTTCTTCTTCAGAAGACTCATGTTTATCTCTTGAAATCACACTTTGTTTATCTAGTGTAAGGCAAAAAACTAGCAAATCCTGGATCTTGGTTCAAAACCCTAAATCATAGCACTCATGTCAGGAAGTAAAAGAAAGGATTAATCTGGACTCTTTTCTTCATGTTTTTAGAAGCCATCATAATCCCTTACCAGCAGATGTCTCAAAATGCCCAACACAATCAGCTACAGGACTTCAGAGCTTTAGATCAGGGCATCACAGTAACTAGTTGTCTTAGGCTGCCAAAGGGATCCCTTCTAGTTATTCAGAGACGGTTGGACTGTACTGTAATTCAGAAAGCCACTCATCTACACAAGGACCAGTTTAAGCTTTTAAAGCCTCATGAAGAGCATGGCATACAATAGTCACATAAAGATTATTTTTAAAAAAAATTATTTATTGATCCATATTTGTTTTTCAACCAATTTTTTACATTGTCCTTGGGAGACAATATCTGTCTTACCTGGTGTATTTGACCTTGTCCGAATAATTTCGGTTGGAGTGACAGTTAGCAGTTCTGGTCTGTAATGGAAAAGCACATAATTTATCCACTCTTACTACAAATTGAATAATACTTTTCACATTAGTAATTGAAAAGTATGGACTTTTTCTATTATGCATTTTGCCCTCTTGTAGAAATGTTATAAGGATAACTTGGGAGATTCTTGTCTGAATTGTAAATATCCTTTTCCTTTATAAGATAACATATTTCATTTTCCTGTCTGAATGCTTCATGACTTAAAGTAACCAACTGATTAAACAAAAAAGCAAAATCCTCTCCACTTTTTTAAGGCACTAAACCAAGCTCTCACCTTTTGATTACAAATTTGATTCTGTTGCCCACTTGAATTATTTTTTCAAGGCGAGGAATCCCGTACCAGGATGGGCTCCTGAATGGAATGTTCTCCGGCAGACCTTCGACGTAGAGCTCAGTTGGATGCGCCTCGAATTTCTGGTATGGGACTGCTTTAGGCTCAGCACTCCCCAAGGCCTCAGCTGTTAGAACAAAATAAATCCAGTAACTGACAGTTTGGCCGTCTTTACTAAAAGTCAGCTAAACTACATAACCACCAGACTATTACAATCCTTAGAATAACACAGAAAATTGAAATCCAACAGACTCCAAGCTTCAGCACATCAAAAACAAAGATTTATCACGTTGTATTATATTATATTGGAAAGTCACAATGTCAGAATGAAGATTAATAAGTTCTTCACAGGGGCATAAGGAAGTAGTTTCATCCAGAGTTTTAAATCTATTATACAGCATAATGAAACAACATTTTATTCTAGCGTTTATGAAGTGGACCATTTTTTATGTTGGGGAAAACATAAAAACTGAAAAAATGCAGAAATGGTCAGACTCAAATCTTAGAGCTATCGCAGTGGATATAGATAAGTAAATGATCCCTTTTTTCTTCAAAGAAAAAAAATCTGAAGAGGAAGAAGCAAAAAAAGCAATCTTCAGGAAACACAAAGGCAGGAAAGAAAACAGCAGCACTGAGCTCACCAAACTTTCTACAGAAGAGCTGATCTACCGCCTTGCGCAGCTTGGTGATTCTGGCGTACCACTCCTCTTTCACTGCATTCGAGAGCGACACAGAACAAAACAACATTTGTTGTCCTTATTCTAGTTACCATTTTCTGTCCTACAGTTTATACCAAACCTATCCAAATTCCTTGAAAACATTGCTTTTTAAACACAAGTACTCTCAACAGATTACATTTTCACCTAACCTATATAACACTATGCTAAAGTACAGATTTAATTAGGAATGAGAAAAAATGATCATAATTCTGTCAAAGATGACTGAATTTTAAACTTAGAAAAATTTCCACTAAATCCACTGAACTTGACATATCTCTCTGGTTACAAAACACAGCCTGCATGAGAGCATCCAGAACTGCAGTGCTGCCACTATTGACTTCAATCTGCAGGCCTGGAATTATTTTTTTGCCAGTTTCATTTTCTAAAAATTTATCTTGTTATTCGATGTATAATGTGGCATGCACAGGTGACAGAAACTTGCTTTTACGTCATTTTCACAACCCAACCGCAAACTTTTAAGATAGTGGCACATTTCACTTTGATTCTTGTTGTATAGCCACATCAAACTTCCTGCATTCACTTCCCTTTTTTTTTGTGGATATTATTTTTAAAATAGTGACTAGTGGCTGTACCAAATGACTACCATAATTTTGTCATTCTTCAAGTGACAAAAACACATGTTCTAACTCTCTGAAATGTTTCCTTAGCGCTATTTAAGACATGAGTTAAGACATAAATGTGACAGTTTTCTAGATTAGTATATCCTCGGTGAATAAAACAAGTCTAAATCCAGTTTTTCATCACTTAATCCATTGACCGTTGCTGCTCATTGGCTCCTACATAAGCATCTTGGGTGGAAGTCCCGGGATAGGACTTTGCATCTGAAGACAGTTGTGGCTTTGAGTCTTTGTAAAGACAGGCAACAAGTCACTGCTCATGACAGTGCAATCAGAATGGGTCATCACCAGTGCTAGCTGCAAGGGTTTCATGGGCTGTGCAATGTATCTGTTTTGTCTCCATCATCAGTACAGCCATATTAAATATGGCACAAACACCACAAGAGGACTAATTAAAAAACTCACAAAAGACAGTTAGGTCTAGGATTCAGTCATTAACCTAGCTACTATTTTTATAGCCAAATTTGGTGCTCTAAGGTTATTAACATTTAAAACAGTAGGTTAACTTATACAGCAGGAAAACCTTAATTCCTCTACAGACATAATTTCTTTGCTTAATTTAGATCCTAATGTTCACTTTAAGCACAATCTTTGATATACTTTTATAACAGAAGATATGAGACTTCTTATATAATACAATATAACATTGTTGCAGTAATACAGATACTACCATTTATATGTTCTTGTATCTCTCTATGAACTAGGAATTTCTCAGATATTACTGAAAATTCACAATTCCACTAGATCAAGCTTGTCAAATTAATATTTGGGGGTTAGGAGCAATCTGTTTTCTACCACATTTTCAGACATACAGGCTTTCAACTCTCAGCTTACTTGGATAATTGGCAAAATGCAGTCCTGAAAGACTGTGAATAAAACTGGCCGTTTTATACACATTATCACAGTAGGGAGAAAAAAAAAAAAAAAAAAAAAAGGAGGAAAACAAGTCTGGAGAAGTAATTTACCAACTATGGCTTATGCAAAGCCACAATTTCTTCAAAACTTGATTTTTTTTCCCTCCCAAATATTTTTTTTATTCCAGCCTGAGGCAATATGAATTTATGGATTGCCACTGTAACAAAAAAAATCAGTCCTTGTAGTCTTGTTTGTACTTGATGATGTTTGCTTGATGATTTGCCTTTGCTTGATTTGCTTTTGCTTGATGATTGACGCACACTAAGTGGAGGTCAAAAAATGTAAGACCAGGTACCTGCTGAAAAGCATTTCTTTCAGCAGTGTGTAAGAGTCAAGCGGTCAGACAGTACTGCCTTTGCACTAGTGCATGAAAATAAAGTCCTGCCATCCAAGCAAGTTGCAGTCTGCAACAATAAATATCTCCATAACCAGAATGTTCATTACTGCTTTTCAGCTAACCTAATTTTAGCAAATACCAAATGTAAGCAAATGGTAAAGAAAAGTCTCCATGGGACAGACAGTTCCTTAAGTAGTAAACTTTGTCAGCTATGGAAACTCTTGCTTTTTCTCAGTGTCTCCCAAGCTCTCTGCTTTTCCTTGCAGCCAGCTGCACCAAATCTGGTGGAGTGTGAGTATCAGCCCAGCACTTTTAAAGACAAAAAGACAGGGAAGTTGGTATAAGCTTTCACATCCTAAGTCAGTGGAATTATATTAGTTTAGAAAAACGCACTCCTGAATAAAGAACAAACACTGAGAATAATTGGTAGACTTTCAAAATATTTCCAGGATTTGGGAATTTCACTGGAAAACTGATCCTAAATCCTAAATAAGAAAAATTACTCGCAATGTATTATTAGTAAAAGCAAATGGTAGCCAAGACTATGATCAACAGATAAGTAGAAAAATCACACTGTGTGCATACAGCTCACAAATGTGAACACCCACCTCCTGCAGCTGGCTTGTCCAATGGTACATCTTCACGTGCTGAATTCAAAAGCTCATGCCTACATGATTTAAGATACATCAATCACACCAAGAAATTATCAGGGCTGGTTGGAATCGTTCTAACAAAAACTTTTTTTTTTTTTTTCTAATTCCTGAGATACCCCTATCTCTGAGCCATAATATTCCTTGAGAACACGTGGATTTCATTGAAACTATCTCTGAGGTTCAAATGTACTCCTCGGTCAAAACTACCATCAGAAACTAAGATCCAAATTGAAAAATTAACCTTTAAAAATAAATACCTAATAGCAGATATTTCTCTTTTGCAAATACATATAGTTTCATCTGCTCTAGAATTAAGAAAAGTTTAAAAACTGGCATTTCTCACGGAGCTGGACTGTTCTTTTGACATGTTCTGGTTACCGCTGATCACTGAACTGATGAACAGTGTAAATTAACTACTGTTAATAACTAAGACAAATTTCACAGGAAGAGGCACCAGCATTACAAGAATGCCTAAATCTGTGCATGTTGTCTGATTTTAAGTGAGACAAAAAGTGACAGATTAACCACTTCCTCTCTTGTGCTTATCTGCAAGCTTTAGAATTCAGAATTTAGAAAACAAACTGAAAGCTTTGCAATTTGAAAAATTAGCATTAATGCTAAAGGTGACATGCTCCGAAGCAAAGACAGTCACTTCCATTGATTGGAGGTTTGACAACTGCAATCAGTATACTCCTATGTACTTCAGAAATATAGGGATTAGTAAAATGTCAGGTGTGTCACACTACCTTCAGCATACTGTAAATACGTTCCTATAATATCATATTTGGCTGAAGCAAATCACCAAACTATAAAAGGTAAGTATTTACACACTAGCAAATGCACATTTCAGTCTATTGCCAGTTTGCTGGGCTGGACGATCAAGTGCTCCGCACTTGACTGCCACTGAGATCCAGTGCTCAGCATCCATATAGCCTCTCCCTGCCTATCCTGAATTCCAGATGGTCTCAGGCTCCCTTCAAATTCCATCTGCCTTTGTACTGAGCAAAGTCTCATTATTATTTAATCGACAGAGTACGCCTAAACTAAAAGTTACTCATCAGTACTGGAAAAGAAGGAAATTTGGAATACCTGAAGACCTGAAGAGTAGAACCAGAAGAAAATAACATGTAAAATAGGGACAAAAATGCAAAATTCCTTACTTCTTAATCACAAAGCGGATCCGCTCCTTTGCTAGAAGTATCCTCTCAAGGCGGGGAATGCCATAGGTGGATGGTCTTCGGAAGGGAATTCCTTCTGGCAGCCCTTCCACATATAAGTCTTCCATATGTGACTGGAAGAGTGGATATGGGATAGACACTGGACCTTTTGCTTTTATAGCCTGAGCTTTAAAATGAAAGGAAAATCAGAATGTTAGACTAGCTTGTAACCTTACCCAAACTACCCATTTGATACCACTCTGAAAAGTATTAAAACTACCAGCCATAATTATCCAAAGTCTAACACGTGCCTCTTCCTCTCCAAGAATCATTAACGTGTAAATGTTTCTTCATTGCAAATCAATCATGATGAGAAATAGAATCCAGTGGTAACCTCCCCCCAAACGCATCTGAAAAAACTATTTCACTTAAGGACTTAGTATAATGAGAGAGAAAAAGGCAAACTCTTAAATGTGGGTACCCAAGACCTGAGCACACAGGAACTCTTGGAAATTGAGTGCAACAGGAAAAAAAAATCAAGTTTCAAACTTAGGTGCCAAATATAGGCACATAATTTTGAAAATACTCTGCTCATCACAGTAGCTCTCCCTAGTCGCTGTGATATTACTTAACCTTTTCATGCTGTTCGTTCAGTCCTGGCCTGCTTCACAGCCAAAAACAAGATGCATGCCAGAATACTGTGATTTCTGATGTCAAAAACACAAATTCTTTGAAAATGAGTGTAACACATACCGTATTTTTTTTCAAACAGTTCTTCAACTTGCTTTCTCAAGTCTGTAATTCGTGCATTCCATTTCTCTGCAAAGAAAAGGACGTATCAGGTAACAGATGAAACCAAGAACCTCCTGCAAGAGTTATGCTACTATTAACTGAAATATGCAGTGTGGTTTTACTGCTCACATGCAAACAGAAACTTATACCATATCCTGTAGAGCAACGTCTCAAAATATTGAGATAGAAAAGGGTGTATTGGAGATGGAAATTTCTATGATCTGTAGAGTCATAAAAAATCTCCTGTGGGAAGCAGAGGCCAGACCCAGAGAAAGAAGATCTTCGCCTGCTGGGGCTGAGCGATAAGGAGCAGGGATGCAGCTGCTCAGCCCGGTTCACAGGCAGCCCCCTCCCAAAACCTGTTTAAGGCAGCCGCTCGACCAGGTTTGTAGCCAACTTAGCTGCTGCCGTCCTCCAAACTAGCTTTGGGGGTCAAACACCCAGAAATGAGGAAGAGCAGGAGGAAGGCAGGACCCTCGAATTGAGGGCTGGGACTCCCGACTGGCCTGCGCACCCAAGGTGGAGTTTCGGGTCCAGCATCTCACCGACAGGTATCACCCTGTGGGTAGTTACCCACACTGTGCTGCTTCTATGTGCTTTCACCTCAGTAAATGCTCGAGGTAGTCACCTCGTTCTGGCGTGATTATTGCCGAATCCCAAGCCCATCCAGAACAAAGGGATAGAATAAAATGCTTATGATTACCTCCAAAACTTGTGCAGGTGCTAAATCAAGTTAAAAAAAACAGATAAAAGGACAAAAAACAGGCTACGTAAGTTCAAAAATGTTTTCTCTTTGATAAGTCTGTCAGCAGCTCTCACCATCATCAGGGTAAACTTAATTTGCAGCTTCTGTTACCTAAACAGTTACCTAAAACCAGAGACTGAAAAGTTTAATTAAAGAAGCTCAATAAAGTTTACAGTGAGCACATGAAGTTGTTTTGGTGCAAATCTGTACAACTCTGCAGGGCAGAAGGCATCATGCCATCCTTTTCCTTAATCCAGTACTCCCCAAGTCCTGATGTTGCAAGACACCCACATAAATCTTATTTCTGAAAGATGAAGGTTGCAAGTCAGAAGTTATCTAAAACCAATTCTGTGTTCCATGGAGAATTAGATTTTAATGGCAGTAATCTAACATCTTATTTCCCACCTGTGACATCGTTGTCTCCTACCTTTTTGTATCATCTGAATTCCTTTAGGAAACTGTCACAACTCTTTTGTAGACTGTACCAGATGCTGGCTGGCCTTTAAGAACAAGGTAATAAGCAAGCATACTTGCAGCTTATTTCCTACACCTGGATTTTAGTCTAGTAACTGAAAAGTTCAAAGAGTGAGGCTGTTCAAGTTATTACACTTCCTGTTGTCAAAAAAATTCTTGTACCAAACAAGGCAGAATATTGAATTTTTAGTCTGTATCAAAAGAGTTTTAAATACTCATTTTCAGACCCATGTATACAACTTTGGTCACCATCTTTAAGCTTAAAAAAATTTAATGTCATTTCATGGCTATGAAGAGGACTGTGTGCTTCAGATTTGGGAAAGAATAAGGCCTTGTCTACTGGGGACATTTGTTTTTGGCATGCTGCCTTGCATCCAGACAAAATCCCCTCATTCTAGTTACCTGGTGTACCTCCTACAATTAAGCTATTTGGAAAGTGAGATTATTCTATTACAGAAACGATTTTTTATTTTAAAATAATACCCTTGTGGATAAATCTATTTACTTGCTTCTGACTCTTTCTGCTACTATCCTACACTGTATGGCTTTCGAGCTGATAAACACGTCGTCAAGTGAGTATTGTACTCTGTTTAAGGTCACTCTGACCATACCATATTACAGTCTACCTGCAGATGCGTGGCCAAATGAACTTCCTTCTGACTCTGGCAGAACCACACACAGCATTTTGTGTTGCACCTATAGAAAAATGTAAGAGTTGGGAAAACAGGAATTTGAGTTTACTGTGCTAGAGGGGAAACCCTGTTTTAACCACCAGAGCTGGTAAACACACATGGACAGGCTCGGGACTGGGGTTGGAAAGGTCCCCATGGGACAATGCCGGGCAGGAGCTCAGCGCCCACAGCATCGAGACCTCTCCAGTTCAGAGAGCTCCTCTAAAACACGGGCTGGTTTTCTTCAGAGAGAGAGGAGGCACAAAGAATGTCATGCCATACTACAGTGCAACTATATTGAAATATTTAAAATATTGTTGTTGCTACAATTTTGGTAGAAGTTGTTCGTACCCAGCCTCTCTCCTTCTGGGCATGTTAGCCTGGTGAAGAGAGTCTTCTTACAGGAACCGTTAAGTTGTCAAGGGTTTATTTTTCTCTGTTGTTATATTCTACAAACATGGACCAAACTCCCTTGTCTGATGGAAATGTTATATGGGTTAAGTCAAATATATTGCAATATATTGAAAATATGCAGTGCACTATACTGCAACAGTGGATAAAAAAAAAAACTGCAAAAAAAAAAACCACATAGTTTTGCTCGTGTTTTGATCAACATATTGATCTTCTAGCTACTTTTATATTTTACAAGTAAATTGCCAAAACTAGGGTAGAGAGACATGACAAAATTGAAAGGGGCTACAGGTAACTAATCAAGTGTCAGCACTGGATTCAGACCAATTACAGAAAGAAACACACTCTTGTCACACAATTTTTGAGCTGTGTAACAAAATTCTAACAAAAAGCTAAGCTGATATTGTTTTAATAATCACTGTAAAGCAGTTTAGCTGTCCTGTAGAGACCACTCCTATACCGTCAGATACTCGAGAAACACTCTCCTAGTTTAATACAAATTCCAAAGTCTTTCCCAGCCTGAGAAGTCTTCCCCAGTGTTCCCAGCACGGGCTTTTCAATTTAGACCATTTTCTGGCACTTGGGGACTTGGGTAACACCAACTACAGCAAAGAAAACTTAGGAAAGGTTAGAAAAAGCTCCACTGTATATCCTCTACTAATATCATAGTTATTTCTTGACTCAATCCAAAATAATTCTACATGTGGAACTGTCTATTCGTATTAATGAGAATACAGGTCACAGTAATGTTTTATTCATGGTTGCTGAAATTTGCATGACATTGCACATGGCTCACACAAAACAGATGTTACAATAGCTTTCATGGGGATTATTCATTTGACCCCAAATTCCAGAATTCCTAATAAGCATCTCCTAAACACTGTGGCAAAGGACTGATTCCCAATTGTACAAGACCCTACTGAAGAACATAGACCTATGGGATATCTGCCCAGAAACCAAAATATCTGCCCAGTGCTAAAAAGAAAAGCTAAAAGGAGAGGTACAGAGCTGCAACAATTCCCATGGGAAATGTTTTAAACCCAAATATCTACAGAATGTAGATGTGTTTCTGCAGCGAGAATGCTACATAAGGCATTATGAAAGAACACTGCTAAAATACTCCATTTTTTGTGCTCACAAGGATAAACGAGGTTACTGGGTCTAATGGAGATCTTCAATTACTTTCCCAAATGTGGCTCACCTTAGCACATCTTCATTGTTCACAGATTTTATCTAGAAAAAGATAGCTCAGACAGGCTGCTGACCTAGGCTCTCTTGTAATTCAGTATACTATGCTGTAATTCTATTGTAATACTAGTGATCTCAGTCTGATTTTCCCAATAAATTAGTTGACAAAATTCTAATCTTATTTTTATTAAATTATCCTGTTTCTAACTTTTAAATTGTTTCTTTTTTATTTACAGCACCTTCTAAATAGCTCATATGTTAAAGTGGTGATTAGTTTGCAGAGTCACTCACTTTGACTGATGAGAAACAGAAGAGGTAGCCCAGAGATCTTTCTATTGCTACAGTGCATCTACAAAGAGCCCTAGACTCTTAAATATTCCCACTGATGTATCCTACTACTGCAGTGTGATGTCATCTAATATCATTTTTAAAAAGACAGAAACAAAATAAAGTTTTAATTCTAATCTTACCAAAATTGAACTCTCTCACTTTTCTTCTCCCAGTATTGGCAGATTCATTGGCTGACTCAGTGCTCTTCGGTCTCTTGTTAGGAGGCAAGTAATCTTCATCATCTTAAAGAAACATAAAAGACATGACTGTTTTAAGGTCCAGACAACTAATGGGCAACATGAAAATTGTTTTGAACTTGAAAGCTCTAAAGAAAGTATGGATCTGTGCTTCACTAGAGGACAAATTTTTGCAACAAATTACTTATCCAAGTAGCTTTTGAAAGCTACTGTCCTCTGTATGAACAATTTGTGTAAGTCAGGAAAACAGCACATGGCATAAATCGGCAAAATCCAACATTTGTCTCATTTGTTAAGGGAAACGATTGTAATCTGAAACCTGACTGGTTCTAGGCTCCATGTAATCACAAAAGACTGCTGACCCTCAAAATTCTTGACATCCATGCCAAACTGCGAAGTCTCACTTGAACTGGCCACAGTGTTCCTGATGTGACCTCACTGGTGTCATTAAAGGAGCACCATATCTCCTCTCGCTCCAGCCAGGCTTCACCTAATGTAGCACCGTGGTGGCTTCCCTTAGAGAAGATCCGAGCACACGGTCGGCTGATATTCCGCTTGGCCTCCCTTGCGAGGGGATCCACCTACTGCCACCCAAAAGTCTCTTGCAGTGAGCTGCTATTCAGCCACTTAGTTCCCTATCTAAAACACTAGCTTCGCTACACATTTATGAATATTTCTGTCAAAGCCTGTCAAATGTACCTGCAATTCTAGAGAAAAGAAATAGCTAAAGCAGACAAAGAGAATTAAAAAAAAAAATTAATTTCACATACGAAATAGCACTTCCCCAGACACACATGTGCCTATAGTCTACATTTAGGAAGTCTAGTATAGACATCCCTTGAACTTAAATGCTTGTATTCTATTTTGTCAGAGAAAATCTTTCCAAAGCACTTTTATTTTTATGGCAAAGTTTTTTTTACATACACAGAGAACCTAGGAATATTCTTATAATCTGTTCTGATGAGGTAATGCAGCAGTTATTTTATTGCTGGATAGAAAAAAAAGGTTAAAGTAATTCCCTGAAGTGTCAACTCTGTCCTAAAACATATTGCCTAATTTCTCAGTTGATAATTTAGTGGTCCTAATCCTTGCTATTCCAGTAGCGAGCATTGCAATAAGTAATCTGAAAAGCATTTTAAAGTGGTTACAGGGCATATAATTTAAAAATAAGAGAAGCACTGCTGACTTCTAACCAATCTCCTACCATGTGAGCAATATTGAACATCTTCACTGCCATTTTCTTTGCAGCTCTCTTGCTGGACTTACTGCTGAAAAAGGGAGGCAGCGCATACTGACAGATACAAATTTAAAACATCTAAATCACATAAATAAATTGAAGCTTCACCTACATTCGCTGCAACACATCACTCTTGCTATGGCATGATTCTTCCTAGAAGCTAGTGTCTAGTTAGCACTAAACATTTTACATAACTATTGTGTGTTTATAAAGCATCATGTTTTTTAGAATGCATTTTATAAAAGCTTTTTAAATCTAAATTAATGACTTTTAAATAATGAACATTCTTAAATACTAATGCTTGAAAAATATGCGAAAGATGAACGTCGGCTAGTCGTCATTTCAAAACAGCTCCACTGAGACAATATAGTTTCAGCATGTTGTGGTTTTATAAATCTTCTGGACTAGGTATGCCTGTGAAGTAGCACACACTTCAGACTGCAGTCAACATTGGCACATAATCCTATTCATTCAGGGCCAAGAATTACAGAAATAGCTGTGTGGCAAAACACTTCTAAGTGCTCAACAGCCTGAAATCAAGGAACCAGAGAACTAACCTTCGATGGTAACCTCAACTTCAGGATCTTCACTTCTTTCTGAAGGCGCGTGCTGGGAGGAATCTGAAGGGAAAAAAACAGTACTGTTGATGGCTAGAGACAGAAAAGATTTCCAACTAACCACTCAGTGATTTTGTACTTAAACTTGTCAAAGAAGCCCACAGGCTCAGTGAAATAGTTTGCATTCACAGCATGCAATAAAAACAGGAGTAAAGATACTTTACCACGAGGCTTTAAGCAATTCCAGACAAGGCTAAGGAGGTGGGGATTATACATGCTAAATTGCGTGTGCAGCAGTGCAGAGTTGGTGTTAAGAGCAGCAGGAAATTCCTTAGTTCCAGCTAAACAGCGTTAATAGAATCATAAATATTTTTCTCTTTGTTAACGAGAATTACTGAAAATACAAACAAAGGTTGTGTGCCACTGCCAGATGATTTATTTTTTAATCATTTACAACAGTTCAGAGTGGTTGCACTCTTAACAATTCTCATGACAGGCTGCAAGGCCAAGAGTGAAAAATGACAGGGATATTCATAGTCACAGGGCTTTTATTGCAGCAGTGCACACCCACATAACAACCAGGATTAGGCCTATCAATGCTCAGCAGGAGGAGGAGCAATCTGAATTGAATTCTGGTAAGGCTGAAATAGTGAAGCTGATTATATTGGAAACTACTGCAAAATAAGTACAAGTATATGAAAGAACACATGATATTTTTTTCTGGCAGATTAATGCCCTGCTTGTGTGCTCGGTGGAATATTTTCAGATCTCTAAGCTGGTGGTTTAGAGTACTTTGGCAGCAAGTCTGAAGGAATCTCCCTTCTTCAGGGCTCTTCACATAACACCATGTATGGTAGAGAATCAGCAAGATCTACTGAGATTACCTACACTGGTAGGTAGGACATGAACTATGTCAAATATATCATCTAGTTCTTGAAAAACACTGTATGTTTTGATCTCACTCAGATCGAGTGCAGGGCTGGTGACTAAACAAAGGCAAAGCAGAACAAAATGAAAGAATTATGAGGTCTTCTGGCATATATGAAGAGAAAACATGCTCCCCAAAATAACTCTATAACGTCAGCTCATCATTTGAGAGCATCAGAAACATTTCTCATATATATACTATTTAAATATTTCATATATATCGTACCTATATGATTTAGGTAATTTTTGTGGAAATTTAAGAACAGGCACAAAGACTGACAAATAGTCCATCTAGCTAGTACCAAATTCGCACTGAATGGTCGTAATTCAGAGAAACATTAAAAAAAAAAAAAAAGAAAGTCAAACCAGATGGTAACAAAGTTTAAAAAAAAAAAAAAAAGTAATCACTGAGTTTACTTCTCCCATATCCTTCATTGCTTTGTGTGCTAAAGAACAGCAGTATTTTCCATTTTTGATAATACAGCAGCTCTCCAGTTTTATAATAATTTTTGTTGCCTCTTCCCATTCCGTTGCAGACAAGTTACCACTGAACATCTTTCAAGTGAAGACACATCACCTATTAATATTTACACCATATTTGCGTCCCAGGATATATACATGTAAAACTGGCTTTGGTTGCTCATTTTTTTGGGGGACAAAAAGATAGAAAACAATCACTACCAGCTGTACATAGGCCCAAGGTATTGCTTACGATACCGCAGTGTCTCCAAGAGGACTTCATTGAGTTTAAAGCAACTATTTCTGATGCACAGGACCTTGACTTTGTGAAGACTGAACGTGGGATCACTAGTGGTTTTTAAATTAATCAACCTGATGACCCAAAGATCTTTTCTATTTTAGAAAAAGAAAATGATTAAGTTTCTTTCTGTATGTCTCTAATTGGAAATCTGAAGATTAAGGTAAAGGAAATAATCAAATATTTTAAAATTTAAGCTGGAGTACCCTGTTCTCAAACAACCAGATCTCTGAAAAGTAAAACTCACATTCAACTTCGCAAACAGGTGGGAGAAAAACACACTAAAAAAATCTACCTGTGAAAGTTTTTGCAAGAGCGATTTTTTCGTCAATCTCCGATGTTTCGGAATGGCCTGCTTGGGAACAAAGAGAATGTTTTTTAAATTGGGTCTCACAACAAAAACTTTCTCAGTCCAGAAAGGCATTTGTCAAATAACTCTTAACACTTCATATACCACACATTCATTTCATGCTTTCCATAAAGGAGGACTGGAAGAAGACTGAAAAATAACCTACAAATCCTTACTCAGTTCAATAAAATGAAAGCATTAAAGAGCTAAAGGGTGACGTGTACCTTTCTTGGACTATTGAACAGAGAGATTCATGCATAACATGCATGTTTTAGATTTTTATGTGTTAGTAAATAAACTAAAACTTATTTTCAAGAAGAATTATACCCTTTTAATGAATTTTAATCAGCTAAGGTTTTCTCCTGTGATTTGCTAAAATCTGCCTTCTTAGGGAGCTCCTTTTGACTAATTTGTATCAACATTAATAAAGACTCTGAGAGATTAAAATCATTTACAACATGGCAAATTTTTGTGCTTTCACAACAGCTCCTTCATTGTTTATGTATGAACTGCTTTAAAAAGGCTTCCAGCACACAACCATTCCAAAAAGACTTACAAGATTAAATTACCACTAACAACACTCTACTGCCTAAAGCCGTGGCACTAGTGCAGTTAAACCTAAAGACTAAGCTACCTGCAGCACAAATGGCTTCACGCTGAGACAAAGATCATTTTATACAACAGAAATAGCGTAAGTCGAAGAAACCAGCAGTGTGTGTGGATTGAAGGATGTGGACTAATTGTTGAGTAAGTTGCATCAATTCTGTGTCATCTGCAACAACTATCTGCAGAGTCCTACAGCTCCCCAGAAATTATGGTTGTTATAGAGGCAGTTTTAAAAATGTATTAAGGATGGATATTAATAGATTCACAACAGGAAAAAAAATCCTACTATTAACTCATAAGGCAAACAGAATATTTTAGATTATTTTATATAAATACATATAAACAATAGGACAGAAAAGCGTTGTCAGGAACAGGCCTAATGAATATTTTGTTTAGCTGAATGACATGTGGTACATCAAATACTGTGAGCTACTCAGGAAAATGAACTACTTGGGGGTTATATTTTTTAAAGGAAGATGCCCTCACTTAATTTGACTAGTCAGACTTTCAAAAGGATTTTAAATGAATGGGATTTCAACTGAGTAACCAATACAAGGCTGGTGCGAGGCTGGGTCTTGTTGGTGCAAACCCAACATTACTATGAGTTTTACATGGATTTCTTTCATGTAAGCACTGCCTTAATCAGCTCCTGTCACTTCTCTGCATGATGCAGGGCCCGTCATGATTTTTGGTTTGTTTAGCCCAAAGATGCTCCCTGCTTTGGTTCAGAACATGGCTCCACCAAGAGCTGCACTGGCACCACTTGGATGAAAGTCCAGAAGGGGGAAAGCAAAGGGGGGAAAAGGAACAAGGCAGATGCCTCAGTATATTGGCACTGTTATAAAAGGCAAGATAAGAAGTTCTCATCAAACCAGACAGTGATTTGTAGCTACTACGGGTAAGTAGCAGTAGTACACAACCCCTTTAGATGTCCTGGAAAGTATTTCCATGTCCTAAATTTGGATTCATTTAAATAAATAAAATTATAAACTAAATAAAAGATCCAACCAGCTCTAGCTACTATTATTTGATAGTTGTTTTCCTGTTTAAGTGGATCTTTGGAATTACAGTCAACATTTTGTATCCTCAGGAAAAAAAAAAATGTAGGTTTTGAAGACTTGCTACACATTTACTGTGGAAAATGAATCTACTAGAATAAAGTCATCTGCAATTTCTCCTTCAAGCCAAAAACACCCACAGATGGGTCTGCTGAAGTTGAACCTTCGATCTTTTCTTGTTCTTCAGATTAACCTTAAAGGTAGCTGGCATTGAAACTGGGTATCCAAAGACAGTCAAGCAGTTACATTTTCAATAGAACAGGAGAAAGCAAAGAGGTACAGCATGAGTAACACTTAAGCTATCAAGGATTTTATGAGATAACTTTCATATGTAGTTATTATCTTTACCTGGAATATTATATTGATAGTATCCTGGATCCTCTGATTCCTCTTTCACTGTTACCGTTGTCATTTCCAAAGAAATTCCTGTAGCAATAACACAGGAGTCAAATGTGGACACTAAGGAAAAATGGATTCTTAAGTAAATCACACAACCTGCAATATTCCAGCTGGTGTCTATTCCAAAACAAGAAGAAAAGACTTGCAAGTGCTGAGATGAATGTCTACAACAAGAGAAGTAAAGGGTCATTTTGATGTTTCTGTTTTCATGTCCAATCCTTATCAGAAGGGATTTGGACTTAAAATACTTGTCTGCAAACTAGGCATCCTTGCAAACACTATCTCAGATTTGAGAAAATAAAGCCCTCTTCTCCCTTTTGGCCCCCCATCACAGCCAAAAGAGAGACACAGAGAGACACAGAGAGA
>JAUBNY010000259.1:602378-642592 GCA_032275445.1 Crypturellus soui | reverse complement strand
AGAGAGACACAGAGAGACACAGAGAGAGCCAAAAGCACTACTTGACCTACTCCTGCTCACTTCTCTACACATCCAGGTTCAAATAGTCTAGATCAAACCGCACCTTTGAAGGTAGCAACATTCTTGGCAGAACCAACCCAGCAACTCACAAAGTCAGAAGCTTATCTGTGAGCACACCTGCAGCCTCACCAGCCCTAACAGGATTATGCAGGCATTTATTTTAAAGCATACGATTCGATACTGCTCTGCTACAGACCACAGCGCCTTGCAGGAGCGTGTTCTAACTGCATAGGAACTTGTGAATGCCTGACCATTTTTTAATGTTAATTTGTGTTAATAAACAACGTTTAAGTTGTTATTATTTATTTCTATTTTAGTTATAAAATGGTTTTCAGAGTATTGGCATTTTCTATATTTTAGTTATATTATATAAATCAAAATTTGCGCTCCACAACAGGGATAAAATCATCCTGAATTAAAGCAAATAAAAATCGGTGTATTCCTCTTTTCCTTTTGGCTATGCATAAATACTTAAGAAATTCTGCAACTGAAAAGGGGCCTTTTGTAAGGAAAGAAACACTTTCGTTTCTTTTCTCTCTTAAAGGATGGCTCTTTGCTGCTTTTACTGGTGGTGCTTCCTATCCTTGCTCAAATACAGCCTTCTGAACAGAAACTGATTATTCAGTGTTTTACAAAGGAGGACAAAATATTAAACATACCAGAATCCTCAATTGCTTCCGTTTTTACTTGAAGAGGAGGGCAGCTACAAAAATAGACAAAAAAGAATCAAATTCATTTAAGGTATATAAAGAGTAAATGCCACATTTTTGGAAGGTTCTTCAGCTATATGTGTTGTCTAGTAACATTAAATTCGGTGTATTGTTTTAAAACTAAGGGAACAAGAGTAAAGGGTATTGCATTTTGGGTTATCTGAATTATCTTAAGGGAATTGCCCAGAATCTCCTTCACCCCCATTCCTGAGACATGCTTTACAGTGCGTTTGCCATTTCACAAGAAGTGTACCCAGAAGCACAGAAACATTTGTCATTTGCTCCCGGTTTTCACATTAATCGATTTCTGATTTATTCCAGATATAGTCTTGTTCATTTGATTTTTTTTTTCCACTAAAGAGGAAGGAAAAACACTGCATCTGTTCCCCATCACTGCTCTATTATAAAAGATGACAAACTTATCACTGAGTAACAGATTTGAATTAAGAACACTTACTGGGCTAATTAAGCTAAGGGGAAATGTTACCATCTGTTTAACTCATAATTGTTTTCCTATGAACAACGGTCAAAGGAAATTCTGCTCCCTGCTTTTTATGATCCCAGGCAAGCAAAAGTTATCCAAAAATCAGCTGGGCCCAAACAGAAAAAAATATCACTACAAGAAAGGGCCTATATAAAAATACACACCAACGTGCACTATGCAAAATCATCTGGTTTTCTAAAGATGAAATACTTGAAGACAGGCAAAAAAAAAAATTTAATTTACCTTCCTCCTGGAGGTATAATAGAATGTGAAGGATCTGACATATGAACTCCTAAAAAAAAAGACAAAAGACAATCTGTGAATATTCTGTGTGCCATTTATCTTAAACGAATTAAAAAACATCAATTTCATGAAGTAAACCTGTTCCCATCTTAAAAGTATCTGTACATATTTTCTGTATTTACATAACTAAAGGATTCATCTCAATGAATTGCTTTATTAATCTACAAAACAACTCCAATTAAAAACTACTTTAAATGTGCACAATCACTATGCTTTTTAACACTCTATCAGAGTGTTAAGTGAAAATCTTGGGGAAAAAAAGGCTTAAGAAATCCTTCATCTAAACTCTTCCAAAATACAGTGGATGGTTTAATATTCCTTATCTTTGTGATACAGATGAACACAAATAGATTATGTTTTTGCGAAGTTATTTGGCACACTGAAACCCTGCTCTCTTTTTCCAATATAAATATTATATTCTTGGAATTTCTATAATTTCCCATTTTCTAGTCTTCCTACTGGGCACAGACAACAGATTTCTAATTTTATGAATACAGCAACAACTTCTGGCTACCTGTTTCATTTCAGAAAGCGAAACATTTCTTTTGATTATATTGCTACAGAGATTCTGGTAACCAGCATGTTCCATCTTCTTCCTAGAATAAATTCTCATATATATGAATGCTGCAAGCAAAGCAAGGTCATAAAAGGAACATGAAGTAATTTCTTCTAAGCCAGAAATGAATCTTCGCAGTTTCTTCAAAGTCACTCTAGCTCAGACTTGTAAAAATGGGTTTATCGTAAGCACTGTAACACCCACCATTTAGGAGATTATATCAACTTTTAAAATGAGACATAAATACTAAAATCGGCTGTTCAGTATAGGAATACTGAACACAGCAAAGTCTATGCATCTTCTAAAAATGTAATGCACAGTCTTTTATCAGGCTAATTATCCTTTTCCTAAAATGAGGATACTACTTAATTCATATTAAGCCTAATTCTGTAACAGGACAAATAATTTTATTTCTAATTCGCTATTTATGGCAGAATTTCTGCAATGTTTTGTACTACCTACCCAAATGTTCACATCTGGTGTCACTATTGCTGCCTTGCTGAGTACTGGACATAATGCTAGTGCATATTTAAAAGCAAAAGCTAACCTGTTTCTGTGTCATCCAAATAAGTGCTAACTTACCTAGGTGCTTCTTTGGCTCTAGGAAAGGTCTGTATTGAAATAAAAAAAGGAAAGTCTGTTATATATAATGTTATACTGTTAGTATAACATTAAAGAGGTGGTGCTCTTGCACAAATGAAACAGGCTGGACTATATTTTTTAAAAAACAGAATTTAAGTTGAAAAAAGTGAACAGGCCAGTGAGTAAATAACCTTTTGATGATAAATGAGATCCCCGACTTATTTTCCAAAATCCATTTCAGGGTCGAAACATCATAATTTGCTGGATGTTTAAATGCAAGTCCTTCAGGCAGGCCCTGAACTACCACAGCAGACTGGTCTCGATGAATCTTCTCGTATGGCACCGGTACTACTGTTGACTTTCCTAAGGCTTTACCTGGAAACAAAAGGAAATTCGTGAGAGCTTTAAAGTAAGCAAGTTACCAAAAGTTAATGCTTACTCTCTCCCCACTGATATGTCCAAGCCCTAGAGTTCAGCTGCATTGCAACACTGCTCCTTTTTTACTAGGACTTGTTTTCTGCTTTACTGGGAAGACATGAAGCTTTGCCTCTAGAACCATGGGCCAAGGGCCAAAGGCAGGATCCAAAAAAAAAAAAAAAATACAAAACAAAGTCCAGCCCAATGTACACTCATCGTGTGACTTCTTTGCTAGAAGATGATTCCTTAAAAAAAAAAAAAAAAAAAACAACTTAACTTTGCAGAGGAAACAGGCTTCCTATTGAGCAAACCAAAACCCTGACATCTGTGATAAAGGCAGAAAAAGAAAAGATGCAGTTCTGTACAAGAAACCAACACACAGGTTTTCTTAAAAGAAAACTAAATATGCTGTTCTATGCAATATTCTCAAAGTTCACATCCTGCAAAACCCATATAAGAGTGAAAACTATCCAAGATATAGGTATGTTTTAGAATTGATGTCAAATGTTAATCTGTTATCACTAACAGCAGTAGATTTGGAAAGCCAGGGTTATACAACACTTGCCCTCCAACTCAAGTAAAATATTTGAAATCTTGAACAGTTATTCCAAAGACTTAATAGCACTCACCATAGCAAAAGCAGAAAAAGTCCTCCACCGACTTTCTGAGAGCTTCCAGTTCCACCATATCCACTGTCAGTCTGTTTACTGGTGATAAAGTCTCTGTTTTATGCAGCTCTGCAGTCCTCTCCTCTTCTGCAACACCTAGAAGTTATTTCATAAAATAAAAAAGCAATTAAAAACCGCAGTACCGAGTCTTTGAATTTGGAACAGACAATTTATGGAGTTTCTTGATGGAGATCCATTAGATCTGTGCTGATAATAGATGGGCAAAGGGTAAATTGGCATTTACACCGTAATTACTATATGCTGTTTATGACCTTCAGAAATATCACCTTCTGATGATGATTTAAGGGACACACTGAAGTAGATTGTTTTAGCACCAAGAGGTAAAAAAGACTGTATTAATCCCAGGAGGGCAGGATACATCAGGAAAAAAATGCCAAGCTGACAAACAAGGATTGAAACAACTGCTGAGCAAAAGTTAAAATGACTGTATAGAGGGAGTCAGAGCAATCCAGCTATTCCTGATGTCTTATTCAGCAGTTATGCTATATCCCTCTCTTTTTATACTGTAAGTCCTTATTTATTTATTTATTAATGCAAGGGATCTGACTTTTGGTACAACAGCTCTTTCATCTTTCAAAAGATATTTTTAAGTACATATCTCTTATGGCAGAATAAGAGTTGCGATCAAGCTGTTGGCTCACAGCACAGAAGAGAAGATCTAAGCTCCCTACATCTTCTTCTTTCACCAAAAGTCCTTCCAAAAGGAGTGAACGAATAATGACACTTTTGATCTTACATAGCAAGGGAAGAGATCTGTTTCAGGTTGTAGCCTTGGGTCTGTATCACTCAGCTCTTGTAAGGATTTACTGAGAATCCACAGAAAAAAATGGGCAAAAATACCCTAGAATATATTTTGCATTTGAAAAAAAGCAAGTAAGATCCATGTTCATGTATGCAACACAATACTCAGTGTTCAAGTTGCATCATAATTTCACAGTAAGCAACACAGTGATTTGAAATACTGCAAACTGCATTACAAATGCTGCTAGTATAGTAATTTAGACTAATACAAGGAAAAAATAGTATGAAAAACTATTTATTATCCGTTGTTAATTTCAACAACGGATAATAAATACATCGTTAAATGAGCTGAAAAAGCAACACGTTTAGTAAAAATGCATTTATCATTTTAAAAACTTGCATCTTCGATACAAATATTCCTTTCCCTACAGATCACATGTGCCCTGAAAATTCACCTTCTAATGACTTACAAATCTATAGCTCTTCGAGCCTGAAACTATTGCCTTCCCTGGAGATAAAGAATGTGTGATACAACAGGGCCTACCATGACAACAGAAATGATGCAAAAGGGAAATATTACTTATCCTTTTACACAAGAGCTTAATTAACAACAGTTGATAAGATTTGTCTGTAGACACCAGAACGAACTATCAACATCTCGACGTACTGCTACATCCCATACTGCTTTATGGCTTTTCACATAAAAGACTGATTCACAGGAAAAGCCTTTATTGTCAGTAACTTTTCAAAAACATAACAATACTTTCTAAACCACAAGCAAAACAAAATCAAAATGACATTGCTCACGTACCATTAAAAATGGAAAAAAAAGAAAAAAGAAAAAAATATGGAAACATTCCTTCTTCTCTAGAAAAAGTCATTATTTTTGATCTTTATTACATGATCCGTATCTAATTTCCTGAGCTCACAAGATACCTCTGTTTGCCCCTCTAATCTCTATTAAATTTGTCAGCCAGTTGCAATCTAATTAGACAAAGGAGATCAAGTCCCAAAGATAATAGGTTTGTATAAGAGCTCTGCACAGGAGATCAGGAGCCTTCTGTCTCTTCCTCCTCTTTCCAGCAGCAAAATCCAGTTCAATTGATACGGCCACTTGAGGGATGAGGAACATCCAACAACACAGGTAACACTCAGCTAGCTAAGCACGTTCCCACAGGAAGGTGAACTACCATACAAAAAGCCTACAAACAGCCAAAGATTATGCTGCTTCTCACCTAGCTGGAAGCCAAAACTGACAGCAAGTATAAAAATATTGTTCAATTTGACAGGCAACCTTTTTCAGACTTGTAGATGAGGCTGTGTTTGTGAATGCACAGATTTAATGTCAGAAAAAAAAAAAAATCAGGTGACTAAGTTGAGACGCTGTTTATTCCAGCAGGACATTCCTGCTGGAGTGCCACTGCTCAAATCCGATGTAGAAGGTCATTCCACCCAGTTCCAAGAGTACTACCTTAAGCAAATGCACACTGAGATCCGCTCTCTCAAACCATACATATTTGGTAGTACTAACTACCAACAGGTCCAGCAATGGCTCTTCCACCATGGTTTTCATCTCTTCCTGGAGGACACACAACTTCTAAATTCTATAGAAGCTCTTGCCACAATTACTAGGGCACCAAGAGGAGATTCCTGACACAGGATTCAGCACAGATCCAGGAGAAGGGATCGTTGGTGCCCGTGTTTGGTCAGTTGCAGCAGGAAGGTCAGAGCATGTGGGTTTTACAGCAGTTGCCTAGAAGAGTTAAACCTCAGAACCACGTTGATACCAGGGCAGAACAAAAGGTATGGAGACACTGTCAAGCCCAGGGCAGTTGCCCCTTTTCTCTCCCCCTGCAACCCAAGGCGGTCAGGGCAAAGAGAGGGAATTTTCTGTTTATTTGCATTCGAGAGAGAGATTGCAGACCACAAGAGGGGAGAAAAAGCAGTTCTGGCTCCATAACAGGGACAAGGGATATTCGCTTTGGATCTTATCGTTACTAATTGGAACTGACATGTGTGAAGGTAGTTATGATCCTTGCAGAAAAAAGAATCTTAGTCTTGCAGTATTAACTTTGAAAACTATACTCTCTTAAATTAAAAAAAAAAAAGAGAGAGAGAGAGACAGCTTCTTGTAAACTTGAACTACAAGGACACAACATATCTCTTTGTAATGTTATAGGAATATAGGGGTTCCCACAACTAAATCACTGTGCTAGGATTTTATTCATCTAGAGTGTTAGGCACAATGCCCCAAACACCTTATACAGGCGGGTGAAGAAGGAGATACACGAGAGCACCTGCAGCCACCATGTCAGGAACTTGGCAAAGTAAAAAGGATTAGGAAAGGGTACCCGAAACAGCTCCAGGCAGAGCCAGGCAGTCAAGCACAGTGCTCAACAGGCACGATGCAACCCAGCTGACAACACAGAATAGACCCTCGCATGATCCCCTTGCACGATCCCACTAAAAGCTGATGCAAGGTCTCACCTCCAGAGTGACAAGAACGGCAGGAGCTAAGGGGTTACGACATTAACCAGCACGGAAGGCCTGGGCAAACGTGATGGGATGCAGCGCCGTGGCCAGGAGCGGCTGCCTATCTCCTCTCTTGCAAGCTGCAGAAGGGCAAAGTAGTCTAAAACATCTGCTGCAAAAAGTTAAGTGAAACTAAGGAACCGAACTGAGAGCCAGAGCTGAAGAAGTGCCCATTAACAGTGACTAGGAAAGGCTTGTTCCAGCAGATATATGAAATAAGTGTTCAGCAGAGGTTGTTTTAAAGAGGCCACTTCCAAATAGCTGAAAGGCAACAAGGCATGAAAAGAGCCTGAGTTAGAGCTGTAAAACCACACTGGTTGGTCAATATTAAAGCATCTAAACAATTTCACTTTTAAAATGCCACTATTCCAGCATCTTTTCTTTGGGGGATATATTGTTAGAGTAACCCATTTTAAACTGCACTGAAACAGCAAGGCTGGAGCAAGAGGCATAATAGATTCAGTCCCCAAACCTCATTAAAATAGGTAACACTAGTGACAGCATGCATGCAAACTCCACGAGTTTTGCCATGATTAGTTTTCAGTCTCACTCTTTCTGCTTTTCTCTCATAGACAATGTATATTGAAAAGGATTTCATGGATCCTTTCTCCTCCAAAGTATTCTGCAGCTTCAGGAACAGCAGAGCCACAGAAGTCTCATCTGACCACAAAATAGTTCAGGGGCCAAATGACACACTTCCCCTCTGATACATCAAAGAGAATCAGTATTTTTAACTAGTTACATCAGTATCAAAGATCAGCTGTTAAGTGACAAAGAAGAAAAAAATGATCAGTTTCAGAAAGGTATTTTCACTGGCATATAAACAAAGACAGATGTGAAGATGAAGATGCAGTACACAGCTAGGCTCAAACATGTAAATAAACCCATCCATCGAGGCAAAAACAAACAAACAAGAAAGAGCAAACCATGGCAATCAGTCTCAGTATCTTAAAATTGTATATTTATAACCAATATGTATCAGGAGATAGTTTACTGAGCCCTAGTTTTTGATACTATTTAGATGCCTACAGAGAATTGTCATGGTGACTTTCAGATGCACTGCTTTTATTTTTTAACATCCTAAACTCTGTAAACCTGGTCCTGTTGGCTATTATTATTATTTTTTTTTTTATTGACAATCCTGGAAATACTAATCACACTATTTGGAATGCATGTTGCTTTTGTCACTAATACATGGCATATGAGAGATTATGACAAGCAAACAAGCAGGAGGAAGCCGCATACAAACAGATGGAGTTTTGGGGTGCACTATGCGTACTTTTCCCTCAGGGGTGACTCCAGCTAGTGCCACAAATTCCTCCAGAAGAAAGTCATCATGTGGACAGCAGCCACAGAGCTTGTACTCGCTGCTGCTGAGCTCTCTCAAAGGAAGCAAGGCCAGCACTGCTCAGGAAAGCACATCCGGAATGTTAACTTGCCTTGCAGCTGTCCCGGATCTAGATATTGTACATGTGATACCACCACGCTCGCCCAAGCCCTGGCAGAGTACACTCTGCTTCACTGGCAACAGCTCCCTTGTGCGTATTACTGCTAAAGGCAGATTTGCCCTTGCATTAAAAAATAATGTTTAAAATACAACCACACAGGATTAAGCTGTTCAGACGCTCCGAGAGGAAATCTGTTTTGTCACACAGAATTCTAAGAGCAATATTTCATGAGAAGAACCCCCAGAAAGAAGCAAACAAGGGAAACGGAGAAAAAGCAATTATACATTCTATTTTTGGTGTCCAGTACAGACAGCACCCAGTCTAGTGAGTTTCTAGTGCTAAGACATACAAAAACTTGCCAGGTTCTCTTATTGGTTTGCTTTTTGCACCAGCAAGATCCAATCTTCGATGGTTCCACTTTGATTACTTTTTGAACTCTACGCTGCTGGAACTGTCCATGAGCTACAAAATCAGGCAGATAAGGAAACACAATGATAGAATAAGGCAGGGGAGAGAGGGGGACAAAAATCCTAATCTCTGGAGACCCTAACACTTTATATTTGCTGACAGACCAGGAGCTAAGGAGACAGAAGCCTAGACACAGATCTTCAGGCAGGTCCATAATAGCCTAATTTATGGGAAGAGTTATTTTAGTTGCCTGCAGAAGACGGTAGAGGATATCCAAGAAGGAACAGTAATCCAGTGGTCAAGGGCACTGGGGAATCAAAGTTTACTAATCTTTTCCTTAAGTTCTTTGGGGCATTTTGTGTCATTCATTTACCTTGAGCAGGAAGAACAGCTGTGTCCATTAAAAACACTTGGACTCTGATCATTCTTGAAATTACCATGAATTATTGCAACCTGTGGCTGGATGGACACAGAGGTAAAGATGAGAAGAGTGAAAGAGCCAGGGACAAAGTTTTGAAGCAGAACCAGATGCATTGCTAGAAGTCAGCATGGAACCCAGAGGCCATCAGAAGGAAAAACCAAGGTTTCTTAAATAAAGGACCTATCCAGGATGGATAGCCTAGAGATGGAAGACGGCCCCACCTCAGACAAGTGAGTCCAGAGCCCTGGCACCAAAGGAAAACACCACAGCAGTAAGGGAGACAAAGAACTGTGCTTCAGTGCAGCCTACGTACCAGTGAGGCACCAGCTGCTACCAGTGGAAGTGTCAGCAGAGGCAGCCGTGACTTCTGGGGGATAATCCTGTTCTTAGCAGACACAGTGCAGGGCAGCCTCTTGCAAAGTCCACAGCAGATGACCAAAAAGGTGTTTCCATATCAGAAAGCCCTTCTGAAAGTCCATTTTTGATAGGCAAGTACAACGAGGGGATGCACTGATGGCTCTTCGTCTCTCTTCCACCTCCAGCTGAAGCTTCAAACAACAGCAAGTTCAACAGGTGCATGAGATGCGTGCGAGTCTTTCCTTCTCATGCAGCTAGGTGATAAAAGAGTCCATGTGGGAGTGAGTCATCGTGAATGAAAACTGCATGAAACCAGACTTCGGTTCCACTGCTCGCTGTGTTACTGTTATTTTTAATCAGACCTATACTGCTAGAAAATGCACATGCTACTTCCTTCATATATTATGAAGCAGGATTATATATTCAAATTTAGCCCATTAAGGTGTTCATTACTAAAAATAAGGAGTGTCTGAAGCCCCAGCCCTCCAAATTCGGAGTGCTCTTCATAAGTGCATGAAATCAGAAGGGGCTATAAAAAAAGCAGGACTGAAAAGGGAGAAAGTCAAAGATTACCAGAAGAAGGCTTAGAAAATACCCTTCAGTTTACACCCTTAAGAGATCCATATCCAGCTCTATGTATAGATAACTTCCAATTCTGTCAGCAGCACAACTTTCAAAAACCAAGGTAGTCGCTGAAAAGTTTAACAGCAATGGTAAACATCTTAGAGATGTTTATTAATCATAAAGGAGCAAAAAGGGCACAATTCCAGATAATAAAAAGCAACACAAAACTGACCTTCCCAATTTTTCTGAAAAATCTTATAAAATGGCAGCTGACATCATCTAATGCTAACTTTCACATTTAAGCGAAGAAACAAGGTGTGAGGGAAAAAGACCTGTTACTTCCACGGTTCTGAACTTTACATCAGATGTTAAGCAATAAACTCCATAATCAGCCCCAACCTGCTACAAGCAGCAATGGAATCAACATTCCCAGGAATATATTACACTTATTTCTAGAAGTTGATGTTCTGAAATCAACTCTCCTAGAAGATCAACATCACAGTGATGAAAAATTTTGTTAGCAAAAGGGGAAACTAGACTTCAGCATCCCAATTCCCCAGGAACTGTGGGGGATATGCACTTACTGGAACATGAACATACCGAATCTGAATTTAGGCAGCTTTATTCACACAGATTTATATTAGAGTGGTATTCTGGGCAAGCATAATGAAGATATTGTTTTCAAAGTGGATACTGTTTAATCTTTTTTACCTGACAGTATAAAACACACTTTCCAAGTGTGAATATCTCATAACTGGAGTAACACAAAGGATCTGGATTATCAGAACTAACGTAAGATTTAAACATATGCATGTATCTACAGAAACCACAGCTGATACAGTCAAACACAAGCACAGACAGGATGCCAGGGCATCCCCTGGTACAATACCACAACTAATTATGGTCGGTCTCTCCTTTAGTTACAAATCTGCCCAGGGAGATCAAACAAGTTACCAGATCTTTTGGATCCCCGATCTGTAAATCACACCCCAGTTTCACCATACAAGTACACAGAGCCCCTGTGTCAGAAAATTCCAACAGAGAAAACAGCCCACTCTTTCAGGGAAGCCCTTTAGGAAACAAGATTCTGTGAAGAGTTGAAATCCCCATAATTCAGAAAGTCACTATCCGAGAATGTACAACACTGGCAAAATCCAGAGTCCCACCATGAACAAGTGAACCCTTCAGACAAATAGGAGAATTAAGGAGAATTTTAGCTAACAGCAAAAGCATTTTCAGGAGCAAGTTTCCTCTTACAGCTTCCTTTTAAGCAGTATTTAATTAGGAAGGCACGACATTTTACAGCTATTGTTTTTAAATCCCCTCCCAGACTGATTCCTCCCTTATCCCCTGCTCCTGACATTCTCCCTTCCTTTAGGTAGAAAACATATATTCCTTCAGTGAATAAGCAGTGTCCCTCAGCAACACTTTCCTAAATGAGCACATCAACACTGTCCCAAGGAGTCACTAACTACGAAAGCAAACTCCTAAAAGATTGTCTTATACTCACTGCACCATGCTCTATATGCACAAAAACTTCACCATTATACTGCAGCAGTGCATGAAAAATAAGACTTTGTCCAAATACAGATGATACAGATGTAAGTTAATATACCCTTGCCATAATGGTTTATTTCTTTCTACTAACCTAGAGTTTACTACAGAAAAAGGAAAACCATGTGTGAAAAAATATATTATAAAAATATATGTAACTACATATATATAATGACAATAATAAGTCCAAAGTACATATCTCCTCTAAGGAATACGAAGTGATCTGAAGAACAAGGACTGAGTTCAGAGACATCATCCACTACCTATTCAATGCCCTGCCTAACCTTAATGAGAGGGGGAAAAAGGCTGCAGAGATGGAATGGGAAAATGTAAAGACGAACTAACCTGGGCTAACAAGGAGAGAAAAGTATTGTTAGGCTGGAGAGTTTAATATGTACTATTATACTCGTTTGTCATATTCTTAAAAAAAAAACTAAGAACATTGTCATCCAAACCTGAAATAAGACTCTAAACAAGATCACTGTCAATCATGATTTTTAATATTCTCAAACAGCTGATTTTGCCACAGGTAATATAGCATGTAGCCACAATACAATGAACTGTTCTTCCAGAAGATATTAGTATTAGGCAATGTACATGAGGTTGCTTGCAAAACACAAAAGTGCAAGATCGAAACTTACAGTATTTAACAAAATCCTTCTGAAAATCTTTCCTAGAATTGACAAAGGCTCTTCCTCTCTCAGTTCCAACTACAAACACATCTGTTTCATATACAGCAATACAGGCAACTTCTGCCTTGGACTTGGCAAGTTCTTTACACTATAAAGAGAAAAAGAAGAAAGCTTTTATTACCATAGTTAGAAAGTGTAGTTAATGGAAAAGTACATAGAATCAAGTAAAACAGTTTTTTACTTTTCAGCCACCATTCATCCCTCAAAAGGTGCTGCAAATAACCCAACATCATGCATTAGGCAAAAAATAATTTTCACCTCTGAAGTGATTTTCATCAGGAATTTTACAGCATCTCAGAAGCTTTAATGAAATTAAGGCTCTGTTTAGACCCAGCAATTGTACTGGTTTTAATTAAAATGATTTAAGTCAATCCATTGGAAATGACTACTTCTCGCTGTCATCTTGAATGCTTTATACCAATTTCAGCTTTCAACAGAGCACATATGAGTTTTGCCCATGCACACTGTTAATACAAGTTGGGCTGTTTGGAAAGGGGTGGTTGCAAGGAGGAAGGCTGCCTGCAGACTGCCCGATCCTATCTGCTGTGCTCTGGCCCAAGTGAAGCCGCCAGAGAAAAGGAGAGGTGTGTTCTGCTGGGAGAAGCTTCCAGCAGCAGGCAAGTAAGGCAGGAAGGCTGCAGCACAAGAGAAAGGCAGCAAGATCATCAAGAAGTAACCACAGAAATTCCACTTCTCCTAGGATTCAGATGACGGTTTACTGCAACCTAGAAAGACATCAACAGTTTCTGCATTGAGACAAAAACCTGACACACAAGGGCTGCAGGAAGAGAATATGCCCATTGGGAAAAAGAGCTTGATGCCAATTTTCTTATTTTATAACCATACCACTTAAAGTTTCAATGCTAAAAAAAAAAAAGAGTTTGTTCTTATTTATCACTTAATACAGCTGCAGAGAATGGAGTCTCAAACAGTGTTCCAACTTTAAGGAAACAGTGAAAGCATTTTCCCCTCAAAGTTCTGACCAACCTGAGGTCCCACCACACAGTGGGACTACATTTCCACAAAACAGGAGATACACCAACTTAAATACTTGCATTTTCTGAACGAACCTTGTTGAAACGTTACAGAATCCAAGGACAAGACGACATCAATCTCAAGACTGGTTATGTATTCTATTTTACAGATGACAAAAAGTGCAAAATTCCACCTTTTAACTATCCTCTGATCAATCAAGAAGCATTTCTGGTTTGTTTATTTGACCAAAGAATTGTCAAAACAATCAGAGCACAATGAGAAACAAGGTGGCTGTTAAGATTACTCTTAGAGATTCCCAGGAGCAGTATCTCAGTAATAGGCAATTAAGCAGCACACTCTAAGGTACAGGTGTAATATTATACCTCTCCCCTCCCCAGCGACACTGGTGTAATCTCTCCACCAAGACAGGCGTGTGACACAGTTGCTTCATGTCTCTACTAACCATTGACTCGAGCGCTGACATAAGGAGCGTAACCAACGTTCCGCTCTCCGAGGACTCCTCATCGCGGACGCACATTGTCGGTGCAGTAGTTTGGGCCATCTTCCCCCCTATAAAATGAAATATAAACTCTGTTCAGATATACACAGCAGTGCAAGAAAACTAAATCTTCTCTTACCCAAAGAAACAAGGAGGATAAAAACCCTTTAAAAATCCAGAATCCCCCAACATGAGCAAACATACAGCGAAAGTGATAGAACAAAGTGTTCAATCTTGTATTCTTTTAGACATCCTGCTGTTTCATCCAAAGCCAAGAGTGGGTGTTCAAAAGTTACAATGCTGTACCATGATGAGACGACAAACCCTTTGTGCCTATAGAGATACATATTAATCAATTAGGTGAAATTATATATTTTTTTTCTTCCTAAGCAACTCTAGAAGTTTAGATAAGCATCACAAAGAAAAAAAAATTGTAAAGGTCAGTGATATAGTAACAATATAGCATTACATGAGGAATGACAAAAAGAGGCAGTTATGGTATGGGTATTAGAACAACCTTCCCTATAATTTACAGCATACATTTATCACAGTGCAGAAAAAAATATAGCAGAGACAACAGTATTGGCAACCAGAACACGACACTTATCTGCACATTATTCAGCTGTAGGATTTCAAAGCTAAGTCCAGTTTCAAAGGCCCAATTAAAGTGCTAAAATTAAAACCTGAGTTTCAAAAGTGATAAAAACAGACAGATTTAAACCTATTTTCTTTATGTAGTTCAGCAGACTTTCAGTTTATTTAACATAAGTAATACATAAGACATAAGTAATAATCAGGAGTTCCTTATGCTTTTGCTGGCAGAATTAGCTATAGAAAAGAACGCATATATGCGAATGAAGTTTGAACAGCTGCTAAGAGTACATTTTTCTCTTGGAGTGTTGCAACTCTTTATGCTTACATGTACTTAATGCAATATCCCAACATGCCTGAGGGATAAAAAAATGATAGGGATTTAGCTGTTACAACTCTATGTGCAAGTCTTAAGAAAATCCCCTCAATAGTCAAGATAGCCCAGATAAATAAGACATTTCACAACAGGTCTCACACACCTTGTTGCTCCTGTAGCATTTGCCCCCACTGCCTGGCTCAAGATTTTCAAGGTGTATCCTGGGAAATGCACAGACAAGCCAGGGCAGCACAAATCACCACTGCAGGGGATAAGACACACATGCATTGGAGAAATGGTACTTTGGTGTTTGACAGAATTTAGAGCACTTGACACTACATTAGGGAAAAAAAAAACACTAGCACTCCTGAAAGAGCAAGAGAGACCTATTTCAAATGGATTAATCCTTGCAGCATTTTCTTTCTTCCAACATAGACCCTGTAAGCTCACAGCAGACATCCAGAAGGCTTCCAACTCTCTAGACTCCAGTCTGCAAGGTTTAAACAGCTTTAAATGTACATTATGGATAAACTGGCAGGGACACAACCAGCAGTCACCTAAAGATGTGGACAATAAAAAGATTAAATAAATTCTAGAGCAGAGTTCTTCAGGTTTAGGAAAAAAAAAAAAGCCAATCTCCAAGATTGAATATTAAGGAAAGGACAGATGTTAAAGTTGATCATTCCAATGATCCGTGACCAGGTTAGCTGGCAGCTAGGGTCAAGTCACTTGGAAAGGCAGAGGACAACAGGATTATCATCCCAAGGCAGAGGGGCAGGCAATTTAGTTCCTGCAGCATATCGGAGGTGAAATGGATTATGATATGACATTGAAAAAGAAGACAAAATCTCCACATCAGAGTCATGTCTCCCAGTTCAGCACTCCCAAAGCTCATCTTCGGGAAGTGTTTTTTCACTCTCCTTTGAGGCCTGGGATGTTGACAGTGGCATGTAACATTACAGCTTTTTGACTTCAAAATAGCACCCTAATAATGTGATAGAAAAGACAAAATTAGAGTGTAATTACATATTTCTTCCTATTCTCCTCCTTTCTTTCTGTATCTCTACTCACTGTTGCAGTCCTCCCGATCACTTTAATATCTCCTAAAGCTAGTGATGTGCAACCACCTCATTTCAGAGAAACCTTGATCCCATTCCTGGAAGGTTGGGACACAGTTAAATCAAGTCAGGGAGCTCACCCAGGGAGCAGGGGGCTCTGCAATATCAGCCTCATTCCTGGCACAGCTGCACACGCAACCAGCCTGGCACAGGGTAGCTCGGCAGCACAGCCCGGGCAGCCCGTCTGTTGACGGGGAAGCCGCCACCCAAGCATCAGGGACTTCCATTTTCATCAGGATTTGGGCACAGGACCAATTTGCTAATGCATATGGGAAGGTTCATTTCAAATTATGAAGCCTAGCATACTGTATGTTGAGGATCCTCATGCTTGCTTAAGGAGATTGAGCAGGAACAGATGAATATTGAATCTGGAGACATCCTGCTGCACTGTGGTAGCATAAGAATATTTATTCCTACTCACTTAACAGCATGTTAAGTGAAAAGATGTGAAAGATTTTCCAAATTTCACCAGTTTCTCCCTTTCAAGCACAACTTTTCATTATCATCTCTACCTTACCAATGGGACACTGCTTATTTTTAGAAAGAGTATGATACAGTTCAGTAGATCTACTGAACCTGGCTGTGCTTCCAAGATTAGGCCCTTAAAACACATGTGGCAACATGATTGCCTAGTGCAAGCCCCCATTAAAAAGTTATGAAAAAATGCAAAATACCTTACCCATTATCAAAGGACTATCCCAAAAGAGCTAATTCCACTCTGAGCCATTAAAATCTGGTCGTCACTTACAATGCTACTATTAGCCTTAATTTCATATTGACCAAAATAACTTTCATATCAGTTAATACTCATGATAAATATTCATAAATCCTCCAGTGCAACTCTGCCAAGATCAGCCTTTGTCCAAGTAAGGTCTGCAACCAAGAATAAACGATTGCAAAAAACACTGGCTGCCTACCAGGAAGGAGCACTCTTATTCCTGCCCCATAAAGTGGTCACTACACCACAGAACTAATAAAGCTGTTTTTTTCCTTTTACAAGGGGCAAAATAGTGACAAATCAGTACCTTTGGAGGATGTTAAAGCAAACCAAGATGCATCTCATTATACATGCTACTTGCTTCTGCTTTCAGGAGCCAAGAAATAAAAATACTTGAGGTAAATGAAAATGAAACCGCAAGACAGTTATTTTCCTTCCTCCTTACGCTCATACAAGAGCACACGTGCCAATCTTGATAAACCCAACACAGCAGAATTCCTCTCTAACAACTGCTCAGCAGATGCACAGGGAAGTGAAGGAAAAATATCAGCTTCATGAAGAAAAGCTACTTAAGTAGTGAGAAAATGCACATGGAAAAAAACATCATCTCACATTGCAAATACTAAAACAAACCTGCCGCCCTCATAGGAAGGATGCAATTCCTGAGAACTCCAAGATACACCTGGATACAACTCTGGCTGGTGTCCTCCCTATTCACCACTGAAAGATCTGCTGCTCCCTGCAAGCAACTGCTGGCTGGTACAGATTTCATCCATGAAATTCTTTGCCTTCTGCATTTAAATATACTTTCAGTGTATTTACTCTGACAAAACATTGTCCCTCCAATGAAGAGCCACAGTTTGTTCTTTCCCCTAAATGCACAGATTAACAAGCACAAGCCAACTGTTGAGCGTCAAAGAACCTTGTCAACAGACCTTGGCTCCAAGCCTTTTTTTTTTTTTTTTTCCCCTCCCCTTCTGCAATTTAGATCAGCAATACTATGCTCCAGTAAGAGTTAAATCCAACATTTCATAGCTAACCTAGCACAGCAGCTTTGATCCCAGCTGACCCATACAGTCCAGGTAGAGTGATCACTCTGCTTATCATGACATTCATGACACTTCAGGAATCACTTTAAAACTACATAAATCTCACATGCAGGTCTTAGTTCATTCCTAGCACTACTGAGCTCATACACTGCACAAATGCTGGCGCTTAGACTGAGTGACAACTCTGTCTGCACTGAATATATCTGGACTGCCTCCAGATATAAACAACTTCCTTGAAAGAAAAAGATCCTCACTATCCATAACCCAAGAGAAATAAAAGCAATGTATCTGGGATTTCTTTCACAGGAAAACTCCGCCAGTTCTTCACTATCTGCATTCAGCTCATCTGGATTATGAATCAGCTTGGATGAGCAATATCCAAGTCGCCCATGCAGAGAGTCAGCCTGGTCTGAAGTATAAATCCCACCACACCAAGCAAAAGCAGCGGCAGATGCTCCAGAAGCAGATCGGAGTCAAAGCAAGGGATCAGAAGCAGATCTGGTAAGGTTTAGCAATACAATCTCCACCTAGAATGAGACAGACTCAGGAACAAGGAGAGGCAATATGTAGATACCAGGCAGTATGCAGTCAGGTCAGATCCATCAGGGTTTTTCTCCTCTGGTTTAGTGTAACCATTCCAGATATAAGATGGCTTACATCTGGAATGTACATTTGGTAGTTCCAGGCATGTCTGCAGCATAAACCTGAAGAACCTGGGCCCATCAGTTGAAGATCAGTGTGACATAAATGGAAAGGGCCAGCCCCTAGCTCGTGCTGCACCCAGGCTGCCAGCCTCTTGGGCAAAATGCCATCCTCGGGGACAACAAAGCAGCTTGCAGAAGGGCTAGCGTGCTGGGGGGCCCACTCCACACGTGCTCCCTGAACATCCAAATGGGCCTTTCTTTCCTAAGCCTCTGCTATCAGGAGATTCACAGTGACTTATTTGGGAAAAGTTTAAAAATAAAAATAACATAAAACACAACTCAAGTCAACCTTCCTGTTCCTTTTCTGAAATTATGCATCCCTCTGAGCTTAAACTGCATGTCTTTCCATACTGCAACAGTAGGCGTGCCAACCTGCAGCACAGATTTCACACAAGCAGCCTGTTTCTTGATAAGCAACACTCTTAGCACTCAGATATGGCACCATTACAAGCTCTGCAACCCATTAAACACAGCAGCTGGGACATTTGCTCTCACCATTTCAATCCAACCCCCACTGCAGGGATTTAACCCACAGCAACAGCAAAATCAACAAGACACAGCCCGGCACCTTCCCACAAAGGTGGCTTCAAAGCAGCAGGTATTCCCAAAGCTGATGCAATTAACGAAACAATTCACATAATTGTGCCAGGCACAGAAATAGGATCTTCCTGTAGACCAATACACATCTAAATCCTTGCTGTAGCGTCCACAGACTGAAACTCTTGGTTTTTTTTTTCTCCTAGAGCAGTCAAGCAGAAGGAGAGTAACCAGAGAACAAGGGTCCCTAATGTCCCAAGATCCTTGGGAGAGACATCTGATGCTTAACACCAGGTGCAATAATGCAAAAATAGCACAAAATTACACTCAAACAACCGCATTTGATGTGAGGTGAGGGGAGTTGCCATGGTTCATAACATAGCTCTGAGACTCACTTAAAAGGAAAAACGAAAAATTAGCTCCCATTCTACTAGGTAGTCTTAGGACATTCAGTGACATGCAAAGACTTTTTAGGCATCTTAGATTATTTCTATCTTTGCTACTCTTAGTAAAGGCATTAAAAGAGTAAAATGCAACTTCAACAGGTATTCCTTTAAAAGCACTGCCGACCTGTCTCATTTGGAAGCCTGCATCTCACTATTTCTGGACGTTCTGACACAAAACAAACTTCATAATCACAAAACTTCAGATAAAATTCAAATTCAAAATCTAACCAATGCCTCACTAGGCAATTACATAGAAATAAATCAACACCTAATTTGAATAACTAAGACATTAACAATTCAGATGAAAGTTCATTTCTGTATTAAAGCCAGATGGATTCTGAGAACAAATCCACTCACTTTTTTTATGTATGCAGAGCATTCTACAGCAGGACCCACATATTCATGATTTATAGTTAAACCATGTAAACAAAATGAAATATTCATCACAGCAGTCTTGACCGCCTGATAAAATTTGTCTTTGTCATGTAATTCTATTTATTTTGTCAACACAATGATTGTGTTTAATAATTATTAGTTTATTTCTTTGTGTCTGTCAACACTAACACAGAGTACTTAAGAAGTGAATTAATCTAAACTCTACTACTATTTATCCAGTTATAAAATTTGTTTCTGGCACCTCCTGACATCAATTACATATGTTCTTCCTCAAATCGTAGCACTTATCTCCATCCTATTAGGAACCACTCTTCGACCTTGCTAACAGGATCAAGACACACATTCACACAGGCAACTTCTTGACCAATATCTTAAGAATTTGTCAATAATTCTTTTGTCAGAAATATACAAATTCACTCTATTTCCAGAAGGATGCAAGTTGCAACCAAACTTCTCCATAAAGGTTCTTGTGTCCAAATGATAAACTGGAGACTGGCCAGTAACCAGGGTGTATACTCACAGGATGAGAGATCCCAGACCAAACTGAGTGAATCAGAGGAAGAACTTGTGATCTTCCAAGCTGTAGAAGCACCAACACTGCCACGCTGGCTAGTCTGAAGTGCTACGATACGTGTTGTGACTTTAAAAATAAAAATCCTGATTTTGAACTGATGCACCATAGAATTGCCTCTCCCTCTTTTTGTAGTTGCATAGATTAGATAAAACATTGTCACTAAACTCCAAAAATCTTCTAAATTGCAACATTTAACTGCTCTTAAAAGGCTCAAACAGTTATAAAAGGACGAGCTTTTTCTAGAACTGTATATAATATTCCCAAAGCAGTAGAATTTGAAAACATGGCAAATATCTTTCCACATCCCTGTTAAATCACTTGCCTCTATGGAAATCTCAAACTCCCAAAACAACTATTCTATCTTTAGTAATATTTAAGTCTATCTTTAGTATCACATTAAAGGGGACAAACTTTTACGCCACCAAATTTACTTAGCAGATTCGCAAGCTCGCTTTCTCTGTATATTTTATGGAGTTCAATTATTTTAATTGCATAACAAAGTTTGGACGAAAAGAAACAAAAAATAAAAACACTTAAAACCATAGCTTCCATCTCCTCATTATGGAGTATTAGTCCGAAGATTTATACTGATAACCGTGCAAGATTAGCTTGTGAAGGGGCAGACGCGCTCACTAAGCAGACACTGTGCAGGTGTTTCATGTGACAAAGCACCAAACCTTTGGCAGTAGCCTGCAAGAAGAGCTGAAACGTAAAAGGTCACACCTAAAAACACCATGACCAAACCCCAGAGGTAGATAACCCACCCAGGCAGGTGTAGGACTTAACATTAACATCCCTCAGACATCAGATCTTCACCCGTGGCTGCAGATGCCCTTGCTGCTGGCTGCACTGCTGCAGACAGAGTCACAGCACCACAGAACCTTGGAGGTTGGAAAGGACCTCGAGGAGCCATTCAGTACAACCCCCTGCCCAAGCAGGGACCCCTAGAGCACATGGCATGGGGTCACATCCAGGTGGGTTTGGAATATCTCCAAAGGAGACTCCACAGCCTCTCTGGGCAGCCTGTTCCAGAGCTCACCCTCACAGCAGAGTCCTGGCAGGTTTACTTGCTGCCTCCAGCCCTGCAGTTCTCCTGGCAGCATCTCCAGGCTCAACACTTGCCCCAGGGGGCTGCTCCCCTGGACAGCTCCCTGCAGCGCAGACGTGACACCTGTGAGGTGAGACCTCAGCCCTAGACTGCATTCACAGTGAAGCTGCCTTGCACATAGAAGGTTAGGAGATAATCAGGTCTAGATTTAATGAGGGAAAACAAACCTAAAGCTCTTAGTAATAGCACACCCTTCACATCTTCCATGCTGTACTTCTCCTATCAATTTGGCCTAAATAATTTGAACCCCAGTCCTGTGGGTGCTCACAGTCACAAAACCACTTTTTTTCTCCCCTAGGTGACATCATTTTAGCCACTAGCCAGTAACCGGAGCACAAAACGTTGTTACAACAGCACAGCCCACACATCCAACCCCCGCGCTAGCACCAAGAGCATCTGGTTGCTTCGTACCTTGCGTGAAGGGGCAGATGCGACCTCCTGAAGTCAGGAAAGGCTCAGGGAGCCCGAGCCCCTCAGCGAGGCCTGTGTCCGTCCCGAGCCCACCGGCGGGGGGAGCGGCTCCTGACGCCCCGCCCCTCCCCGCTGTTTTGCATACGCAGCCCCGCCCCTCCCCGCTGTTTTGCATACACCGCCCCGCCGCCGTGGAGCCCGCACCCAATCGCCGCCGGGACCCCGCACGTGCGCGCCCCCCTCCGCAGCCAATGAGAGGCGGCGGCGGCGCCCCCTCCGCCCAACGACCGGGACCCCGGGGCTGGGGGAAGGGGATGAGGGGCTCCGTCTCAGGGGAGCCCCCCCCTCTCCCTCCCTTCCGCGCTAACGGCCGCACGAACCGGGCGCCGCGCCGGGACGGGACGGGACGGCCGGCCCCGCCCGCCGGGCCCGGCCCGCGCTCCGCGTACTCGCCTGCTCTCTGCCCGGCCCGCGCCCTGCCTCCTCGAGGCGAATGGCGGCCGCTGGCGCCAGGCGCGGCCCCTCCGTCCCCGCCGCAGCTCCCCAGCCCAGCGCCGCTCCGGGGGAGGTGCAGGGGGGGAAGGTTTTTTTGTTCGAGCGGCCCGCACTGCGCACGTGTAACCTTCTCGCGGTGCCTGATGGGAGTTGTAGTTCAGCGGCCGTGTCGGCGCTGCGCTGCGAGGGGACGGCGAACAACAGCTCCCGTGGTGCCCCGCGCGGGCGGGCTGGGGGCGGGCCGCGCGCCGCGCAGGGGGACGAGGACTGAGGCGGCGAACAGCGACCGTGTGGCAGCTGAGCCGCGCTTGTCCGTAACGGCCGTTTCTTCTGCTTCCTACTGCGAAAACTGGCACGTTTAGTTAAAAAAAGTTCCCAAATGCAGCTCTCTGGGGAATCAGCGCAGGCGGCAAAAATTTCCCCCCAAGGAAGAAACCTGGCCCTCGGTTAGAATAAACTCCAGTAACACAACGCAGAGGTAACTTATCTACAGCTGCTAGCTACTGCTATTGCTGTTCCCCAGAGGTACTAAGCAGAATTGCTACTGTTAGGAGAAACCCCAGAAGAGAATGCACCCAAGGACATGTATTCGCTGTTCTCGCTGGAAGGTACAGACAAAACAGCAGGTGTTGCTGGGACATCATGAGAGAATATGGACAAAAACAGCAAAGACCAGTTAAAAGCGAAGATAAGGACCACCGTATCTTCTAAGAACTGTCTGGAACTGGACAGCAGGACCAAAACAGGGCCTCTGAGCCAGAATGGGGTCGTATATGGAAGTGAGTTTCAGGATGATGTCAAGGGGACACAGCGAGATGACACCAGAGAGTCAAAAGGCCACCAGAGACCACCGAAGGGACAGAGGCTGCACGCGCAGGAGGGTGGTGTATATTGTAATTAGTTCTGGGAAACAGAATGAATATGATCACTCCCAGAGCTTAGTGCACATGTAGATAATAGAGAAATAAAAGTTTTAGCAAACACACCTTAGGGTGTGCATGATAAGTGGAGCTATCCCCCATGCACCCAGCGCTGCAATACAGTGAATGCCTGCTGCTTAATACTACATCGGTGTTAACAGGTTTATTCCTGGTTTTCAGTGACACTGCCATCTATTTTTATAAGTCATCCATAACCAGACAAGGGTTTTACCTGACGTCACTTAAATTTGCCTGGGAATTCAGGTTTGAGGCGATAAGAGTGGATGGAAAATGAAGTTTCCATTTGGAGGGAAATGTAGCTTTTCAGAATTTGCCCTGAATCAAAAAGCTGAACACAATGAAAAATAACAAAACAACAGCAACAAAAATCAACATTTAACTACCATTTTGATAAATGCCAACATTTTGTTTAGATCCTTGTTTTAGTTTGGCTTGTGTTTATTCATTTCATTTAGACTGAGGTATATAAACCCATTAATTTTCTTTGGGGAATGTTAACAGTTTGTTTGCAGTCTAGAGTAACCACAAAGCATTAAGGTTGCAAGTAAACTTCCTTTTAAAGGGGAATTGAAAAGTGTCCAGTTTAAATCATTTAGCTACTTCCTTGTTAAAATAAGTAGAGATAAATCAAACGAGGGAATAAAACTCAGATTGGGATTGATGTGTTGCAGTGCCTTCCTGCTGGCAATCCCATAGTTACCATGGCTTGTTGCCTCCCGTGGGATCTTCTGAAGAGCAGAAACTTGGTATTTTGTGGGGAAAAGTTTGTTCCCACTCTCCTGTATCCTTCTCCACTACCTGAGCTATGCAACTGATTACAGTTTAGGGGGGAAAAAAAGTGCATAATAAAAGTTAACTGAAGTCATGTTTTATGAGGAATAATGTTTACCCATTGTGGTTACAAGATGACTAACTGAAAAATTAGTTCCTTAAGGCTTCTAACTACATCATCAGTGCAGACATCCACTTCCAGCTACTGGATGTTGCAAATCAACGTTCAGACTAGAAATAGCTTGTATGTTTTTAATAGCTTGAGAAATTAACAACTGCAGCTGCCAGAAGAATTTCTCCATCAGCTTAAAGTTTGAATATATAAGTGATTTTCTTCTAAAAGAGACATTTGTTATAGAGCCTGCATGATTTTTTAGCCACAGATTCCCAAATAGGTTGTCTTTTTAACATCAGACGAGCTAATCCTGATGTTCTTTCTAGGTTTAAAGATAAGGAGCAGTTTCTAGAGGAAAACACTTTCATCTGAATTCCTTAGGGTAAAGTACTTTGTACCATATCACTTTTCCTTCTTCTAGTTAACCAGATGGGCTTCAACTACAGGTTGAACAAGATTTTCACACAGCTATAAGACAAGAAAACGTTTCTCTTAAACAAGGCAAAACCAGACTGTAAAACCACAAGCACTGGAAAAGAGGAGTTATTTTTATCATCATGAAAAAGACAAATTCCAATTCAAGTTCATACTCCCATTCTGAAAACGAATTGAAACGAATACATACTTTTTTCACTTATTACTTTTGTAAACTATTCTGTTTCATCCCCAGATATATTATGAGGGATGTGTTATGTATTATTCTCTTTAGAATTAAAAAGGTTTAGGCTGTCTTTATCAGAAATTTTAGCTGCAATAAATGTAATGAGTTATAAATGTAACCTCAAGCTAAACATAATGTACAGGATTTCAAATCAACTCATATTTAAAGTGTCTGTGGGTAAATCTAAAGATTCCTGACAGCTTACATACAAACATATAACATCTAAGAGTCCTAAAACCTTAGGAAATGCCAATTGAAGATACTGGAGTTCTTAAAAAATAGTGAAGGGGAGTTATGGCTGAAGGCAGCGATAGGAAGCAGAAAGCAGCCAGTCTTTCCGTGTTCAGCATGGACCTGCTTTTCCAAGCAATCACCTCTTCCCTGGAGAAACTTCATGTGCAGATCGATACCGTGTTTTACATTTTGTGTAGAAATTAAGCCTTGGTGTCTGCAAGCCATGTGCAAATCCAATAGACTCTGAGAGCATAGGGTTCATAGTTCCCTGATTGTTTTATATGTATATATAAATGCTTCCTTTCTTCTATGCTTAAATGTAAATTCTGCAAACTGCATAGCTCCAACATACCTCAGGAACAGCAAAGCATTCTGCATCAGAGAACATTGGCAACGATGTGCTAAATCAGACTGTGCATTACTGGACCATGCAAGCCATGTTTCTCCAGTGCAGACCTTCCAATAAGCTTATTTCATGCTCCTTCATCAAGTTTTCTGCTCTAGTTGTCTGGGTTCTTCTATGGTTTTCTTTCTCTAAGCTTTTTATCTGTTAAAAAGTAAATAAAGATATCCTTTATTTTACCTCTGAACATGGTACTCATAATAAGGCTAGTGACACCCTTAGACTGCAAGTATTTGGATAGTAGAAACACAGACACTGTTTTCTTCAACTGTTTACTCCTCTGCCATCAGTACAAATGGCTCTACTATCCCTAAACATGTGAATGCTCTTGGTCACTCCCTCCAAATGTCTTCCCTTCTTATCCCAAAGTGATGATCTTCAATAAGGAACCTTCTCTTATTATTATTTCTATATGACTATACAAATTCTACAGAGCAACAATTCTGTGCCTGCTTGCATGCTGCATTTTTTTTCAAGAGAACAAGGACTTATTTAAAAATAATTCCCTCATGTGACAGAGGATTGCAGCAGTAGTAAATGCGCATTCTCCCAAATATCAAGATTAAAAAAAAAGAACTTCATGCTATCCAAAGCGATAAGCAGCAACATTAGGTCATGGGTGCTCTCCTCAGTGCCTTTATTTATAGCAAAAAAGAAGATGCTTTTGAAAGGACTTGGCAAATCTTCTATAAGATGCTTTGATGAGGAGCACAGCAGTTATCAACATCGAGGATTCGGTCTGGCCCTGCAGGCACGGCAGCAAGAAGCACAAAATCCGCAAACACCAAACCTGATACTTAATATATAGCACAGGCACATGGTGAATTAATTCGTCTGGAGAACAAGTAGCTTCAAGGAGCGCAGAAGCCATGAGAACTTCTGCCTCTTATGTTCAGTCGGGGCCTCAAAGAAACCTAGGCAGGAAAAATATTTTTTCTTTGCTATTAGGAAGAAATTAGATCACAGTTTTGCCAGCAAAGCTTTGTCATCCAAGTGAAGGATTTTATTCCCCCTGTGCCGTGCGCCTCACTAAGAAATCTTTGCCAGAATAATTACGAAGTTTGGATGAAACTGTTGACAAAAAGACCAGCCATTTGAGTATATTTGATGCGAATATCTGTAACAGCAAAGTCTAAAAGGGAATACTGGCATTTGTTTACAATTAGAGAAGAAAGCTATTCCTACATGACCTACCTTTCTAGAAGAAAGGGGTTTGGGAACACTTTTCCCTTGCATTACACAACTATTTCGCTGGCAGCTGAGCTATAAAAACATGTTTATATGAAAGCCAAAGCAAAACAAACAATTAAGGGAATTTGCCTGTATTTGGTTTAAGAATTGCAATCTGCATTTTTTTTCCAGATGCTCTCTCATCCCCTCACGTGCTCCCACATTTGCAGGCATCATCCCATAGGATGTTGGCGAATACGGTGGCCATTAACACAGGCAGAGGTGGGGGCTCAGCATGTCCATTTTCAGGGTGTCCATTTGGTGAGATGAAAAAATCAGGGGATAAAATTACTAACCAACCACAATGATGGGTTGCAGAAGCTCCCTCCATGCTTAGACACTGCCTACCTATATATATATGTATTTATATAACCACTCAAGAGAAGATGGAGGCTGTGCCAGTTTGGTTCAGCTCCATCAATCTGCCTTTATACCCCAAGGATCTGTTAATTTGAGCTTGAGACAGCTGTTTAATATATTCATTTAACAAAAATTTAGTCACTGCACTGGTAGAGTCCTCTTGAGACACCAGAAAACCTCTAGGACCGTGTAAGCTCATCGCCAGCTGCTGTGCCAACAGTTTGACTGCTGAATTCCCTATTTTTCCCCCAACAAAGGATGTCGACCCCACACAGCTGACCCAGCTCCTCTTCCACAGTTCTGCTTGGGTCAGCCAAAACCGTTGGCAGAAGCAGCAGCAGTGGGTTGGTTTTCCCCTTCCTGCATCCCAGATCCCAGGCAGGTGCTGGTGCATGTTGTGGAAACAGGAGGAAATGATCTGGGACAGGGACAGGAACTCCAGCCCTCCCATGGGGTCTGAGCCACAGAAAAGTACCTCGTGGTGGCAGAGGGGTCACCCAGTCCCAGCTCGTGGCCCTGGACGGTCCTCCGAGGCCGCGAGAGGAGCGAGACACGTTTGACAGATGCAAAACTTGTAACATGTGAAGCAAATATAGAGCAACTGCAGCCACCAGGTTACTGCTGCCACCCCCTGGAAAGGCTCCGGATATTTTCCTTGCTGGAGAAGCAGCTACCACAGGAGTCCGTACCCATTTCTGCACCGCAACTACAGGCATTTTGGCACCAAAAAAGAGTTCTCGGAGCCTTCATCCCCTTTGCACTGGCACAGAGTGGCTGTAAACACCACTACAGCCCAAGAAGATGCCCAAATCCTGCTGCACAGAGCTACCACAGTGCCGAATCCCTCCAAAATCCAAGTCAGCAAACCCACAAAAGCACTCGGAAACGCCACGGCCCAGCCTGGAGCCATCTCGAAATGCCCTGGGGCTGCCTCTGGGCAGGATCAAAGCTCTTCTGCACCAGCTGAAATCGTCAAAACAACAAAAAAAAATTTCAAAAGCGTCTGCACTCAACACAGGAACCAGCACGAGCTCCTTTGCTCGCACTGTTAGTTTCCTCCATCTGACAAACACGTGATTTCTCGGAAATGTTTTGCAAAGTGTCTCCTCACAAATGGATTCTGGGGGTCTAAATAAAAGCACAGATGCTGTTTATGCTGTTCTCTAGCATCTCGGTGCACTATATTTAAAGAAAAAAAATGGTTTGAATCAAAGCTCTCATTCTTTAATTAAACTTCATTTAGATGCCATCTGCCTGGGATCAAGATGGCTTCATGTTTTGCAACTCCTAATGAGGATTGTTATTGGGTTTGTAAACACATAAACAGCCGCCCCACTGCCGCTACCGAACTCTTTGAAAAGTAATAAATGAGAAACGTGGCTCAAGTGCGAAGATCTGCTTCTTCAGGCATCTAATTGTCCAGGAGCAGGATCCATTCAGTAGATAATCATGTTACATACAAAAAACAGGGGTAAAAATACCCCGCAACTGAAGGATAGACATGAGGGAAAGTGCCAGCATTGCAATGGAGTGAAAACAGTAATAAAGCAGGAATTGCTGTTTTTTTCCGAGGAGGGAAGGGTCCAGACACCTGTCACCGGAGCTGTCTCCCACCCACGCTGGCCACAATGGTGGGAAGTTCCTATGCGGCCCATGGAAACTGGGAATTGGAAAATGCATCCCCAAAGCTCTGAGAAATTAGAGGGCCTTACTGCTGTGCACTCCCAAATTAAACTCTTGTTGGGAGAACGGAAAAGGAGAAGGAAAAAGGCGGTCTGGGGAAGATGGGCCATGGTGGAGGGCAAGGGCATTGACCCCACACACAGCCCCCAGAGCAAGGAAACGTCACCTGCTTTGTCTTTTCTTCACTTCCTTTTTTTTTTCCCCCTTTTTTCTCCCACTTTTTACAGCCTTTCTGATTCCATTAAGCTTTGTGAACTAAATCCTTAGTCCCCAGTGCAGCTCTGCTGCCCTAGTTTAACTCCAGGCCTCATTTCATGCCGGCCTTTTAGCGCGAGTAATTAGGGCTCCACGTCCACGGCCGATAGATCCCGATCTTGCAAAAAGCCTCAATGCACCGTGCGTTCACGGGAGCTCGGAAACCTGGAGCAGACCTGGAGCCACGGCAAAGAGTCTCGCTCATTACCTAGCCACTCTGCTGCCCTCAGTGCTACCCTCGCAGATCTTTTTCTTTTTTTCCTGGTAAATGAATAAAAAAGTCAAAACGTAATGGACTGGCCTATTAGGAGACACCTATATGTGGCCTGATCTGTGAATAAGCCAGTTTAAGGCATTTTTCAGAAAGGAAAATTGCATTTTCATCTCTGAATCGCATTTCTCTGCTTCCTAATTGGGGATGCCATGGGTTGGAGCATCAGGCAGAAACATGAAAGATCTCAGGTTTTGAAGGTGCCTGCTCAAACTGTGCGTAACTGCACGTCAAACTGTTGTTCTAATTGGGGTCACTGATGGACATTTTTGTCCTTCCTTCGTCTGCCAGCTTTGCACCTTCTCTTACATTTACTTGGGCTTTTACCATCTTTTGTGATCATTTGCATCCAACTCAACAGCAAAGGGAAGTCAAGTAACTACATCAAAAAGTCCTGCCCAGGATCCAAATGTTCTAGTGTATGAACAGACAGTGACTGAGAAGATCAAAAACCCACAAAGCAAATACTAAGTCCCAGTAGGAAGAGCTGCTGCAAAGGACTTTGATCCCTGCACCCACTGCCATCCGCTGAGGTTCAGCAGGAAGGGTTCTGCTGAATGCACCATCTTTCCTCCTCTTCCTCATAACAAGTGATGCCCAGGCTGAGGAGCAACCTGTAACCACTGTTTTGGAGAGGGCTGTCTCGCTCCTGCTGTACTTCCGAGTGCGGGAGCAATGTCTTCCATTCAGCATCTGCTTCCACTGCATTTGCTCGAGTCTGGAGCAGTTGAGCATTTGCTTCCCCCCGTCCTGCCTGCGAGCAGGGCTCCCAGCTGGAAGAGAGAAACTAACAGTGCGCAGGGGCGAGTAACGGCTGCATCAGCTTTGCATCAGCTGCCAAAGTGAAATTAAAGTATAACTGCAGAAAATTCAAATCAAATTTATAAATAACTTATTCTTTTTTTCCTCAGTTTACTTGGTTGCTTCTTCCTGTGCTTACCGAGGAAACGCGGGGCTGCAGGAAGCACATTCCCGCATGTCTTTCACGACCAATGTGAGCGACTTTTGGTCCAGCGTTACTGAACCAGTCCAGTGTCAGAGAGGACAATCTGTATTTATTAGTTCTCCTCCTCTTTTCATTCCTGGTGATGGTGAAGAGCATAATGAAATGAAAATCTTCTGCTGCTTCAGAGGGTGGTTAAATACACGTAACATAAATTGCTTCTGATTTTCTAAGCTGGGTGGGTGCTAGCTATGACTCTAAACAGGGTATCTGTGATTTATTCCACCTTGGTGAGGATAATGTGGCCTTAAACCTCCTTTCTGATCAAGTGGTTTCTGTTAAAACCATTTCTGTGCTACTCAGGGCCCAGGTCTTTGATGCTTGCAAGCATTCGGTCCCTCATCCACAGCAGTGCAATCCTGCACCAATCCTCTTGCATCTCTGTAAGCAAATGTTTACTGAAGGCACCATTAGCAGAGGAAGTATTAAAGCATGTCAAACCTCTTGGTTTCAAACACTTATGACACTAAAGACTTTATTGAGCAGCCAAAGCATGACAAGAAAGTTTGTAGCTGTCTGTCCGGAGGTGCCCTCCTGTACTTATGCTTACCTACAAATGCAATTCAAAATCCAATAATATATGTAATAAAATAAGTACTTTTAAGAGCAAGGCAACACTTTTTATTTTTATTTAAAAAGGCCTTGATGGCAGGAATATAGTGTAAAAATCATTGGAAAAACTAAAAGGCATTGATACATATTGGAATATACACTTTTTACATAAATTACATTTATTTATTTATTCTTTCATTTGAGGTTCTTATTCGGTTTTGAGGTCTAATAGTTAATAGGTCCTGGGATCTGGACGTTTAGACCACCATAGTCTAACATGTACATGGGCCATTGCTGAAAGAGAGGGAGAGAAAAGAAGGCAAAAGTCTCTGTTAGGACACAACACAAAAACATGCATACATCAAATCTCTGACATGTTCAGACAGGGGCTGTTGCTCCCACTTTCCAAAGAAGATTAAAGAACCAACCCAAAAATGAAAGCACCAGCAGGAAACCCGACAAAAACCTTTTAGGTTGGTATTTCTCTCTCTTTTTTTTTTTCCTTGTTTTTTTTAATGCTCAGTGTCACACGTGACTCAAGCCAAACCCTGAGGGAGGACAGGTCTGCACGTCCACCGACTCCACCACGCATCTCCTACCGCTGCGATCCGCTCCCTGCCGCGGGCTCTCCCCGAACGGCCGGAGCCCCAGGGCCGTGGACAAGCCCCAACACCCCGGAGGACAAGGCAGCCCTGAGCCCTGTCCCCCTCCTTCGCCAAAGCTGGCCGGGCCCATTTTACATCGCACTTTTATACAGTGTGTGTGAGGTGAGGCGAAGGGAAGCGCTGCTGGTTCGTGGAGAGCAGATCGCGGCATCCTGAGGCGGAAAGATAGGTAGGCAATAACCCGCTTAATATTTGGAAGGCTTTACCACAAGTGAGATCTGATTTGTGGAGGACGCGGACTCCACGGTGGAAGAGGAGGAGGACGACGAGGAGGACAACGACGACACGGAGTTCCCTTCGGAGATCCGCTTCCGCTTCCGCTTGGGAACGCCGCTGTCTCTGTCTGAAGGGAGAGAGGAGCCGCGTGGGGCACCCGAAGGCGGAGGCAGCGCTGCGAGGGCAGGGGGCACCCGCGTCTTCTCCAGCGGGAGCCAGAGGCACCACCCTCCTGCGCTCGCAGGGCCTGCGGTATCCACAGGGCTGCTCGTTCAGACATGGTGGGTTAAAAATGGGTGCAAGGTTCTCGGGGAGGATGGGACAGAGGGATGCACGCAGAGAGATCACAGGCAACCTGCTTAGCTCGGCTTTTAAACGAAGAGCCAATTTAAGGGGTTTACCTAGTGAATAAACTGGAAAAAAATGTCTTACCTGTTTGTTTGGCCTCAGAGCAGATTTCAGCAAAGGGTCTGCGGGGGGAAGGCAGCGAGGGTTAACAGGGGCCTGCATGTGCCACGTGCGGGGACGCAGCGGGGACAGGGCTCTCCCAGGGCCACCCGCGGCAGCTCCGCAGGGTCCCCGAGCCATCCCCCGGCCCTTCCCCAGGACGGGAATCACTTCACCTGCTGCCCAGGGCTGCTGCCCAGCAAAACGTCATGGTTGGGGCTCCCTTCCAGACTTGGTGGACGTGGGGCTCCCTTCTCTCCTGCTTTGGGTGCCGAATGGGCATCTCTCACCTGAGCAAGCTACCCTGGGGCCACCCCAGTTCCCCTGAGACTCCAGGGTCCCCACACCCCAAGGGGACAAGTCAGGACCACAGTGTCTTACCAGCTGGAGAAACACAGGGAACGTAACAAACAGAAAAATGCTCCAGTCCCCAAAGCAGAGAAACTCACTGGAGCTGGTTTATAACAACCATGCGGATGTTCTCGCGGGCCTTCAGGATCTTCTCCAGCCGGTGGATGTCGTAGGTGTTGGGGTTCCGGAAAGGGATGTCATCCGGCAGGCCAGTAACCTCCACGGCGTCGGGACTGTCCCGGATGAGTTTGTAGGGCACCATGACAGGCCGGTTCAAGCCCAGAGCTTCTCCTGGAAGGACAGAGCAGAGGACGGGAACTGGTGACCGTGGGCCGACCAGCCATCCGGCCCCGCAGCTTTACCGTGCTCTTCCCAACACCGCGTCTCTTGCTCCATGAACTTTCCTTGAAATTTAAACAGCAAGGCGCTTGCTGGAGAGCACAGACGTAGCGCTCGGAACAAGGACTGCCATCAGTGGCTGAAAAACCTTCTTGCATTTCAGCTATTTCTCTGCCATGGCACACCAATTTACTGTTTGCTTCCTTAACCCTTCTTTGAACTCTTTCTCAGAGGGCTATTTTACAGGAGCTATAGGCCAGCCCTTATACACTCCACTCTGCTCCATAGAAGAGCATCATTGCCACGCGTGGCCCAATCCAGCAAGCCCAGCATCTGCCTCATGCTGAGGTCAGGAGCCAGAGCTTGGGAAAAATCACAGGAAACGGGGTAAATAAGAGACATGTGCTTATCCTTGGGTCCTTGGGAGGAATCACATCCCGCATGCTGCATTCAGCAGCCCTCAAGTCCCAGACAGATTTTTTTTTTTCACCCCCTCTATCCCTTTGGCCTCCGCTGCGCCCTGTGGCAATGCAATACCACGATTTAATTACGTGCTGCATAAAAAGCACTTCCTTTGGCACTCAGCTGCTAATTTCTCTGGGTACCCTGTGTAATTCCTGCCCGGTGGGAAAGACCGAGTTCACTCAAACAAGGAAAGCTGAGAGAGCTGGGAGCGGTCGGCCTGAAGAGAAGACTGAGGGGGATCTTATTAATGTGTGTAAGTATCTGAAGGGAGGGCGTAGAGAGGATGGGAATGGACTCGGTGATACCCAACAACATGACGAGAGGCAACAGGCACAAACCAAAACAGGGGAAGCTCCATCTGAACACACGGAGAAGCTGCTTTACTCTGAGGGTGACAGAGCACTGGAACAGGCTGCCCAGAGAGGCTGTGGAGTCTCCTTCCTTGACAATATTCAGATTTGTCTGGACATGATCCTAGGCACCTGGACTGGACTATCTCCAGAGGTCCCTTCCACCCTCAACCATTCTGTGATTCTCCCAGACCCTCCTTGCACTCCCTCAACCCTTTGTGATTTTATAGCCCTGTCATCTCCAAGCACGCACCCACCTACGGCTACAACCCACACGTCCTGCTGCCAACGCTGCCCCCCGGCTAGAGACACATGGCCAGATCGCAACCCCAACCCAGCCCCTTCCAGCCCCAAACCCAAGTTCTCCAGTCCCCCTCGTTTCCCACTAACGTTTCCAGGCTTCCTCATAGAAGAAAGGGAAGGGGAGGAGTAGTTAGACCTGCTCTTGCCTCACGTTTTTGCAAGCCCCAAACCTACGCACTGAAGGTGTAAGTTGCTGCTGGGCCAGATTTCTTTAGAGAGAGCTCATCTCTGATCTCCATCTCGTGCGAGCCCACCTGGCGCTTCATGTCTCAGCAGCACATTTGCGCAAGGCCCAGCCGCGGCTTCAGAAGCGCTTGCATTAGACTCACAACCCACCTGACAGGTATCGGGTCGGCAACGCTTGGGGTAAAAATGACTTGGTGGGGAAAAAATAAAAAGATGCAAAAACACCCCACTTCTTTGAAACAGCCTGGTCACCAGAGGCTAAAGCTAACCCATGGGGATTGCTAAGCAGAAGCAGGAGTCTCAGCCACGTTTTTAACCTTAAACACCCAGCACACGTGAGCACAACCCCTAGTAACTTCGGTGGAGCTACTTCCCCCTCGCACTTGTGCAGCTGGAGCATGACTCAAGGCCTGTGACTCTTAACATACGATAAACACATTATGCAGATAGATTAGGAGCAATAAATAGAGAGCGGGGCAGTGATTATTTAGCAAACAGCTGTTGATTTCTCAGCTGGAAGGCTTCCAGCAGCAGTCAGACTATCTGCTCTCACACACCCTTTCCATCACGCCCCATCTTTCTCAGCAGATACAAGCGCTCAAAACAGGAGCCTGCCTGCTCCCCTCCCTGGCCCCCAGCTCCTTAGGCCTCACTTCTTGTCTTATTTGCTTTTTCTCTGCAGCTGTTGCAAGCCCACGTGCTGGGTCAGAGCTCGCTTACTCCACATGCCCTCTCAGCCCAAGGTTTGCTCCCCACTGGGAAAACACCAGGGTTATGCAAGCAGCTGCAGAGGGGTAGATGGGAAGGGCCTACCCAGTCTGGTCACTGGGACCTGTCGGGTGTAGCATTAAGCCAGGGGGATGGCACAAGGCATGTATTTCCCTGTATCTTTACAAGCCAATGGGTACAAAAAAATACTTCCAATGGGAATAATTGTGCTTATCAGAAGCTAAGAACAGCACAGGTTGAGTTGAGTGTTTTGAAGCCCACCAGCAAAAGGAGACTGATTCTGAGTGCGGAGGGCTAGTTACACCAGAAATCTCAAGTCCCTTCCTTCCCAAATGCTTTTAGAAAAAAAGGACTAAGCTCGGACCCGTGCAATGCCTGGACTTGCAGGCTCCTCCGAAATGCAGGGCTATTGCTGCCGCGACAGGCTGGCTGGGGTGCCTGAGCAGGGCTAGCCAAGCTCAGGAGATGACATCGACATTTCACCAACAGCTTGTGAGGAAGGATGTGCTTTGTAACTAGGCACACAGGGAGCCTGCGAACTGCATTTTCAAATCCTCGGTGTTTTGACCTGCTTTTCTGCGGCGGCTCCAGCAGACACCGTGCCCCATCTCTGCACGCGCCGCACTGGGCTGTATCCTGCTCTGCAGCCAGGGGACAGCGCGGATGGGAGAAGATTCCTACCAGGAGCTCCACGCATGGCCAGCACGCTCAGCCTCCCCACTGCTTGCACCGGTGCAGGGCATGTTAAAAATGCTTTCAAGGGTGACACCAGACAAAAGAAATCCTATCCTTTGGATGCATTTTTCCTTCCTTCCTCCCTCCCTCCCCTCTTCAAGGAGGAGATGTCAAAGAGAAGGTCACAGTCACAACCGTCAGCACTCAGACATGGAACACCCCTAGGGACAAGCTGTAACGTGAAGCAGTGAGAAGATACCTGTGCTGCAGCAGCCTGCCGTGCGCTTGTCCTATAAATAGAGGCCTTCAATGTAATTAATTTTAACTACGGCTGCTGTCAGCAAAAACAAACTCACTTTGCTATGTGTGCAGATGGGAAACTCACCGTATTTTTCATTGAAAAGCTCTTTCACTTGTTCCCGGAGAATCACCTTCTCTCCAAGCCTGTTTGCATCATCCTCATCTGCAAAGCAAAAAAAAGGTGCAAGGAATAAAAAAAACCTGTTTCGTTTTGGCCCCTGCAAGATGCATCCCCCTGGGGTAAGAAGGGACGTGCTGCTGCCCTCCAAAGTGCTTCCCTTCCCAAAGGCATCGTGGGGACCCCACGGCCGCAGCTGCTCTTTGCTTGCACCTTGCGTCACCTTCCAGAGCTGTGCAAAGTAGCTATAAAATGCTGCCAAATCTGCATTTGCCACGCGCTTACACGGTTGATAGCATTTTACATCCACTTTGCGGTGCTGTAAATGACTGCAAAATATGCAAAGCAACAGAGACTCAGGCCCTCGGTGCCACAAATGCTCCCACAAGTGATATCAAGGAATGAGATAGCAGTTTTATAGTTAGGCTCCTAAGTACAGTATTGTTTTATAATACACCATATAATCAGCTTGGCTTTACTAGCTTTTTTAATTATCCTCATCATGCCAAACAGTTTCCTTTCTATTCTCTCCTCCTAAACGATGTGACTGTGTCAGTAGACTTCTCCCCCGCTATTCAGCATCCTTGGGGAGGCTCTGGGTACTGATTGCCTTCAGTACCTGCCCCTTTTTAAAAGCTTTTCCACCCTCCAGAGAGAAAGGAGCAGCTGGAACCATCTTGCCTGTCTCTCCTTGCGGTTCACCTACATGGCGCGGAGACGCGCAGCGGCGCGGAGCACCCGAGCATCCCGCCCACGGACACGCGCAGCCGCCGCTGCGGCCCCGGCAGGGAGCTAGAGAGCAGAGGCAGGGGGGAACGGGGACATGCAGCTGCCAAGATTACACGGGATTTTAATTTGACTACTTATTTACGGCGTGCTCAGCAGACAGCGCAATCCGGCAGCCCTGGCACTCAAGGCAGGCATTTCAGGGGCTATTCTGTACCCAAGACAAGCATTTGGGGGTTACTCTGCAGCCCATGCAAGCATTTGGGAGGCTGCTTTTCCTCATTATTTATGCCTGCATCCTTGGTGCACCTGCAACACAGCAGTCGCCCTGCCAGCAGTGCAAAACGAGCTTTTAATGGGGGCCCTTGCACACAACTGCAGGTGGTGGGATAAGCTGGGCTTGTGACAGTGCCTGGGCCCCTCTGTTCAGTCCTTCCAAATCCCTCAGTTCTCAGAGTTCAGTCCTTCCAAATCCCTCAAATTTGGTGCTGCATGAAATGTGAGATTAACAGCAATAATGGTAACAAGAGTAGTCATGATTTAATTTTTTTCCTTTGCTTTTATGCTGCACTAGACTGTATTTTTAAGGTTGCTGAACAACCATACGGCCTGAAATTTTGTTTTAAATGCAATCCTGACAATCCTGCCCAAGTCCCTGCCTTGCAGAGCTGGGCTTTTGAGCAGGACCCAGCCGCTGAAAGGCTCAACACAAACCCCGCGGTTTGGCTACGGTGCCGTCCGTGCCCCATGGTCCCCACAGTAGCCCGTGCCCTGCCAGGAGCTGCTGCTTGGAGCAGCTGTGTCCGGAAAATAATAGTCTGGTAAGTTCACGTGGAATTAGGAGAAAGGGAGATGCTTCTGTAAAGGAAACTCAAGGCCAAGTAGCACTTCAGAAACTGCAGTAAGAAAAATTGAAAGGGACTGAGCAAACAAAAAAATGAATAGAGAATAGAAAACACAGAATACAGCAGAATAAGGTAAGGTAGACAAGACCAAGAGTCCCCAAGGAGCTCTTATTGCCAGAAAACATCAATATTCTCCTCTCTCCCACCTGCCTATGGGGGCTGTTCCTGAGGCTGCACAAGGCCCTGAGCACTGGCCCCTGCAGGCTCCCTCTGCGCCCTCCTCCTCACTTATGGGGTGTATGCAGCCGTATGGATGTATAGATGGTAGCAGACAAAGAAAGAAACATCAAACTGGTGTGTTTCCACTTGCTTCATTTTGCAGTGGCTCCATTTCCCTGAGAGAAGCCAGAGCTCCCTCCTTGACGCTAACACTTCGAGCAAGACAACCCCGTGGTGGCAGCAGGGATGGGGCATCCCCCCATCGCCACCTCGTGAGCCCAGCTCAGCAGAAGCCAAGGGGGGCTCAATCTGAGCATGCACAACGGAGAAGACAGACAGGAATGTGGAGAGGTGCTCCTGTACTACCACATCCTCGCCGTAAAGCAGGTGAATTCACGCGTTTGGGTTTGGATCCGCGCTATCAGCTTCTCTTTTAATTCCAACAAAAGGCATCAGCCGGTTTGCAGGTCATCATACGCGGTTGCTGGCTGGGAAGAGGGCCATGGCCCAGGGTCCTCTCCTTGGCCACGCACACGGGTTTCCACCGCAGCCCCAACCCCACACCCTGCTCCTAGTACAGCCCTCGCAGAGGCTCTTTGGGAAAACTTGCCCAACTTTTCCTAGCGGATCAGGTCATCTCATGGAACTCAATGACTCACGTTTCCACTTGCACTAGCCACGAGGGTCCTGGGGTACGGTCTGGCTGCCAAAAACACCAGCAATGCCCCCGCCAACAAGGACCCAGCGGCACCAGGACTGGCACAAGTGGTTAGCAATCTCCCTGGTGCCCCAAATAGCCATCCCCCCACTGCTTGCATGCGCTTTACAAACTTCCCTGAGCTACATAACACTCCTCACAGCAAAAGCTGCTCAGGTTGTGGCTGCCTCGTGCATGTTCTTCCTTCTCCGGCCCGTTTCAAGGGCGCGCACAGCTGACACAGGCACTCGGTGTGCTCGAGGGCAGCAGAATTGGGCCCTGAACTGCATGAGGATAAATACACGATGCCTCTTGTTCTCTGTTGCCTTGTCAGAGTGCAAATCTAAGCACCCCAGTGGGAATCTGGAGCAAGCCCACTGACCACAACGGGGCTGCTCCACGGTGACACAGCCTTGAGCACAACGCGAATCAGCCTGACGTTTGCACGCTGGCTGCGCGCAGCAGGGAACGTGCAGGCGCGTGCAAGCAGCACCCAGACAAGGGGCAGATCACAGGCTGATAACAAGTAAGCCCGGCTCTTCCAAGGGCAGCTGCACTGACATCCCATGTCGTGCAAGGGCTGCAAAGCAGAGAAGCTCTCCTTTCCTCCTGGGAATTGTTATATATGCTGAGCTCATGGAGCCTGCTCCGATCCACTGTATGGATTAACACGAAGCATCCCCCAAACTGCATGCTGCGAATTGCAAAGGGGCCCTTTTAACAGATTAATTGCTTAGACGTGTTGAGGAGCTAAGTGTAACTGTTCAGGGCAGTTTGTCTAGAGCAGAGCCAGCCCTGAGCAGGGCCTGCGTGAGAGGAGCTCAGGGGCGCACGTGCAAGTGGTAGCAAGAACCAGCATTAAGCACATTCTGCATCGTTAGGTTCTTGATATGACCGGGGAACAGAGCAGGGAGAAGTAAATACTCAGCACCAGGGCCTTTTAACACATTTTCATTCCTGCATTAAAACACAAGTGCATTTCTTGTCTGCTACCATCTACGATGCATCAGCTGAGCTACGTACCATTCAAGGCCGCATACGCTTTTTCCAGGGACGTTATCCGTCTAGGGGCTACAGCACGAGTTAAAAGAAGAAAAAAAAAAAAAAAAGAGAGAGAGAAAGAAAGAGAGAGCAATGAGTGCTAGAGCTTGGTTTTCTTGTTCACAAACAAAAGCAAAACCCAGGATGGCCCTGTCCTTAACCACTTACAATCACTTCGGTCCCCAAGGCCCATGGATTTTTGCTGAGCTGTTTCTGCTGCAAGTCGCTGCACCCGCACTGTGTGGCAGGGAGAGGCAAGCAGCACCATCGCCCCATCCTGTCCCATCCAGACCAAAGCCTCTAAGGGCAGATTGCCCCCAAAAGTAGGGAATTTGCAAGTTAAAGCAGACTAAGGGCAAATGGGGCAATTGCATTAGTTCTGCAGCAACAGGGAAGAAAGTAGAGCAAAAGGGACCTCCCCGTGGAGATGCGGGCTCCTAACACCAGATACGAAGAGACAGGGATATAGAAAGAAAGCAGATTTCCTGGAGAGAAAATGACAGCTTCAGAGCAGCAGCCAATGTGATAAAACAGCTCTCCCCAGGGCAGGGGTTTGTACGGGCTCGTGCCCAAACCTCTGACTGGGGATCTTAGCTCAGTGGCTGCAA
>JAUBNY010000259.1:579908-592123 GCA_032275445.1 Crypturellus soui | reverse complement strand
GTAAAGAACATGTCAACCTTGGAGTCCAAAAAGGAAAACGTTATTTTAAGGCAATTAGTAACGGGCAACAGAGAGATGGAAAATAATTGGGAAGAGACAAATGGGATCAGAGCAGCTTGACTAGTGATGGGCAGCAAGTAACTTTTGTCCAGGATTTACTTCAGGCCTGTCAGGCTGCAGGGCACTGTGGGGCCAGGGACGTCCCTGTGGATGACGGTCCCTACGGATGATGGTCCCTGCCAGGCGTTCACTGGCCTCTGGAGGGACACACCGAAAGCACGGAGTGGCGAGGAATAAGGGCTCAATTACAGAATTCACACGATCTCAATCCAAGTTTGCAATTTTATCACGTTCTGCTCCAATCTCTCTTCTCTCTCACCATGTAACCCTGTTCCAGGGTGAGAAGGCTTCACTCTTCGACCCACTTTGGAGTGAGAAGGCCGGGGATGATCTGCGCAAAGCTGAGAAGTATCGTTGCAAGCTGTAAACAGCTGCTCGCACTCTCATTGCTCATTTATCCTGCACAGAGCAGAGGGGAGGGACACAAGCTGGCCCAGACCCTCCTCGTCTGGATCCCACTTCGGGCAGCTCCATTACAGGAAGGAGCAGTTGCAGGTTGAGGGAAACATCTCACACACAACTGGGGTAGAGGGCATCTAACCTGCACTCCAAGTGCGGCACCAGCGCTGAAGGTGCAAGCGCACCAGGACTCTCTCCCAGCTTCATTGCAGGTGCCACCAAAACACATCAGCTGAGCATCAGGCCCCCATAATACAGATGTGCCCCTTCTACCAAGACCTTCAGGGGGCTGGATATTTTGCAAACCACTAGAAAGGCCTCCGTCCACCATGCAGAGCACATCTGTGTTCCTTAGGCTTTTAATACGCTGGGGATGTATGAGGTGGTGACACCTGGGCTTGTCGCAGACTCACCCAATCCCTCCAGCTGCTTCTCCTCGTGCCGCGGATCCTCGCTGGGCCCCTTCTCCGTACCTGCTGAGGAAGAGAAGGGTTGACAGCGCCCAGAGCCAGGAAAACATGGGAATGAGTTGAGTGTGAAGGGAATGGGAATGAGCCACCATGGCACTTCCAACAACGTGAGACTGGCGGCATGGGCCACACTCTGGAAAATGCTTTGGCCTCGTCTCCAGCAAGCACCCGTCACCCAGCCCATGTCCAGGTGCTCCCAGTTGTCCCTCCAGATGATAAATATTAGCAAATGCAGCGATGTCAGAGCACTTATTGGGACCGTGACTTGTGAACAGGGCTCCTGCCTTGGAAATTGCTGTTTATAACATACTCTGCTCACGGATATGCACATGGATGCAGTGCTTCTGCAAAGTCTCCGGGATACCCCAATTTATTACCTGTTCCTGTTTCCAGGCTGTAGCTCGACTCCTCTGAAGCCAAGTGCGTGGCCGTTGTGTCATGCATTTCATCTGAGCTGGGTGATCGATCTGTGAACAAAGCACCAGCACCAGTTTGTGCTCCGCTGCTGGGGACATCGGCCCTCGCCATCCAACAGGAAGGAATGTGGGAGCTTGGGATGCAGCCCCCAGACATGGGACACCACACGCTGGTCCAGGGACCAGGGACCAAGCATCTGCCTTAGCAAATCTGCTGCTTCCTACAACGCAACACCAGGATCTCTTCCAAAAACACATCCAAACTCACACCCTGAGGGCAAAGCGCCCTACAAAAAAAACTAAACTTGCAAAAGCCTCTTCCTAAATTCCATAGAAGGCAAAGGGCAAAAATAGTTCAAAATTATTTAAATGGCTTAATTCCATCCAGCTACTCAATTCTGGCTTAAAAAGTTAATGCTACTTCACTTAACTACTCCACCTTGGGAAGACCATTCTGATAATCTGCTGCCTTCCTCTACAAAATGCCACCACCTCTAAACTTCTCTTGCATATATATGTAGGCCCTCTTAATTTAAACCTGTGTCCCCTAATGCTGGGGGGATGCTCTCCTGTGCCCTCAAAGAGATATCTAAATTTAGTTTTAAATAAACCTTTAACTAGTTTAAATGCTCCAATCGGATCAATTCTTAATCACTTTCTTGCAGGATAAATAATCCAAATTTCATCAATTTCTCCTTGTATGTGAGCACCTCTCCTCTATTAATCATCTTCAGTGCCCTAAGCTGTACTCACTCTGATTTAACTTTATCTATCTTCACATAAGGTAATAAAAAGTGGACTCTGGACTTCAAGTGCAATCTAACTGGCCCCAGAGAAGTGGTAATACCTCCTCCTCACAAGTCCTGCCAGCTCAACTCCTATTAACTTTCCTCCCTCCCATTACCTGGCAAGTTGAAAATTAAAACGTTTGATCTACCAATATCTAGCTGCTTTCCCCCGCTCTGTATTAACTGCAAGTTAAGTCCATTCTAGTGCTATTTCAGAGCAGCTCTCCAGGTAGCATCACACTCGCATCAGCGCAATGCGGAGGCTCTGCAATTTGGCCGCACGCGACACCCGTGCGGCGCCGCTCATGCTGGGTCTCATTTCTAGCCTGAGCATCGCTTGGCACTCGGACACCCTCCGAGTCATGTTCCCACTCGCATTCTGGTGAGATTATTAATTAATGCTTGTAAAGCACACTGAAAATGCAAGGTGCTAACTGATCATGTGTTAAACCCGTCCTGTCGTCCCACCACCTGGCAACAGCTAAGGCAGCAGCTCTAGAAACGGCAGCCCTAAGGTGGTCAAGTCCATCCATTTTCATCTTATGCTTAATGCTAAACCTGTTCTTACAAACTCTTCATGTTTTCCTAAATTGGGGATTTCATTGAAATATCACATATTTGCCTTGGAGACCCCCCAAACCCCTGTACCTAGGAAAACCACTGACCTGCACCAGTGCAAGCCCTACCTGGAACGGTGATTTGAATGATGTCCAGTTCATCCGGCTCGATTTTGATCTGCCTGATGCCACTCAGCTCTCCTGAGGTACCTGAGTGGGAAAGAGAAGTGGAAGGTGGATAATCTCGGACACAAATGCCCAGTGCATGGACAGACGGTGCTAGGGCAGATGTTGCTCATCTGGGGCCAACCAGCGACAGCGTCAGCCCCACAGTGCAGAGGAAGCCACACAGGGCCTGGGATCCCGTGCAGCCCGGCAGCATCCGCCAGGATTTGCCCCCATGAACAGCCTCGACGGCAACACGTGTTGAAGGGATGTTAAAAGTAGGGATAGAGTGAACTGTCATTTATTGCAAGGTGGGTTTTTTCCTCATGAGGTGGGACTAATTCACTCCAAGGTACCAAATCCCTCGGAGCTCATCATCATTGGGCTTGCTGTGGCTTTACCTGCTTGGACATCCAGCCAGTATTTAACCTGGGCTGATTCCTCCAGCCCAGACGCTGGAGTGAATTAGTCCAGCTGTGCAACAACCTTATCTGAATGGAAAATAGGGTGATTTGTCCTGCAGAGCATTTGCAGCTTGTTTGCAGAGCGTTCCCAGAGTGCCGGGAGCTCAGCTGACGTGCGCAGCGCAGTCATGTGTCTGCCGTTAGGTGGGAGGAAGCTACACATTAAAGACTTCCTTGAGCATCACATTTAAGCACATGCTTAGGCCCCCTGTCTCTTTCTTTTCAATTTATGCATTTTTCTGGACCCAACTGGAGGGTCATATGGTAACAGCCGCTATCTCTGCATCTATCAGACAGGAATAAAAAGCTGAAAATTGCCCCTGGTGATACCATCTAACTACTGTCACACTTCCAAGATATGTTTAAAGGCCACTTACCCTTCTGGTCCTTCATCACAAGCTCATTGTGGTTACCAGTACAACCAAGCCAGCAGACCACCCCAACACGGGGCAAAACTGGCCTGTTTTTCCAGACTTTCGCCCCCATTTATTTTGTTGCATCAGCAGGCAGGTTATCGCTTTGCTGTTACCCTTTCCATTTGTATCGTTGATGCTTTCTTTAAATGAGACCTCCTTGCACAGCAGCCAAGAGCCAAGCACGTGTGCAAGGTGTCACACACGTGCCCTGCTCCGCGCTGCTGTTCTCAGCCAGAATGGGGTCATTCCTCGCTTACCTGGTTCACAGCCTTCGGAAATGCTGCACTTCTCAGCCCTGCAAGAGAAAGGCAAACAAAAACCTGGTAAGGGAGCGATTAAACAGCTTAATCCAACGTGCCTGCGTGGAGCGCAGCTGGATGAACCACAGCAGAGGTTGGCATGGGCTAACTGAGCCCCCCTTCCCAACACATCCATCTGGAAAAGCTGGACTGGGAGGGTTTTAGGAGTGTAGAAACCACAGAGGTAACTCTTGCAATTGCTCTCAAGGTAGGCAGGTCTTAAACAGAGCTTGGCTTTCTCCTGCAACATGTTAATTTACGCTCCAGTCCCCAGAAGGACTAGACTATCTCCATTTCCCACATCTAAAATGTTGCAGGTGCCCAGGCCCTGTCTAAGCATCATTTTCCAACTGCTGTTGGCTCCCCAACACTAATCCCAGCAGATCCCTGGAGCCCAATGGATACAACCTCAGCAAAAGGCTCCTGAAAGCACAGGGAGTTTTAACAGCAGCCTGAAACCTTGAAGGCTCCATCACTGCGGTGGGGAGAAGTGCATAACATATCATTACAATGTGGTTACTCATACAGCTAAAGCAAATACAGAGAAAGGAAAAAAGTCAATTGATTTGGTAAATATTTGTTCTACCCAAAGCTCTTCTCTCCCCTGACTACTGGGCACCATCCCAAACTTGTGCCTACAGTTAACTTAACACATTTAGAAATTTATACAAGGTATTCAGCATCTAAATTAGATTGCTTTGTATGCTCAGGCCTGATTTTTTTTCTCTCTCTCTCTCTCTTTCTTAATAAGAACTATGGCCTTGAGGCAACGTAGGGACCAAGGAACGGCACTGGGAACCGCAGTCGCCGCAATGCTGGTCCATCAAGGCAACATCTGCATCTGGTCAGGAGGTTTTCTAACCTACTCTCAACAGTAGAATGAACTATGGACACGGTTAAATTAACAGGAAAAGCTCTCGAAATCTTCTTCCTAAAGATGCTGTAAGGTCATACATTTATACGGGCAAAAAGGAACTTCGGTCTAACAAATACTATGTGTGTGCAAAGCAGGAGCTATGGGAAAGGGTTTCCACTCCTGCACTTTGGGTCCAAGTCAACCTTTTGCTCTGGAAATTTGGGAGGAGGTTGTCTCCAACAAAGAGATTAGCCCCCTGTGATATCTAGGGCTTTTCCCTTGAGCATTGGTCCTGCCCTTTCTCCAAAAGTGGACTCTGACCTGGGTGGACCACTGCTATGGAATTCAGTGTGTTCCTATCAGGGAACAGAACTTTCCTCATTTGCAGGAAGAAGGAACAAAACGGGATTTGATTATCTTTCCAGGATATGTGTTCTCCTTTGGTGCAGATATGCGTTATCAATAGATTTGGAGGTTTAATTTACACCTGCAAAAGAGCAAGTTTTACAGCACAACCGCACTTTGCAATTCCCTTTTGTAATTCCCCAGGGTCAAGAGCTGTCCCTGGAGCACAAGCTTCCCGCTGGCCTGGCACTCGCAGCAACGCGTCTCGGGCCAGAACAGCCCTGGCATCACTGGCACGCTCCAATTTTCCATCTATTGCTTTGCACAAATTGCTTCGGCCTCCCTCAGATCCCATCTCTCTGCCTGCTCTCTCTGTTGGTGAGAAAAGGAGGCTCAGGGCCTCACTTAGAGCCACAGACACCTCCCCTTTCCTATGGGGCAGGAGTCCTAACCTGGGGACGAAGCCACCGCTCAGGGTTTACCCACCGTGGGCAAGCACAACTGCAGACAGACTTGCAAAGCACTCAGCAAATCCCAGACCCTGAAGCACACTTGAATCAGGCATGGATTCATTTCAGATAAGAACCAAGGTGAGTGGAACCAAACAAGCCCTGGAGAAACCTGGAGCAATTTAAGACATCTCCCCTACTCAACCTGTGAGGGATTTTTTTACCTGGCAGTCCTGGCCAAAGGGGCTGATGAAAGTGTCAGTGCTGTGCCGGGAGACTTGGTGCTGCAGAGCTCTCCCACATCCCAGTGCACTATCCCTCCTTGGAGGGCACAGTCTCCAGCACAGTGGGAGGCAGGACAGCAGAGGAAGCCAAGTTCTTAAACTGCTCCCCTCTACCTGCCAGAATTGTGTCTGTAAAACAGCCACATTGCACATTTATCTTGGGACGAACCCAAGTTTAACCTGGGACTTAGAGCGAAGCATCTGGAGAGCGTTAGGAGTGCACCCAGCTTCACGCTCACCATTTTGGCATTGCCTGCTCCTGTTCGGGCTTGCAGGCTCCAGGGGTCTTTGCATGTCCAATGTCCCCATCTGTGCTGGTCTGTCCAACGTGCACCAGCTTTTGGAGGATTATCAGCCTTCAAGTAATTTAGTCTGCAGACTCTCAAAAGCTACCAGGTAAACAGTCCGAACTGAAGCAGGAATTTCATCTCACCTGCAGACATCCTGGGAAAGTTCACGCTGCTCTAGGTGCTCCTAAACCCACAGGAACCTGTAACCTGCTTGCTCAGGATCCTAGTATCGGCCAGCGGGTCCGGGACAAGGGTGACGGGAAGGCTCCACAACCCCCAAGGGACCTGCCAGGCTCAGGGGCTCCTAATTGCTCTTGTACAAAGCACCCTGACCTGCTGAACGCTGCTGTTAGTCACCCTGGGAGCTCTTTCTAAACACACAGCGAGTAACTAGCAGGGCAGCAGGGCAGGGGCTGGGGGCGGCTCCTCGGGCCATGCTCGCTCCAGCACTGAGCGTACCCAGCTTGTCTCTGTCAGCCCCATGCCACCCCTTCTGGACAAAACGAGCGATTCCCAACGCGGCCGTGCTGGCACCAGCTCACTCAGGAAGGGGAATGCTCCGTCCTCCCTGCACTTGCTGCTTGCACAAGCGAAGCTGCTCTGCAACGTGCGGCAGCTGCATTATCTGCAGCATCTTCCCGATGCCGCATCCTTCCAATCTGCTCTAGCTGCAACTACTTAGTCACTCTCCAGTCCTCCCGAGCCGCAAAGCAGCTCCATGTGCCACAACACCGACTCTCTCCACCGTTTTGCAAATGGACCTGCCACCCCTCTCTCTCTCTTTGCCATCTCGGTGGGCAATCCTGCATCCCACCTCCCACCCCGCAGAGGGAGGGGATGTGGCGCCGGTACCTGCTGTTGGCCTGTGACGTCCCGGCCACATCGAGGGCGGCGGCGGCGCGGAGCGGCTCGGGGGAGATCTCGCCCGGCGGGCTCGCGGGCTCCAGCTTCATCGGGTCTTTGGTGAATTTGCTCCCTGGTCACCGTGGCGCAGCGAGGTGTGCAATTAAAAGCAAAGCCATAATTAATGAGCTGATGACACTCGGCTTCTTCCTCCCACTGAGATTCCCAGCCCTGATGCTGCTGAGAGCCCCGGGAGCCACGACCCCTCGTACTGCAGCAGGGGAAAGGATGTGATCAGTCAGCAAGGAGGGGGGAAGGAAGCATTCAGTCACCATGAATACCCTCCCTTTGCCTTCCCCAGCTCTCAGCAAGCTGAGAGGCTGTAAGGAAACCTTGGCAATGCCCTGAGGGATGGAAAGAGCGATCTGAAGACTGGGTCAGAAATGAAAATCAGGGAAGATGAGGGATGGGTGCTTGGAGGAGGAGGGAATGAAACAAGGCTGCCTCGGTGCATGGATCTCCCCTTTGAGCACCTGCACCCAGCTCTTCACCAGCCTTAAAGCCCCTTTGGACATCCCTCTCCTTGGGAAGATCCTGCCCGTGGGGACGGGCAGGGCTCTGGCAATAGCCCCTGTGGCAACACCGAGTCTTAAGGACGCTACTTATTCCCCAACAGGCAAAGGGCACCTTTTAATTTGTGCTTCCGACCGACCCAAATCTTCTCCTTGCAGCACTGAGGCCCGTCCCAAGCAGCCACCCAGGAGACTGGCAAAAATAGGCTCCCCGGCAGCGGCGGCGACGTTAATTAAAGGGTGAGCGAAGCTGCCACGAGCCGCTCGAGACGCCAGCCCCACTGCAGAAACAGCGTCCGTGCGGGAACGGCACCTCCTGACTCAGCAGCTGCTCCGGCAGCAGCAGATCTGCTGATTCCCATCAGTGAATGCAGTTTTTAGTCTCCACGGGGCCTGCGGGGATGTCTCGGCCACACTCCCAGCTGAACGGAGCACTTTTTTCCATTGCTTCTTGGAGGGGAATGCAGATGGGGATGGCGGCAGCGAGCTCATCTCTGTGCCCGAATGGTGGGATCGGGGCTTCCCACTATCCCTCTCAATTATTATTTGCTACAAAGCATTTCAAATGGCTTTAAAATCAGAGGATTAAATGTGTGTGGGGAGAGAAAATAAAAAGGCAGATGAACCCCCCCAGGATTTTGTCCCTGATTGATAACACTGATTCTTGTTCTTTTGTTTTAAAAGCAGTTAGTAGCTGGATAATGTTAGCACTTTCTAGCCAAAAAAAAAAAAAGAGACTAGTTTAAGAGTGAGGAACCCAGCAGTGATTTTTCTTCCCTATGAAAGCATAGAAATGTGTCATGTGCTTCCTGCAGATGAAATTCACCCTGGCACAGAGCACAAGTCCAGTCTCATGCACCATGTATTCCTCACTTAAATCCCCAAAATGCTGTTTGAGCAGTGCAGAGGGCTTGCATGTATCCTGGGCAAGAGCAAATCTTGGCAGGATGCACAGCGGAGGCTTTTCCTCCCGAATATCTTTACTGACATCCTGCACTTTTACTATGTGCAGGCAGCGTTACTGCAACCCTGCGGTCTGCCAATTTGCAGGCAAGAAATCAAGCAACATTAAGAACATACCTGTAAAGATTCTTTCGTCAAACATCCTAGGAGGAAAGAAAAAAAGAGGAAAGAAATAGGTGCTTCTAGTGACTTCATTTTAATTTAGTATTAAACCAAAATAGTCTCATTTTCCTCATCCCTTTTAAAAAATAACAACCTCAAGCTTGTTGTGCAACCACGCAATCTTACAGCACGTGCTTTTCAACTCAAGTACCTTTACATCTACTTATATGTCATTCTCTTCGTTTAATTGACTTATTAAATGAGACTGGCTTTATCAAAAAGGAAACCAAAGTATCTGTTGTTGGGTTTTTCCTCCCTGTAGACCATTCACCAACTTCCACTGCAGCGAAACAGAAATATTTGCATTCTTTCCATCCTGGGAAAAAACACTATTTTGGACACCAAGCTTCTCCTGCAGGTGACATTTCAGAGACACCTGAGAAGTCCTGCACAGAAGTGCTCAAGAGCAAAGCGTGCTTGGATGGGAACTGGCAGTGGAAGCAGGAAGGAATCGGATCCCAGCTGAGGATACAGGTCCCTTGAAACACTTTTCAAGTAAGATCTGTTTCTGTCTTTCGTTTTTGAGAATAAAAATTACAAGATTTCTGCAATTAAATGTTTTGGGTTTTTTTTTTTTTTTCCAATCCCAAATTGCAGTCCTGCAGAGCTTTAAAATGCAGCTTCTAAAGCTTTGGGCAGGCCAGAGTACAACAGGAACAAGGTTGGGACACACGGGCATCCATTGGAGCTGCAAAATTCAACCACCAGCAGGGCTGACCCCACTCCTGCAGTGAAATCCTCCTGGCCCATCCTCCACGTGGGCCAGCCTTGTGGGACACAGTGTTTCTTCTGAGAGCCCAATCAATACTCCCAGACATTTAGAAACCTCCTTGCTCCTTGCCTAATCCCTCTCGATTGCAGTGATTTTAGTGCCCTCAAGAATCCTCGCCTTGTTTTGTCTGTACTTAGCTGCACATCTCTAACATGGGAATATCACAATTTTGGTACAGGTGAGAGGGACCTATTAAATACATTATGAAATGAGTCTCTTGGATGGAAAAGGAAGGAGGGATTGCACTATGCACATAATCAGGAAAGCCCCCTCGCCCCTACCATCCCAGGGCAAAAGTAGAGACTTGAGCACAACATGCTGTACTTAGATAATGAAAAATATCCAAAATGGGGGGAAATACCCCACAAAAGCACGAGGTTGAGGGGATTTCCGCTGGACTTTAACTGTGGTCCTAGTGTCCTGTGGCCACCCGAAATGCTTAGGGTGGCAAAATCACCATAACCACGTCCCCACCACCACACTGACTGTGCTTGAATGGCTCCTGACAGCCATGCGGCTCAGTCGCATCATTAAGAAAAGGTGAAAGAGATGGAAAAACAGAGGTCTGGGCGAAAAAAGAAATTTAGTGCCCTTCTCATGACTGCACAACAGTCATTTAACTCATCCTCAAAAGGAAGGATAGCACGAGTTTTGGGTGAAAAAATGAACTTTTGTGTATATTCCCCAGTCACCTGCGAGGTGTGGTGAATTCCCACCCAGGGCCAAGGACAGGGATCCATCTCGGAGCAGCCGTTCCCTGGGCGCCCGAGCAGCCAACTGACTAAGGCAGCACTGACAGCGGAGCAGAGGGGGAAGAACGAGACACCGCGAGCCAAACGTGCTGTAATTATGACATTAATGCTGAATATATCACCAGCTCGCGCCCGGAGACTGCATTCAGAAGAGATTACTGGTGACAGGCGACGCTAATGCGGCGGGGAGCGCGCCCGGCTCGCCGCGTACCTTTTGATGACAAAATGGATGTTGTGCCTCTCCTCCAGGATCCGCTTGAGCTTGGGGACGCCGTAGGTGCAAGGCCTTTTGAAGGGGATTTTATCGGGGATGCCAATGATTTCCACGGCCTCCGGGTCGCAGGCGATCTTGCGGTAGGGCACGGGAACCATGTGGTCCAAGCCCAGGGCCTCGGCTGGAAGGAGAGCGCGCGGCGGCGGCTTAGGCGCACGAGGAGCGATCCTGTCCCAATGCTTCCCCCGCGCGCAGGTGAGAGGCAGCAGCCAGGATAACTTCAACCCCCTGGTTTTCCACCACAGAACTATAAAACGGCAGCAGCAAAGGCTCCCCCTCGCCTGCGGGACTCAGGCACGCTGACCCCCCAGGCCGCGGCACAGCCACGGTGCAAATTCCTCAGCACGGGAGATGCCAAAAGGAAATATTGACATAACCTCAAGCAGCAAGGCAGGGATCGGGAGCTGCCGGGCTACGGGTGTTAAAAAGCAAAGGGAGTTGGAGCATATGGCTTCTGCTGCTGTGTTAGGGAACAAAAATGATTGCTATATAATGATATGCAAACCACAAGCACTGCAGATGCATAATGGGATATTAACTCCTACTCACCATATCTGCTGTTAAACAGAATTTGCACGCACTCCCTAAGGGTGTTGATATCTTCAGTTTCTTTTATAAAACTGTCCCACTTATCTATCAAAACAAAATAAAAGAAATAAGGAACTTCCATATGGTTCAGAGGCAGCAGATGCACTTTTCTCTTGCGAGGTGCCGAGAAGCAGGAACCAGGCTTTGCAGCTTTAAAAATACTCATTTCCCCCTTCCTTCCTGCCGAGCCCAGCAGACAGGGCTGGGGCTTCCCCACAACTTTCCCTGTGGCCACCTGAGGGACAAGGTCCTGAGAAATAACCCCGTAGAAGATCTCAGCCCCAAAAGACCCTTCAGGAGAGGACAAGCTCTGGCTGCAGAGCACCCTCGAAGCGCGCAGCAATTTCACAAAGCAGCTTTTTGATGCCTTCTCTTTCTCAAATTTCCCACCCCCTTTTAATCCCAAGGGTTTTGCTGTGAACACGTCAGTGTTTGAGGCCTGTGTGTTCCATGGGTGCAGCCAAGGGGGGCGAGTGGAGCGGCCTTCTCTTCCTCGTGGGAAGCTGCTTGTTGCCCCCCGAGCACCTTGATCCTGCCGACCATGGCCTGGACTCAACAGAGAGGGAAATTCCCCGTCGTGACACCTGCCCCAGCCCGAGCTCACAGCCCAGTGCCCGCGGCGCACGTACCTGTCTTGTCGTGGACGATGGAGAAGAGGATGCGCTTGGAGGAGTGCACGTTCTGGATGAGGGGGCCCCCAGCGCCTGCTGCTTTCTGTCCTGGACACAAGGAGAGACAAGGCCAAAGGGATGATAAGAGGCAAATCAAGGCAGGTGCACAGGGCAAGAGGTGCTCTGGGATCCCCCAGGGACACCCAAGGGTGTCAACAACTGCTGGTGACGTGCAAGGTGGACGCAGGGCAGCATCCCTCATCATCTAAGAGCAACACCAAGTCCAGGAGTCCCACCAACCCCACCATGTGGCTCCAGACTCCATAACCCTCCTCACAGGGCAGCACCCATCACTTTGAA
>JAUBNY010000259.1:561173-579808 GCA_032275445.1 Crypturellus soui | reverse complement strand
GGGTAGCCAGGCTGCAGGCTCAGAGCAGTGGGAGCTGCTCCCATCGCAGCGGCCTGGGATGCACCCATGCTGCAGCAGGACAGTTTGGGGCCACCCAAAGGTCTCTGCCTTTCCAGCTTCGGTGGCCTTTGCACCAGGCCCTCCTCCGAGAGCAAACTTAAGGCTATTACCACAGCAGTCGCTGTACTCCTGTGAGGAAGGCACCTTCAGGTCTCCTGAGGGCCTGGCCATCAGCACCTCGCTGGCCGCATTCACCCCGTGCACACCGGAGGACACCTCTTGCTTTAGGTCCATGGCAATCTGCGTAGGCAGCGAGACACCGTATAAGAAATTGGTCATGGCTACAGCGGACGGAGTGTCTTGGCTGGTGGATTTAGCGATCTGGTTATTTGCACCGGGCTCCCGGCTGCCCTTGGACGCTAGGGAGGTACAATTCAACTCTACACTAGGGTTCGGCTCTCTGCTGGGCTCATCCGCTGGCCTGAAGGGGAGAGAAAGAAGAAAAGAGGAAAACACAGGTTCCTTCAGGTCCACACACTGCACCTGGCTCCGGCAGCACCCGCTGCGCCCCACGCGCACGGAGAGCTGCCGTCCTGCCCAGCTCCCGCGGCCAGGGCGAGCTTCGCCTGCCATCGTGATGCCCTGCGAGTTGGAAGCAGGAAACTCCTTGAAATGGGGTGAAAGATCTGGCTAGAAACCTAGGGGCACCAGTTTGAGACACGAGCTGGGCTGAATCCAAACTGCTCACATCGTCAGCCTCCTTGGGCCAACATTTCGGGAGACGTGAGCAGGACAAATAAGCAAAGATTGGAAGAAGGAAGTGTCCAGGAGTCATGTCCAGGGGGGTGGAAAGTTTGCACTCTTATTTGCTTTTTGTTTCTAAAACTACTCTTCCAACTTCTCCCACAGCCCTCCGCACCATTTTCTCCTAGGGCAGGTAGGTCTCCCGACAGTTCAGAAGGGTTATTAGCTGGGACAAACCAGTCCAGTTCTGTAACTTGGGGTATTTAAGGAGCAAAACTATCAGCGGGACCTTCCCCATTGACATTATAGACATTCTTAGCTCTGAGAACTCATGACAAGATGACAAGGACCTCAACCAATCCAAGGGTGAATTTCATACCAAGGACACACATGCTTCACGTGAGACATGCAGCCATCATTTCAAAAATAGCTCAGGTCGTGTATGTCCTACTTTTAGCCATCTCCGCCTGATTTCTCGGAAGTGCTGAGCCTTCAAAGTGAGTATTTGCTGGTGCTCAGCATTTCTCTGAATTGAACCACGGTGCCTGAAGACAGGCAAACTCCAGGAGAATGGGAATCAGAATCTGACAGTTCCTTGTGCAAACATGTTCCAAATAGCCTGGAGGGTTCATCCCCCTCCATTACCCCAAGCTTTCCCTGTCATCTGGTGTAAAATATTCATTTCAGCCTAGAAAGAGGTTTAAGGCGTTTACATTGGAAATCTGAGAAGAAAGCACTTAGCTTAACACAGATGAGTTTTTGGTGGAGATATAAGCAGCGATGCAGTTAACCTTGCACATTTAGATGCAATTGCTAGGTACCCTTCCCATTTTCGCTTTGTAGAAATAAATAATCTGGAGCCCACTAAACACTGACAAATCTCTCTCTGCAAGGCTGGATTTTGCAAGGCGGGACCTACGTGGCAGGGGTTGGAGTTCTCCGATGGGGGGAAAATCAGGGGACTAGAAGCCAAAATGCTGCGTGTGCCGCGGTGGCTTCGCTGCAGACCTGGACTGACACTTGAGCGCTTCCATGCCCTCCGTCCCCTCAGGGTGCTCCTGAAGTTACCTTTTTAGCCTGAACCGGATACTGTGGCTGTGCTCTAAAATGGCCATTAGGGATTTCACGTCGTACTCCATGGGTTTCTTGAAGCTGATCCCCTCGGGCAAGCCAGCGACCACCAGCAATCCTGGCTCTTTCAGGAATCTCTCGTATGGCAAGGGCACCACACTGCTCTTCCCGATGGCTTCACCTGGGGGACAGGACAAACCGTGTAAAATCACTGGCTTTTCCAGACAAAGTTTGCAACATTCTGCAGGCAACAGGGCTGTAGGAGCAGATGTGACAGCGAAGAAACGTGACAGCACCAGCGGCGGCGCGTCACAACTGTTCCCTCCGATGAGATGTTATTAGAACGAGATCATTTCCTAAGTCAGCACTTAGCATTTAAGGATCTGTGAGCATTTTATAAACATTAATTAATAAAAATCTCAGCAAATCCAATAAGCAGAAGGCCCTGCGTTTCACCATAAAATCCTTAGCCAGCCCCTTGGCACAGCCCCAGCCCCTCGCAGCGAGGCTGGTTCGTGCCAGCCCTGGTGGGAGCTGAGATCTGACAGAGGGAGGATGAAGGGTTTGCACTGATTTTGATCTTGTGTTTACTGAAACATTCTGGGGATCTTTCTTTCGTACTTTCTTATGCTACTTCCTGGAAGAAAGGAAAGCACTTTCATTCCTATTGCTTCTAGGTAGCCTTATGCACTTTTTAAACTAAGAAAAACACCTGAGTTTCCTTCCATTCGACACTTCAAAAGTGTCATGAGCATCGATACATTTGAACGCGCAAGACCTTCAGTGGTCAGGAAATCTCACCGTTCCCACTTGGCAGATGGGCACTCAGTTCAGCCTCATCCGAGAGCCCTGCACCTGCAGCATTGGCTCAGCGACACAGGAAAAGCACGGGCATCTCTACACCTTTCACAGCAAAATCACCCTGAGAAACGGGGAACAAGCTGCTTCCACTTCCCCCACCAGCAAAAAATGACCGTTTCCAAGCGCGTCACGACTGCACAGAGGTTTTCTTGAACAACTAGAGGCTGTGTGCCCAAAGTTGGCATGCTGAAGGGAGCCTTATTCCCAGACAAGACACTTGCTGAAAAACAGGCCCCTCAAATCTTTCGAGAAGAGCCAAAATCCTTGAACTGCTCTACCTTGGAAAAAAAAAGAAAAAAAAAAAAAACCTTTGGAAACCAACCCAAACCACTGCAACCAATAAATCCAGTGCACAAAGCATGAAGCAGAAGAGAAGAAATACCCGTGCGTGAATGTGACCTGTCTGGCAAACCAACACCCAGCTGCAGAACATCTGGCTACATGGCAAAGTTTCCACTCCTTTATCTCCAGTCTTTTGGGGATCTCAATCCAGGCACTATGGTCATGAAGAAGAGAATATGGGACCTCACAATGGCTGTGGCATTCTATACTGCTGATTTTCTTTAAAATTTTTATCTTTCATTTTTACTTTTTTTTTTTTTTTTTTAACCTGCAGAAGATCTTAGAGAAATCCTCGAAATCTTGCGGCACTGTCAGTAAGCCCTTATTAAAGGTGATTTCTTCAACATGTTCTTTGAAGCAACACACAGTAACTAACGATGTGAGACTTGCGCGAGCCATCAAGGTTCCTTATAGCTGGAATGGATAATGTTTTAATTAAGCCAACAACACAAGTTTCAAAACAAACCTTTGAACCACAACCCTGCAAGAACATTTTCGAAAAGCTCGCAAGACGCTAATTGATTCCCTGCCTCGGTGCAGCGACTTGAGCGGGTTTTCACTTCCCACCGCCACCCGTCTTGGCCTTGCTGGCACCTGGGGAAGCCGCGGGCAATGCCCGCAGCACCTCCTTATCTATCCAGTGCTCATCAACTCCCTGAATATATTTTTATGGGGAATGCGTTACTGTCAAAGTGACCTTCAAGCAGCCTCGCGTTGCCACGTGGAGGCTCACGGTTTAGCTAAGGAGAGACAATAATAATCATTAATGCCTGTTTAATAGAACTCGGCGGTAATCAGTCATTCCGGTGGCATGGAGATTACCGGGCTCTGGAGGGAATATGTGATCTTTTGGGCTGCGCATTTTTTAAGATTTGTTTCCAATCCCTGTTGATGGGAGGCAACTGAAAGGATAAAGAAGAGAAAGAAAGCAGAAGAAAGATAACGGTTAATTTGCAAGAGCCCTATCAGCACTGGAAACAGAATCACCCTGAGGAACCTCCTATCTTTGGTGTCGGTTCTCTGGAGCCAAGCAAGGCCCGGACTTTCTCACGCCTGAAACGGGGACCGGGCAGGGCCTACAAACCTGTCCTTCGGTTCCCAGCAAAGCCACTTTCTCCCATAAATTCTGGGGCAGATGCTATTGCTCAACACCTCAAACCCTCCAAGTCAGCATTACCCAAGTCAAGTCCAAGGGAGGATCCACCTGCCAAAGCGGAGCCTCTGCCCAGCAGACTGCACCACACAAAGACTCAACAGTCACAGAAACCTTCTCCTTTCAGATAGCAGGAAAGCACCAAGGCCAGATGTGGACCTGAACCTTCCCATGGCAACGCCAAGGCCTCTCCACCAGCCTGGGGGCCTCGACTTCCCTCTGCCGTGTCCTGCACCGAGGAGCGCCCGATCCCATGAGCAGCCGTGACACCCAGCATGAAGCAAGGCACCGTGCCGAGCCCGGGACATCCCTGCTGGAAACGACTGCTCCACCGGGGACCTCATCCAGCTCGGCCCCACTCCGCATGGAAATGCACCCACGGATCCATCGTGCCTCAAAAAACATAAGGTTTGTCCAAACTGCTCCTCATACGAATGTTTGCTATTCTGTGCATCCAAATGCAAGTGCACTCTGGTCAGGTTTTTTTATATAATTAAACATTTATATGATATAAGAATAATTCACATATTCTCAAGAGGCCTTTAAATCGTAGCTTGCTCTCAGTAGATGGATAACAAAAACTCCTCGTTCAGTGCAGGGATCTAACCAGCTCTCTAATGAAATTCCCAGCTCATTCATTTGGCTTTTCTGCACTTCCCTTTCCTTCTGACTTGGGCTGAGCCTTTCAAAGGCAGAGAGAGGATTTGATTACTCCCTTTAATGGGAATATCGCTTCCAAGCCCTTTAAGTGGTTTTAGAAAACCTCAGCTTCCGACCATTAGTGTCCTTCCCCCGGGGAAGGAACGTCGCCTCCCCCGCCTGTCTGCAAAACCCGCAGCACCTTCGCTGGAAGAGCTCCAAAAAGGAAAAAACACCAGCAAAAACTGCCCCATCCAGGGTAGGAGACGCGGGATAAAAAGCAACCTGAGCTTAAAGCAAGAGCCAGGCTCGGTGCAAGGGCTGGAGCGCAGCCGCAGCTCCCGCTTGAAGCTATAGCAGCCCCCAAATCTCTGCAGATTGGGCCCAGAGGGAGCTCGGCAACCCAGCGGGTTACACAGCAACCACCATATGGTCATCTACATTTTAACGGCAGAATCTTTACGGCTAGAGATGATGCATGTGCTGGAACGGGACCAGCTCGTGTTCCGGGGCCGAAGCTGCAGGGCTGCCTGCTAGGGAAAGCATCTTTTTCCTTTTAAACAGGATAAGGGAGACACAAGCGCTTGTAAAAGAGGCATCGTAGGAGCAGTGTTAGAGATAAAGATGCATTAAAGAGAAAAAAAAAAAAAAGAAAGAAATCACAAATCACATTTGGAGCACAGAGCAGCTGACAGAGTACACTTGCCCTGCATGGTAATTTGGGTTTTGGCACTTAATGACCAGTGCGGGAAGTATCTTCTTTCCGTGTTCATCTGCAAAGGAAAAGGCCATGCCTGGACCCCATTTCCAAGTGCCACACATGAGTCCCTGGAGTCCTGGTGCTGCCCAGGGCATGGGACGCCCCGTGACAGCTCCTCAGCACTGGGAACCCGGTCGCTGTGGCAGCAAGCAAAATCCCCAAATGGAATTGTGAAGGTTCTTACTATAAAGCACATCAAACACTTCCTCTACCATCTTCCTGAGGAGGTAAACGTCCGATCCCTGCTCCGGCGAGACCCGGAGCACGTTCCGCCCACAGTCCTTGGCCTTCCTGGGCACATCCGCGTCCTGCTCCTTCCTCTGCTGGAGCCCTGCGGGAGAGAGGGGACAACATGGGAGACGCTACTGCAACGGCAGGTTCAACTCGGGGGTTTGTCCCCTGTTTCATTAATGCTTCCTCCCTCTGTCCTCTTGCCAAAAAAAAAAAAAAAAAAAGAAAAAAACACGGAAGGAATAAGATGCAAAGATGCTGTGGCCGCGCGTCAGTCCCGCACGCCTCTCCCTGCCCTGGATTTTACACATTCGGCTCCGCTGAAACCATTGTGATTAATTGGCCGGCGTATTTCTTTCCCCTGGTTTCAATCTGCTTAGCCTTCAATCTCTCCGGAAAGAAAATCTGCCTTTCTGGGAGGCTTTTTTACCCTTCAGTGTCACGTAGCTCTGTAATACCAGCTATTTCCTGCTAATTTCCCCCATTAAACCTCAAATAAAGCATATCTTCAGCAACGACTTCCTTGCATCTCTAAATACACAGAAAATTAAACACTACAAGTGCATTATTGCCATTCTATCTAAACCTATTCACAAGGGATTTTCAGTGGCAAAGGACTAATTCTTTCATCATACTCCACAGGCTCTCGCCAGCGATCCGCCTGGATGCTGCTCGGCTGCTTAAGGAGGAACTCATAGATCCCTTCTACCAGCGTTAGAAACAAGCCCCCGTGCAGAGAGGAAACCCAGTTACTGCTCTTTAAATGGAGTCATGGCTAAAAACCAGCTGGGTGACGTAGGAGGGCAATAAACAGATGGTGCTTTGCTGAAGAAAGCTCCCATTTCGGTGCAGCATCGGCAATGTCGCGCTGCAAAAAGCCCATGAGATTTTGGAGAGTGAAACAGGCAGCAGGACTGGACCTGCTTAACACAGCAAGCATCAGACACGTCTCAAAACCAGCTCGGCTTGGGATCATTAAGCTGGATTTTGGCCTGGAAAACAGACCAAGCTGCCCTGGTTGGTGAGAGGTGCGGGGATGCACTGCGGTCCTGGGCTGCACATGGATCTGCTTGTCCAGGGATGCAGATGTGCAGCCCCCAAACAGCTGGAGCAAACGGATCCCAGCTCCTAGCCCAGCACAAGAGCTGCTGTGGCCAGCAAGGGCGACTGGTAGTGGCTGCTGGACAGATGGCAGGTGTCCAGGTGTCCCACCACCAGCCAGAACCACAGACATGGAAAAGGGTGTGTTGGACCCCATCTACCCAAACAGTCCACACCATAAACTCCCTCCAGATGCATCTTGTTAAGGAATCTCAGATGCTCCGTGGCAACAATTTGGATGCAAGAAGGATGGGAAAACTCTCAAAAAAAAAATAAAACAGAGCAGTTCTGGGCCACAGACAGCAGCAGTCAGGGGTGCCCAGTACAGGGCAGGAGTGCCAGCACGGCTTCCTCGGCATGCGAGAGAGGGGATCGATAGCTGTCAAATGCAGGGAAAAGAAGCCACCCATGGAAATAGAACTGCAGTTTCCCAGGTTCTTAAAAAACATTAAAACAAGGGAAAATGAAAACGCGCAGCTACACATGGGGCGCACGAGTGAGCCAACAGCCCGCCGTGCTTTATCATACCTTCCTCGCCATTTGATGTCTGCAGTTTTCTCATTTAAAAGAAAGCCAGCTTTCCATGAACTTAACTTAGAACAGACCTCGACGGAACCAGCAACATTTTACAGCTCTCTGAAGCCATCTGGTATCTCTGCCCCAAAGCGCCGGGCAGCAGCAATGCGGTCCCTGCCGCAGACTGCCCCTTCCTCACTGGTCGGTCTCATTGCTGCAAGCCCATGTTTTAGTGCTCCAGATTCCACTGTCCCATGGCACAAGTGTCCTCACCACCTTTGATGAGGCCACCAAAGACCCCTGGCCACACAGGACCACCAGTGGTAACTGCAGAAAGCACTCACAGCTCCAACAGCACCAATGGAGGGGACGAGCAAAGTCAGGCTGCAAAGGACAGGGGAGAGCACCCTGCTTTCTCTCAGGCACAAAAATGCCCTTTTCCCCCTCAATACTTTATTGAGAGCCCCACATTGCTTCTCCATGGCACGGGGAAACACTCCCTGCAAAATATTCCTGACCCTGCTGCAAAGGCTGTGAAATCCAGCTCGATTCACACCCGCCCACAACTCTCCCCTCTCGGCCAGGCACCGCTTCTCCCCTCTTTACATTAATCTTTATAATTGTCACGTCCCCTCGTACGTCGGGAAAGGCTGGGCTGGAGCTTCAGATAAATGAGCGTGTTCGAGTGAGGTCTGTGCGCCCAGAGAAACACGGCTCGCTAGATAAGAGGCTTCTTATATCTTCCAGCGATGTCTGGTTTAGATTATTTTAGATTCTCTCTAAACGGGCAGCTCGACTATAAATCAGAGGCATTTCCAGGGATGCTTTACAATGCATGCCGGTTGTAAGAGCTTTATGCACTGCAGTTGAGCCTTAGCCATTTATAATTCAAGACAGAGTTATCGCATTTCACCCTGTCTCATGTATCAGCTGCTTTGTCAGAGCCCCGTCATCAAAATTTTGTGATCGGTACCAAACGTTACAATTTCATTTTTACAGAGGTGTAAATTAAGCCAAAAGAGGGGAAATTTGGATTTAATTGCAAGTACCTTGGCACATTTAGGCTTGCCCTAATACAGTGCGAGATGACTGGCCACAATATATGTATACACATGTATATACATGGATGCACACACAAGCATATATATATTTGTTACGGTGAGATTTGCAGGCAGTCATCAGAGAACGTGAGCTCCGAGTGGCACAGTTAGCCTTTTCTGTATTAGATTTAGCTTCCCTGTGCTGCCTATCCCATTGCAGCCAAACTGCTGAGTTGCTTTTCTGCTCCTGTACGTGGTGGGAGGTGGCAATGGGATGAGGCAGGATCACTCATGGAGGCAGGAGACTTCTTTGAAATGCCTCCCGCCTAAAGATATCCACTTGTAAAACTGAGTACATCAAGATAGAGCACGATTAAAGGTGGCTTTCTAGGAGCTAAATAGGACAAAGCTCAGCATTTCCACTCCAGAAAAGAGGCTGAGCAGAAGCTGGGAGCCAGTCCATGCAGGGCAGCTCCTCGCAGGGCCGGTGGCTGCAGGAGGCCCCGGGGGAGCCTCGCTGGTGCTCCCAGCACACGTGCAATGAATAACTCAAGCAGACAGCGACCCTGGCAGCTTTACAGGGCTAATGCTTTCACTGCAGTGAACTGTGCTTGAGCAATTTCTCCAATGGATTAAGCACAAATACGGTTTCTATTAACGCCAGGCCATGCATGCACATAGTTTGTGACCTGGCACTTCGGTCCCCTGCGCAGGGCTGCAGTGCTCAGTGCAGTCACCGTGTACAAACAAATCTGCTCCCTGCTCAGCTCCTGCATCCTGTGCTGCTTTGGAGCCCTTCACTGCTGCTGCAGGAGCACAGAGGCTGTTCCTGCCCAACACAGCCCTTCCTCAGAACCCAGAGGCACAAGCTGTGTAAATGTGGGAATGCTCTTTAAAAATATTATTGAAATCAAGCTTTTCTCCCTAGCCCACAACTGCTGCAGGGACTGAGGTGCAGAGCAAGATGCCAAAGGGCTGCAGCTCTGGGCTTGGAGTATCGAATGAACCGAAGCAGTTCATCAAGGCGCACTTTTCATGCCCCGACCCAGACGGTCGCACCAAGTGACACTGTGTCTCGCCCTGTTGGGCTTGGGCTTGTCAGTGCAAAGCCCCTTCCCATCACATCACTCCCCAGCAGTGTAAGAAGAGGGGAAAGCCCAGGAAAAGCACTCGTCTGCATGGTGGGGATACAGCCCCCAAGGAAACTCAGGCCAACCCTTGCAACACCTCCTGCTTCTGCTCTCATGTTGCCTCTGAAACCTGCTGGATGGCAGCCCCAAATGTCACCCCCAAAACTTTGCCTTAATCAGACAGGCAGGCAGCCAAAATCACTCCCTGCCTGATTAGAAGGGACAGCATCCAAAATACCGAGCAGCGATGTGAGCGGATCATCATGGAGAAGAGAGACTGACAGACAAGAGCAACCTTCCCCTCTCACTTCAGACATGTTCAGCAATGTGGTAATGATGGGACATGACTAGCAAGGCCAGTCCCAAGGAGAGGAGGACACTGACAGAGCAGGATCTTGCTCCCCTCTGCCCACGGGACCCAAATCCATCGCAGGGGGCACAGCAGTGTCCCTCCATCGAGTGCTCCTCTGCCTCTGGGCACCAGAGAGCAGCTCCCAGAGGACCTCACGCTCAGTGGCAGAGCTGGGTCTCCTGCCCTCCTAGGACAGTATCAGCCCCATGCCAAGGAGATCAATGCTCCCCATCCCATACGTTGATCTGGAGAGATATTGCAACACCATGGCCAGCACCACCATTCCCAAACCTGGTCCTTATCCTGAGGTGAAGACGCAGAACCAGACAAATTCTTGACTCCCAACTTCCTGCCCCTGACTAACCACTAGGATGAACTATTTCTGATAATTCCTGAAAACACATCCCCTTGGCACTAGTGGCCCTCTTAGCAGAACCTGTCTATCCCCAAACCCTGCAGCATTCCACAGGGACAGGCTCCTCTCCAGGCCATCTCCTAGGAGCTTTGGTGCCACCTGAGCAGAGGGTTTGGTCCTTGGGGGACCTCAGCAGACACAAGGGAAGTTCTGAATGCAACGTTAGCCCCAGCTATGCTCTCCCCACCGCCGCACAGAGATCCCCTCCATCAGCAAGAAAAGCTCAAGAGACGCCCAAGCCGGAACCACACGCATCAGGGCAGATACCCGGCTCCTCGCAGCGATACTCACGGCAGAACTTGTGGAAATCGGCCTGCAGCTCCTTGCGCGCGCCCATGAAGAGCCTGCCCTTCTCGGTGCCCAGCACGAAGGTGCTCTCGGCGTGCACGGCGATGCAGGCCACCTCCGCGTTGAGCCTCGAGAGCGCCGAGCACTGCAGAGGGACACAGACAGGTAAGAGAGGTTCAAAACGGAGGTTCTTATTTGCATCAGAATTTTCCTTTATTTTTAATTATTTTTTTTCTCTAACCTCTCAAACTGTTCAAATGTTTGGACAACTTCAGGAGGCCACAAAGCCTTGGACACCTGAAAGGAAGCTGTAGCTGAAAACCAGAAATTTTTACTCGTGATTTTGTTTCAATTATTCCCACCACAGAGGTAAATGTTTTATACATTTCTTTCTTTTAAATAAACCACTGCCTCAAATAAATAATCCTTATTTTTTCCACCTTCCTTAATAAAATAAGGAGCACGGGAATCTTATTTCAGCTGCAGAACACTGCTGGGTCTATGGTCAAAATCGGGATTAGGTGGATGATTCTTCCCATGCGGTTATGCAAAACATTAAGGAGCTGGAAAAGGCTTCCTTCATTAATCTGCTTTACGTAATGTGTGCTTCCTGGCTATATATAATATACAGGAATATGCATTTTTATTATTATTTTTATAATTGCTCCGCAGCGCCTGCGATGAGTCACATTCCCATAGCTACAGCAGCGAGATGATGCAGACAGCACCCAGGGTCCAAATGATGAGGAGATAAAGTGACAGCAAGGAGCATTCGCCCTGGTGTGCTGCAAGGTGCTGGGTGACCTGTCCAGGTGTCCAGAGGGTCTCTTCAGGACAAGGGGTTTAAACTCCAGGTGAGATGGGTTTTTTGGGGACATCCTGGCACCTCCACGCACAGCAACCGCTCCAAGATGCACTTTTGAGCATGCAGGGGCCACATTCCCGTTATATTTATTATGCACACCTACACAAGCAGGTTTCAGAAGAACAAGAGAACAGTTGCAAAGGCGATAACCGGGAAATCAGGAAATGCCGGAATCCAAGCGGCTCCGGAGCAACCTGGTCTCCTGCTCCTTTGGTCACTGTGCAATTAGGACAGCAGCGTAACACAGAGCCATGCGGAAGGCAGCCCAGGACATACGTGACGGCACCTATAGGAACTGTCCAAGCCATGTCGAGTGCTACAGCTCTGGGCAACAGCCTTTTTATTGGGATGCAGATTCACAGAAAGCAGCACATTGTGAGAAATATGTAGAGAATAGGATGCACCCAAGACAAAAATATTGAGTAAAACCTGACTGTAAGAGGAAGGGCTATTTAGCACTTCACATTTTATTACACGTCTGTAACACACTTCCCCTTCTTTATCACATTCACAGTTAAAAATAAGATTAGCTCCGGTCCAAGAGACTTAATCCAGACAGTTATCTTGTTTATGTAAGCAAGCCTGACTTATGTAAGGTTTCCACTGGGAATTCGACGTCAAAAGATATGAAAGTTCTTTCCTTTGTTCTCTGAGATAAAAGCCATTGTTCTCCTGTTGTGTAAAAGCTCCCAATAACATTGGTAAAACATCAAGAAAAAACACACAACACCCTACATTGAGTTGCTACCAACATAAATATTAATGGGAAAACAATACCCATCTGAGATTAACTTTAGCTGACTCTATGATGCTCACGGCTGTCAGGATGGAGATGTAATTTTCACTCCCAGCCCAACGCCTTTTGCTGTGGCGGCAGCGAAGGCAGCGCAGGTGACATCCCTGCCACCCAAATCCTGTGCTTTGTGACCCAATTTGGGCTCCGAGCTTCCACGGCCCTTGTGCCTGTCCCATCCCCAGCAGCCACGGGGATATCGGTCCCGAGAGGGGCCATGGAGCCAGGCAGAGCCCAGCGCCAGGACTGCGGGTTTTCCCTGCAGACGGCGGAAGAGGCAGCCCCGCTTACCATGGAGTCCAAGGCAGACACTAAACTGGTGACGATCTCGTCCTTCTGCGGGAGAACCATGTTCCACTGCTCCGCGCGGGCGCTGCCCACAGACACGTCCAGAGCCTTCCCCGCCAGGGCCATGTTCACCTGAAAAGGGAATAAAAACATGAAAACCAAGCTATGTATTTGTGCTGCTACTTGCAGGGACTGGAGCAGGTACCTCCTGGCTAGAGGCGCAGTCGATTTTGCTGTGGAAATGGCAGGATTTGGTTCAACGAAGCAAAAACGGGTCACTGCAAGCCATATACCCACCATGCAAATTATTGCATTTCTGACAGAAACAGGAGAAAAAGAAATCTGGCTGTGGCAAACACCGCACAGCAGTAACCAGAGCCTTGGAGAGGAGCACGCGCTGGCCGGGCTCCTCTCCGCTCACCAGGCCTGACACCCCGGTGAGGGGCGGCAGGGCAGACCCCACGGGTCCTTTCTGGCTTCGCCCTGCTCCAAGGAACAGCCACCTTGGGCCCAGCCTCCCAAACCACCTGGATGCGGCCAGTGTGGGAATAAACCCTCCCCTCGGGCCGGCGCAGAGCTATCCCGGGCAGCAGGACCACGCGGCGGGCGCAGAGACGCAGCCGCCCTCGCGACGGGCACTGCAGCTCTCTGGAGCTTCCCTCTGCAAAAGAAGGGTGGCAAACGAGACGGTAACGAGGCCGAGCTGTTTGAACCCCCTCGTAAATCACACATCGAAGCCGCAAGCAGATAAAAAGGGGCCAGCGAATTTCTAATGAAGCAAGATTAGAAGGAGCGGAGGCGCGGGGCTGCCCAGGGAATGTGAATGAAGCTCGTCGCCCTCAACGCGATTTGCCGCGCGGGCAGGAAGGGCGGCCGAGCCGAGGGTGAAGCCGGCCGCATCCCTGGGACCGGCGCTGCCTCTGTGTCCCTTCCCCTCGTACGCCAGCTTGAGGAACAGACCTGCCGAAGTCGAGCCCCATTCTTTTAATCAAATTACAAAAATCTACTATCAGAGGGGTTACTGGCTGAAAAAAAAAAAAAAAAAACACGAGGCGGATCTAGACAAACAGGAGAATACAAAAGGATGTAGCTAAGAGCAGGGATCTCAGGTCCCTGCCCATTGCCACCAGTTCCTCAGATCAGCAGGAGGCCAGCAGGGAAGGAATCCCTTTCACCTGGCTAATCATCTAGCAGGGACATGGGGAGCCACTTAAAGAAATGAATATCAGAATATGGCTTAAGCAACACAACTGCACTTTCAAAACTAATAGGGGGGAAATTTCTAATAAAACTTTTCATGATTTATGGTCACAAATAGCTGCAACAGTGCACTCAACAGAAGGAAAAAAATCAGAAAAAAAAACTTTATGGTAGGCAATAGGCTTATTCAAATCAAATTAAGATGTACAGCTTGAAGGCATTTGCCTAATCAAAGGGAAAGTAATCCTTAGGAAAACTGGGGTAAAGCACTCGAAGGTGCACTCAGGCTTCCAGGGATGGACCGGCAGCTCGGCCAGCTGCAGGACACCCCAACCCACGTGTTTGTTGATCGGGTCCTCTGCTCTGCTGCAAACAAATGTGCTGTCCACATGCATCTCCCCGTGAGTCCAGGAAGTAGAGCCTGTCCAGCAGTCCGCGGATATTTGGCACCTAAATCCCTTGCTCGGCACCCGGGATAGCACGTCAAGGGAACAGGTAGGTTGTCCCCATGTCCCCAGCGCTGAGCACCCAACAGCCCGGCACACAGCAGGCGAGTGAATAGGGCTCTGCAGCGCCCGGACCCAGGTGCGCCACCCTCGCAGCCTGTTGCACGGCTCCTCTTACAACATCCTCATTTTGCACTTCAAGAAGTCTGGAAATGATGATAAATTTGGCCCTAGGCGGTTTCACTCATGAATCACTGGGGCTGCCGAGAAGGAAAACCAGGCGCCTTTAGAGAAGAGCACTGCTGGGCTGCCAGCTCCGGCCACCTCGGGATACCAGCGTGCAGGGATGGCGAATGCAGCCCCCAAACTCTGCCGTTCGCAGCAGCTAATTCTGCTTGGTGGCTCACCCAGAAACACGCATCACCTTTCCAGAACCAGGATAATTGCTGCAAACTTTGTATCTCTCTCAGAAATAAACATCCTCAAGTTTAGCACGCTGCGTCACTATTTCCAAACTGTTCAGAGCAAACAAAACCGATGGGAAAGAAAAAAAATAAAACTACCCCAAAGGAAATTTCCATGCAGAAAGCTGTGTTATTCTATAATTCAAATTATAAACAGGTACCCGCTAAATCACGACAAAATGAACAGGATTCACGTCAGCCAACATCCAAACGCCAAGGAGTTCATGTCCTCAACCGTTCTCACTCCGGAGCGTCACAGCGTGCAGACCTGGGCAGCCCGGCTCACGTCCCCGTTCCACACAGGCAGGAACCATTTCCACCCTCACAAGACACTTCCATCGTGCAGGCGCAGCGTGCGCCTGCGGATCAAGTCGCTGCATGCCCTATTAATCACTTGTCAGCGCGGAGACGGTGGTGAGAGCTGCAGCTCTTGTCTCTGCTTCTGCCAGCTCCTGTGGTGGCCGCCGGAGAGGGTCTCCAGCGGTGCCGGCACCTCCGTGTACCCGCGCTCAGGAGGTGGTGTCCAGGGGTTCAGCACCAATTGTAGGACAAAATGACTAAAAAAAGAGGTGCTCCAAGCGCACAACATTGACTCGAAGACTGGAGGACTCTTCTGTCCAAGTTCCTTTTTCTCTTTTCAAGCCCAACAGCAATTTCCAGCTCTCCTCCATCACTAGAAGCAATGCTGTCTTCAAGGAGGAGCTGGTATAGCCACGCTCCAAGGGCTCCCCATGATGGAGGCTGGGGAAGGACATGTCTGTCCCCATGGGGAGAGCCTCATGGGACCCGCTGTCCTCTGCCCAGCGAGCTGCTGCATCCCTCACACACACACGTGTGCTCCCACAAAGACCAGAGGCCTTCCAGATCTCCCTGAGAATGTGCTCAGCCCTTGTTCACCCCACACACCTCAATGTCTGCAAGGAAGAAGGCAATGCTTAACGCAGGACGAAACCCAACCACTTAGCTCCACTTCTTGCCATGCCATAGACGCTCCGCACAGCCTTGGACGTACAATTTGGCTCCTCCATGCCACGCTTTCCACCAGAAACAAAAAACAAAAACAACAAAAAAGAGAAGAAACCTCTTTATGGACGCTGCTATGGACGCTGCATACAGCTAAAAGCAGTTAGAACTGGAAGAAATGTGGGTCCACACAAAGGCTTAGAACCAGTTTCCCCAAAACACCCGCACACAGGGAGATAGAAGCAGCTGAAGACTCAGAAGACACTGGCTTGGCTGCTTCTTGCACATCACAGGAGTTTTCTAACAACACATGGTTTAAACTGAATTGACTGATTTTTATCCCCCTCCTTGCATTTCTACAAAATGCAACCCCGACAATTTCCACAGCATTAAGTATCTATCTTCCATAACACTAACCCAAAGATGACACCAGACCACTCGATATTTAGGAGGGAGGGAAGTACCTGATACGCCACGCTCACTAGCCAGATTGGAGGCCCTCAAGAGCTCAGGTGGGCAAAGACACTGAACTGAGAACATCTTCCAACTGCTCGCTCAGACCAGTGACTTTATCCAGTGGCAACAAAGCAGAGAAGAGCAGCCCACGCTCAGCAGCCATGGAAATCTGATTAAGAAAAGAGTTTGTCTGAACTCCTGACGCACAGCACGGTAGAGCAAAAGGTCAAACCTGGCTCCTGCTGAAGTCGGTGGCCAAGCTGATTCCCAAAGGCGCCCAATGTCTCTCTTGCTTCCCAGGCACTGGGGAGCGGGAGCCTGCGGATGCGGCTGCCACCACGCAGGAAGGACGGCCACTCCATCGTGGCACGTCTCTCCACCTCTCCCGCAATTAGCTTTTTCAACTGTGCTTAGTGCCCGTGACTCATGCATCCATGTCCATGAATCCAATCTCATCCCTCTCATGAGTCAAAGTGCCTTTCAGAAAAGGCACTGAGGGAGGAAGATCAGACAGGGAGTGTGTCTTGCTATTTCCCTCCTCTCTCCTTCCCAAGATTTCAACTCATTTTTAAAGTCAACGGGAAGAGCGTATTTTGCATCAGGACTTTCACTATAGCACAGCTCCCAAATTGAAAGTGACTCTGAACATCCAACCAGAAGCAGGACGTGATCTTCACCCACGTGCACAGAAGATCTCCCAGCCCTGCAATGCTGGGAGAAGGGACCGATCTCACAGGGCTGCTCTGAGCTCAGACATCCATCCTGTGCTGTCCGAACCTGGACATCACGTAAAAACACCGCAGAAATAAACCCCAGATCCAGGGTATTTATATGGCACCCAGCAGAGCTTGGGGTCTTATTCAAGCTGGCTGATGGCAACTTGCAAATGACAGCAGGAACAACCTGTTTTCAGATCCATCTGCCCATTCAAGGGCAAACAGAGGTAGCACAAAGCACCGTCCAAAGGGGTATTTGGGCTTCCTGCTCACTGAGGATGTTTCACCCCGAACGCTCCATCAGTCAGTGGGAGTCCAGGACCACAGTCACCCCCTTCACCCTAACTCTCTGGGGAGAGCATCATCCAAGAGCATCAGCTTCTGCACCTGCGTCACTGGAACGACAGTGGTAAGATGGAGACCTCAACCCTGCACGGCCAGGGAGAAGGAACACAGCACTCCTGGCCTAAGTACAACTCCGGTAACGATAGGATGACACCAGCTTCATTCATAATTGCCTTCTCCTCTGGGCAGGCATGCTTAAAGGAGATATTTTATAAATGACAGAAGCCCTAGAGGACGCTTCTGTAATTAGCCATGGCTGTCATTAAGCACACCCCAAAACTCGAAAGGAGCCGAAGGCACCACCGCACCACATTCTACACAAACCCTCCACCCAGCGTGCCAGGGCGCAGGGAACGTGCAGCTGCACACCCGTCCGCGCTCCCCAGCGCGGACGTGGGGTTTGCAAAGGGCAACACTCGAGTTACATCCCTGGCTGCTTTGCAAGAAGGAGATGTCGGCCCTGAGGGTGTTTTGCACCACTCTGCGTCTGGAACGCTTCTGGGGTAGCTCCCTGGGCAGCTGGAGCAGCACACTCATAGGAACAGCCAGGTGTCAAACAGTGCAGCGTCTCTGGAGGAAAAAGCCCTGGAAACCACACAAAGCAGAGCGATGGCGAAGCGCGCATTAGAGACCAGACTTGAATTTCAGCTTGTGGTTTCTCTAATCGCTTAAGCAAACATCAGTATCAGCAGAGCCGACGGACGCGAGTGGAGCTGCCACCCCTGAGCGCCCCGAGTGAGCGGAGCCGCGGCCGCTGCACCAGACCCCGGCCGCACTGTTGCGATTGCTGCTTTAATCAGAGCAGGGGCTCCAAGACTGCTGCTTCCCACCCTCACCATGCCGGGAGTGTGGGGGACGCCAAAAACGCTCCATGCAGCCCTAAAACGTCATCTCCAGCGCTGATGTCAGTGCCCTCATCCCCAAAATGCCCTTTGAGCTATGCACAAATAAATTACTGCACTTTTTTTTGTATACCACAGAGTTGTATCGCTAGAAAATGCCCTTTACATGTCTAGCTTTCTCGTCCCTCAAATAAGCACTTTCTTATCACGACTGCTAGACAGGTCCTCTTTGGCCGCTGCATCAGGCATTTCAAGAGGCGCGATCCTCAAATGCGGACGGATTCTTGTATTGCAGCCTCATGCCAGGAAGGCCCCAAAACTCTTGCTTTGAGCACCCGTCTCTGCTTCTTAAGAAAATAAAAATCCAGATTGCAAGTCTCCACCAGAGCAAGCCCAGCGCTGCAGCAAAGAGCAACTCCAAACATCACACGCAGGAGCCCAGTCCTGCTCTGGGCTGGTAGCGCAAGGTGGTCCCTATCACGGGATATCTCGGCTCCTTGTCATTCCCATCCTGACACCCTCGGGCACCTCGCACAGCCCATGGAGAGCTTGTCCCAGAGGAGACCCCCTCCCGCAGCATCCGCCAGGGCTTATTCCCCACCAGGCAGCGGTGG
>JAUBNY010000259.1:546401-561073 GCA_032275445.1 Crypturellus soui | reverse complement strand
CCCATGGAGAGCTTGTCCCAGAGGAGACCCCCTCCCGCAGCATCCGCCAGGGCTTATTCCCCACCAGGCAGCGGTGGAGACCCAGTTCACCTGGGTCAATACCATGGGGCAGCTCTTAGAGCGAGTGCAGCAACGCCATGAGGCGCTTTGCAATTCCTGGAAAAGCCAAAAAAATAAAAAGGAGGTGGGCAGCGCAGCGGCGCCACAAGTCCTCCCGCGCCAGCAGGGATTACAGCGTCCCGGTGCAGCGCACGGACTCGGGTTGCAATTCTGGGAAGCAGCAGCCTGGGAGCCTAAAATTAGCAGGAGGCGCTGGGAGATGTTAGGAGCCTTGTTCTCACCTTCCTGCTCCCTGCAGCACTCCAGCGGGAATATTTACAGTTCGTTATCTCAAGAAGATAATAAACAAATAAATAAAAGATAAAGAAGATAAATAAAAAAATAGCCTTGCATTAAAACAAAATAACCTCATGAGCTACAGGCCTCCTCCCCGTCTCCCACTCCAGCAGGGATTTCGGCTGCACATCAGCATGGGTAGAACAGAAGCACAAATGCAGACGGGCAAAAGATGTCTTTGAAGGGGCTCCACTCTGCTTTGCTGCATCTTCCTTAAAAATGTTTTTTCAACGTTTTTCTACAGTTTTGTTTTTGCTTTTTATTTAAAGCATCACAGGACTAAAACCTCGCACGTGCACAAATCCCGAGCAGCTCCAGCTAAGCAGCAGGGATTTACACAGGCCTGAAAGTGGGATCTGAGCCCCGAAAATGTCCCTTGTCTGGAAAACTCTGCCGGGGCCCGGAGCACACAGTGACCCTCTCCCCGTCCCTTCCCACCCCGGCGGCTGGAAGCCTGGAGCATCCCAGGGGGGCGCCAGGCTCTGCGCAGGGAGGCAGCGGGCAGGGATGAGCGATTCGGTTTCCAGACGCTGCTTTCTCGGGCTGTAAGCTAACACTCGTGTTATTTAAAGCCGGAGTTTTAACAGCATTCAGCTACTGTTTGCGTGATCAGGATAAAAAATCGCAATCCTAATTCCTGGCCCCCCGGTGCCTATGGCAACTGGTATCCGTCTCCTTGGAAACTAATCTCGTGGTATTTGAACAATGTAACAAGGGCCTTTAATCTCCCAAACACTGTAAATCTTTATTCTAGCCTGCTCGCCTCCAACCGCAAGAAGCAACATAAAAAGCCCCTTGTTTCACGGGCAGTTACAGAGATCCCAACTCGAATTTTCTATCGCACGCACACATGCTATTTTTAATTTATTTCTTTCTTTTTGACTCCCACTTCTAAATGAAAGGGGGATCAATGTCCCCAGTGCATGCAAGCCCTATGGGGAAATCATTTCTCGGCTCCCGCGGCGGCGGTGCTCGCCCGCGTTGTGCCGCGTCCCCGTCCGCACCGGCCCTGCTCTTTGCCAGGACCATTTGGGATTCCAGTCTCGTCCTCCATCCACACTCACGGCTCCTCCCAGCTCACACCAGCTCTGGATTTAATAATCATGTGCTCCTTCCTTCACCCGAGCATTTAATGAAAGTATTGACTAGTGCTGAGACTGGCCCCGACGGCCCCTCGCTAGCGCAACAGTGAAGTGCCAATAGCCAACGCCTGAGTTGGGTTCTCCAACCAGCTCCATGTGCGCTCCCATCCAAACCAGCACTTCCTAACCTTGCCTTGCGTGGTTTTCCCAAAACAGGGAGGGCTGGGGTGGGATGCGGGATAAAAATCTTCAACCGCAGACGTGTGGAGAAACAAAAACATAACGAGGAAGATCCAAGCAATAGAGGGATGTAAAGGGGGAATAAATGTGAGACCCGCTGACAGCCTTGCGTCAGCACTCAGACCGAATTTGCCATTCCCATCCTCACTAGCCACCCATCCAGCCCAAGACTGGTAATCGCTCTTTCTCCAGGAGAGCCTCTCCAAGGGACCCTGTTGGGGCAAAGCCCCTGCCGAGGGGTTGGTGAGGAGATGCAGCCCAACCACTGCCCGCACAACGTCTGACCTCCAAAAGCACCGAGAGAGCTTGCTGGACGCAGCCCAGGACACCCAGGACGAGGGCAGCACAGAGTGACAGCCAGAAGCGGGCAGGGGAGCCCGGAGGAGGCCGGGATGGGACACGCGCTCCCGGCGCACTCGTGCCCAGTGGGACTCTGGCTGCCACCGCGCGATCCCAGCCAGCCGCCACGGTGCCGCGCAGCTAATAACGCGCTTCCTGCTCTTCCCAGGCAATTATCTCCACGTAAGGAGGTCTCCGGTAGAAATGCCACCACCTAATCTCATTACATTTTAATTTTATCTCCAATATTTCAGTGCACTGGTTATTGTTGTTCTGGCATCAAGGCTCGCTGTGTTAGAGGGTGCGCTATTTGCTCCCCCAGTGCCTGATCCCACTGCACACAAATCAGCCCAATAAAGCGAGCTTTCCAGAGGGATTAGAGGCTTTTCCAGAGGCTCCACGGTGCCCGCGCTGACCGCCAGAGCAGCCAGCACCATGCGCATGAAAGCCGAGCACTTTCCTGCTGCTTCCATCCACCCAGAAGCAACAGAGCAGCAGCAGTGGCACCTCGAAACCTCCCGTACCTTGGAAGTTGGAGCCCAAAAGTCTCTGCTATTAATGGAGGGGAGCCTCAAGCCCCACACAACGAGGAAGCTTTCCGCTCGCCCCTTGCAGCGCGTAAACTTCCTAATTATAGAAGGGATGCAACGACCTTTCTTGCAGCCCAACTTATATAATCAGAAATAACAGGCAGACTCTGGAGCTACGCGGCCACCACTGCCAGGCACTCTGCTGCAGGCTGCTGCAAGGGAGGCTGCCGATTTCCTCCTGAAAGAGCGCGGAGAGCCATTCCCTGCGCCAGGAAAGCCCTCAGCTGGGCTCCCACAACACATCACAGTGGTCTGGGATCCCCATTTCCTTCTCCCTCATTGCAGCAATGACCGAACGTGGCACCAACTCCCAACCGTGCCATTTCTCATGCAAAGCACAACCATAATCACAGCTTTATCAGGGCTCTGCATCACCACGAGGTGCCAGACAGAAACAGCCCCAAGGGCAATTACCCTCTTCATTAAAATTGCTCACCAGGGCCGGCTCCAGAGTCTGGGAGCGGCCGAGGAAAGCGACGGCTCCCCAGACCCAGCCACACTGCGGGGACCCAACCTGGTCCCGCTCCAAGGCATCACAGCGAGGACCAGTGTGCACTGAGGACACGCAGTTCCCCCAGGATTGCTCGCCCACGGGTGGGCTCTGTAGGTCGAATACAGACAGGCACTTCCAGACACCTCCTCACAGGCAAGAAACAGCCCTCCTGGGGAGATTCTCTGCTGTCTAGTATGGCTTAAACTCATGTTGCGACTGCCTCCCCCACCATTAACCAGATTTTGGCTTCTTTACACCGCCACGCTTTGTCACATCCTTCCATACATCAAACACCTTAAGCTGCGCTACCCCTCTGCTCTGTTCAGTGGAAGTTGGCCAGCAGGCTAGAAATTACTAGGGACAGACAGGCAGGCGGATGGGGACAAACACACCCAGAGACAGCGATTACATAAACTGAATTTCCAAATTATTGATTCCAAGCCAATGGTTTTCCTCCTTGGGGCTACATGGAAAACCTTACAAGCTCAAGCCAAATGCAAAGCAGCGGCATCAACGTCTGCCCGGCTGCAGCGGGAGCTGCTGGCGTGAAGCACCCGCGAGCACGTGGCACCCACCCATCCAGCTCCCTCTGCATGGAGGCATTTATCACAGCCGACTGGAAAACAAGACCAAAATAAAGAAAAACAGAAAACACGCTGGGACAAACTACACAGAAAAGAACCTTCTCCCCCAAACTGAAGCATCTCACGGAAATACCCCAACTTCACTGCAGAGGTTGCTGCCCCAGCTCAGGGTCTTGAGCCTCAATGTGTCCCCAGGTCCCCTTCCAGCAAGGTGCTGGGGTGGGCTGATCCCTCAGAAGAGGAGGGAGTCCCTGCATGCCGGCCAGCCCGGACGTGCTCCCACGCCCGCAATGCCGGGAAGGAGCCAGGAGCACGAGAGGCTCCTTGAGAAGGACCAGCGTGGAGGATGGGCAGGCAAAGGTGCTCAGGGCGGAGACTCCAGCAGGCACCTTTGATAGGTGCAGACTGAAGCCATGACTCAAGGGTTTGCAGTCCCTGCATGTGTCTGGGCAGACCCGTGGGCATCGCTGCAAGGGCTGCCCCAGGTCCACGGACAGAGGCGTTGAGCATCCAGCCTTAAAGTAGAGCCACGGCCTCTCCCAGATGCTTCTGCTCACAGTCACCGAGCCAAGGTGACCCAAAGATTGCCGTCTCCGCGCTCCCGGCCTCACGGGATGTGGCAATGTCAGGGCCATACAATGGCGAGCGCCGCGAGCTGCCCTCAGCGCAGAGCAGGGCCTCGATCCGAGCCCCCCATCCCGTGGAGACGCACCCTGTGCCAAATCCCAGAGCCATCCCTGCTCCCCTGTGTTACGAAACACATTATCTGTTGAAACTAAGTCAACAGTTGTTTGCATTTACGTGTAAACACGGGGAATATTAGGAGCAGGGCCAGCATTGTATTTGCATACGAAACGTGGCCCGCACTGCCCTTGCTCCCTGGCTTTTTTCCATGGCTGCAGTTAAAGATATGTGGAAGTATCAGGAAAGCCGAGACCAGAGCAGTTCAAGAAGCAAAAATTGTTTTTCCTTTTTCACATTTCTATTTTTGTGCAAGAGGCAAAGGCATCTCTTTAAAACTATATAATGCACCGACACGCATGCCCCTTAATCTTTCGCCCAAAACTAAACCGCTTCAAATTCTCAATGATATGCACATCTTATCGAGCCTGCTTTGCATATCGTATAAATATTTATTTGCTTTTAATCCTGCAGAGCAAACCTGCCTCGTGGCACATTTTCTTTTCAAGCAGCAAGGGAAGAGTTTTAATCGGGAGCTGCAGTGCCCGGCATGAGCCAAGGCAGAGCCCGCCCGGGGTTGAACAACAGCCTGGTGTGACATCGGACACAGCCCGTGCGGCTCTGAGCTCCTTCCCATCACCCAAACCAACGGCACAGCTGTGGGTGCTGCCCCACAGCTATAGGCCACCATCCCGGTAGGAGAACTTGAGCCCCCAAGATGGAAACCCAATCCAAAAGGGTCAACCCAAAGGCCTATGTGTTCCTCTTGGCCCGTGCAAACCTGTGCGACAACATCTCTAGCGCCCGAACGTCAGAAACGCCTTAATCGCCTCCTGCTTCAGAGGCATCAGCGTCTACAGAGCCCCAAGATTGTGAATTAATTTCTTAATCAGTTCCCCTTAAATGGGCTGCAAGCAATTAGGCAAGCGGCGCTGCCGGGGCACGCGGGCGCCTCGGGAGCCGCTCGGGGGGAGCTGGAGAGCTCTCTGGCGCGCTCTTCACGCGCCGGAGTGGGTAAACACCAAGCTACTTTATAACGTTAGAGTAAATATTGAAGCAGGAGGTTATTTCATCCGCGCGGTGCCGCGGCACAGCTCTGTCACTGGCGGCACGGCGGCCCCGCGGCTCGCCGAGGCCTTATCGGAGGTGACGCAGGTCACCGGCCCACAGGAGAGCTTAGAGCCAGGCTCCCTGTAACAACCAAGCAGGCCAGGAGCAGGGACGCAGATCCCGGGGAACGCGGGGAGGGAATTCAGACCAAATAGGGCACCTGATGCATCACCCAGTACAAGTCGAGAGGGAAGCAAGAGCCCCACCAAGCACCACTGCCAGCAGGAACAGCAATGGGGCTGCGCGCCTGGAGAAACTGTCTAGTCAGATGTAAGAAAGGTCTTCCCAGGGATTAGCTGCCTTGGTTGATGCTCTGCTTCTCCTTGACACCTTTTTACCCATCACACAATGAGCTTTCTGCAGCAGGAAGGAGCCGTTTGGGCACCTGGGACTCCAGGGCACTGCAGAAGGCACCAGAGAGCCAAGGAAAGGCCATCGCAGCCTCCAGTACTTTCTGCTCTCACAAAGCAGAGGTTGGCTCCCCTTCTCTCTACTGCACTTATCCACCCCTTTTCCCCTCCACTAGAGATAACAAGGTTATCCCTGCATTTTGCAAGCACCAACATCCAAATATAACCCACCAACACTGCGTTTCTGCACCTGAAGCTGCCACTGGAGCAGGAGCAGGGACTCCTGGGCCAAAGTACAAGCAGCACCCCCTCCTCTGGGGCCAGGAGGAAAAAAACAGGTCTACAACAAGGGACAGGGATGGTCCAGAACAGCAACAGTCCATGAATCTCCCTCAACCTCTGCATCAAGCCCCTCTCTCTCTCACCACCACAGAATCCTTCCAGGAGCGCAGCCCTCCCTGTTCTCCTTTCAGACACCGCGAGTTCCAAGGGCAATAAAGCGAGATTCAAGCAGAAAGCAAAATCAATACCAGGAACGAACGTTCTGGGCTTAAATGCCTTCTCCCACATCACAGCTAAAAGCAGGTTAGCGAGGGAGGGAGAGAGGAAAAATCCCTCTCCGCAAACACACAACACATCAGTTTAAGGAGAATTGCGTTTGCTGCAAGGCTTCTTGCAGCCACAGCCAACAGCTTGGAGGGCTACAGACCCACCAAGCCACAGCCACCCCTGGCATTCCCACCAGGTGAGGAATATCCTGGGCTGAGCTGCTCCCAAGGGAGGGAGAGGGAGGAAACCGCCCCGCTTTCACCGCAGAGTCTGGCGCGCCACCACACCGAACACCCTGCGCCCAAAGCGGAGACAATCGCCGTGTTATTTTTAATTATTAGATTTAAAATAATAAAGGAGGCCTGCGTGCTCTAACGCATCGGTGACAACACAGTAAAAATGCCAGCCGCATTAAAAATAGTAATTTCTACGAGAGCGCGGCTGCCAGCCAGCCCCGGCAGCAGCTCCTCTCCCCTTCAGCATCTGCAGCTTCCCACAAGGACGACAGCAACCAGGACTGCACGCCACACGCTAGGAGCTCATCGGGCTTGGAAACACATATTTTGCACATACGCACACATAAAAATCAAGCAGGAACAAAAAAAAAAAGACATTGCACCTGCAGAAGTAACAGGGTCCACAATCTTAACAGAGAAAAGAAATGACAAGGAAGAAAATGTAAGGGCAATGAAGCAACCAAGCAGTTTTCAAAGAGCATTTAAAGATCGGGGGATTTGTGCCCGATGGGGTGCAGAGCTTTGCTCTTGGGGGTGGCTAATGTGGAGAAAACTTTGGTATCGCCACCAAGCTAGATTTCATTGCTGAGCGCCTCGCGATGTATCCATTGGCAGGGCTGCGTTCAGCAGGTGTAATTCCCACGGAGATAAAGCCCTTGTTTTTCAACGAGCAGCAGCATCGCACATAAATTACAATAGCAAACATCAGAAAACAAAGACGTTTTCAAGAGAGCACATAATCCGCGGAGGAGAGGCTTGGGAGAAGCTGAAGGAGAAGCTGTCTGCGAGCGGCGGCGGGAAGATGACAGGAAAGGGATGCTGGCAGTTTACCCACCAGCCAAGGAATACGCTCCTCTCCCCCTCTAGCCCAGTTCCGGGGCAGAAAATACCTTGGGGCAGGCAGGAAAATTAATCAAACCGAGCAAGATGCATCCAAAGGTGCCCAGGGAGCTCTTGGGATTTCAATATCATGAACCCCAGCAAAACCCATTAGTGTTTTCATAGCATCTTTATTTTCTGTTGTGATATGGGGCGTTTTTTGCTCCATGCAGCTGTTTGGTGTCAGGTCCCCATCACGCACTGGCATCGGGACAGGAATATCAATGAACCCAGTTTTCCAGGCAGGTGGGTCTCATGCTGCCTTTTTGCTCCCATTTTGCCTTAGCTCCATCCAAGAGAACGGGCAAGAACAGAGGGGCGCACAGGAGCGATGTGAACATCCCCCCCAGGGCCAAGGTTTTGCTGCAGCTAAGCCAGCCTGGCTGCAGAACCAGCACACAGCAGGCAGGAGCATCCCAGGGGCTCCTCACCGCTGGAAACCAGCAGGATTGGGCAGCATTTGGGTGCACTGCAGGCACCTTGGTCCCCAACAAACCCAAACCCGTCCCAGCAGTGGTAGGTGTTGATTTGGCTCAATTGCAGCCACTGCTTCCAGCACTTCCAGGGGCCACCTGCCCTCCAGCAGGGCTGTCACGCTGGGGACTTGCACCAGGACATCCCAGGAGGTCCCAGACAGGACTTGACCCAAACACAAGCCCCCTCCACCCTTCCCCACCCAAGCACGGGACACTAACAGCCCCGCACATGGACAGACAAAGGACACAGCAGAGAAGAGAACGCAACAGATCTCATCATCTTCCAAGGTTGCCGTTCCCTGCTCGCCTCCTCCGTGCTAGCCGAGGCAGCTTTAAAATAAATAAATAAATACATACAACCTGACACTAATTCTAATGGTTTTAATAAATGTTTAATGTCTTGTTAAAGGTCGCCCGCCTCCTGTTCTCGCTGCAGATTTGTATTAATAGCACATGGGCCACTCGGCTTTAACTGTGTTGTTTCATCAGGATTTCAAATGTTTGGCATCCTCTTCTCCCAAGTGATGTATTTAAAAAAGAAACACACAATGCACTACATAATAAACTGCCAGGGAAGAGAGTGGCGCCCGGCCAGCTCACACAGCAGCAGGGGACGGCGCGGATTAGCGGGGATGTGGCAGCGAGAGGGCCCAGGGCTCTCTGCACCCCCATACAGTCCCCAAAATCCCACAGTGAGCCCCAGGCTCAGTGACAAGATGCACCCGGTTTTGCCCCGAGAATGAGTCGAGCAGCACACGCATCCTCCCCGATGCACAGGGACCTGAGCTATAAACTAGCACAAAACACCCCGTTTTGGGAACTGTGGGTGAATTTTAATCCGGGGCATTTATCCCCAGCAAGGCAAGCTGCACTCGCTACACGGCTGTGCCCCCAAAGGGTGCTGAGTAATTTGTTTCCAGCCATCTTCAGCTAATTAAGCTAATTTATAACCTTGTCAGAAGGTGTCAGAACCAGCGATGCAGCCTCCCCCTTCCCCCAGCCTGCATTTTGCACTATGAAAAGCCCAGCCAGGATGTACCTCTAAGGCCCCAGACCCCAGCACTGCTTGCACAGGCTGTTCCTCGCGCGCCTGCCAGCCGGGAGCCTCCTTCCTGCAGCCATCAGCAGGGCTCTCCCAGCAGGACACCCTCGCCGGCATCACCCACAGGCTGCTCCCACAAACCAGCCTTCGAGGAACAAAAAAAAGGCAACGAGCAGCACCTAGAAGGAGCAAGTGTTATATTGCAAGAGTCCCAGGACCAAGCACAAGCTTCAAAGGAAAACGTGTGACACTGGTTGCAGCAGGACAGGGCACCTGCAGTCATGGCCCAGCTCTCAGAGTTCCTGGCATCTCAACAAGACCCTCCAGAGCATGGGGCACTTCTCCAGCCACAGCTGCGGGTCTCCAGCGCACTCGCGAGCTAGAGCTGCTGCAAAGATCTTGGGCTCTCAAACCCAAACTCCAGCAACACTGGAGCTCTTTGGCTCTGGAAACCTGGACCACGTTTCTCAGGCTCACTCAACTTCTGGCAGACTTGCTAGTGGCCCTAATGAAACACCAGTCTCAACCCCAGGGTGAGAGACAGCCTGGAGTGAACCAAATCCCTGCCCTGCTCTTTGGCACAGAGACTCTTTTGCCTTGGCCACTGCTCCAGCTGCAGGAGAAGAGGACCACGATGGAAAACCTTGGGAAGCAGTAAATCGCAAGTTCCCTAGCACAGCCTACTCAGAGCAGGTCATTGGACAAATCCTTTCTCCCTTTCCCTGTAAAGCCAACTCCTGTTTCTACTAGGAGGTGCAAAACGAGCATTGGACGTGGCTTCCTCCAGCCCCACAGCTGGGGCTCGGTTCCTCCTCCCTGGCAAGGCAAAGGATGCTGCAAAATTGTGTAGCAAGGCAGTTACCTCTGCACACACAAGTAATACACTGCAGTCGGCGGTGCTTTAGCAGATGGTATATCGTAACATCATTATATTTACCTAACAAGATTGCTTTACTGTATTCCTGTAACAGTAAAGAGATAGTGCCTGAAGAGAGAAGCCAACTCCTGGGCTGCAGCAGCCCAGTTGCCAAAAAAAGACAAAAAAGCCACAAGGGTCCACAGAAATATAAATAATAATTTCTGAGGTGACATCAATATTATTTTTTATATTAAACCCCACATAACTTGTATGCATCAACGATGTGCAATGGCATTCCTTAACCGTGTTCTATCTAACACAGTGCTCAGCTCAGATGCACCCAAGACTGCAAACTCATCCGGCCATGGACCATCCTGTGCCATTTGTGGCACAACAGGCTCCAAGCCCAGAACTAGTTCTAGTTCTACCCAATATTAATACAATACAAATACAAATAATTCCCATGTACTTAATCATTACCAGAGCCTGGAAAGAGCTCTGCAGAGAAGCAATAATCAGGTCCATTCTAATTAGACAGACATAATCCCTTCTTTTCTACATGCTTTTCCATCTCTGCTTCCTCTTCTATGACAAAACTTGTCTTTAAGGGGTGCCTAAAATAGGTCCCAAAAGTGAAGTGCTGTGACCCTGCTCAGAGCACCTAGCCAGGGTTCCACGTCCTGCACAGAGCAGCGAGCTCAGCTCTAAATCTCTCTGTGCTCTGGACTCCAAACCCAGTGCAACCTGCAAACACAAACCATCCCCACTCCTTTCGGACTCGGTTTCAGCAAGGCCGGCCCAACAGCATCCAAAGAGGAAAACCGGACTGAATTCATTTGCATCGCAATGCGTTTCCCTCTCCAGTCTCCACATGGCTCCTACCCCCAATGCAGACGGACGGAAGCTCATTTCAGGTTTCAACTCAACCTACTGGCATCCTGAGGGCTTCCTGTGCCCGCTTGGAGGGCTGGGGCAAAGAGTGCAGCGCTCCAGCCCCAGGAGCTGGAATTACCGCATTGGTATGTGAGCGAGTGGGTGGGAGAGGCTGTTTCCAGGTGCAGTCATCGCTGCTGGATCATGAGCTCCAGAGGCTCCCAAGCGCAGGTCCCTTGCATACTTTGAACTTTGTGCAGGGCCTTTATAAGAGGCTAGGCTTAATTTCAAAAGCAGAGATTGCCATTAATTAGAAGCGATGCTTGGTTTGCCTTTCATCTGCGCATCGCCGTGCCGGGGTCAATATTCCCTCTGCTGCCCAGACCATGCCCACGTCCGGCCTCTCCTCAAAACCGGCTCCATCCTAAGTATGGGCTGCACCAGCCACCCTGCCCCTTTCCTGCTCCACCTGGGGCAACCCCTTGATGCAATTAGGACTGGATTTGGGACAACAGACAAGCAGCATAGTGCTCACTGTCACAAGACGTCTCCTCCGCACGAGCAAGGTCATATAATACAAAAAAAGTACTACGGAGTAGGTGGTTTCCTAGGGGATGTTGGCAAGTAAAATGCAGCCAAAGGTAAAAACAAAAGAAAATGAGCTTTTCTGAAACACAGCTACATCTACCCCCTCACTTCATCCTCTAAGAAAGGGCAAGATATGTTTTTTTCCCTCATCACGACCATAACAAAATCAAAAGTCTTGCACACTACCATGATTTGAGTTTCCGAAAGCAATCTTGCTCCACCTCACGCTCCCTTCACTCACCATGAGTTTTCCATACACCAAACAGACCGTCTTTAAGCTCTTCACACCATCAGTGAGAACCAGAGGGTGGTTAATGCCCTGGACTGCTGCGGCTGCAGCGAGCAGGAGAGGACGCGTCTGCAGGCCCTAGGCTGCTGATGCTGCACACAAGCGGGAGACTGTCAGCAGAGGGAAAGCTCTGAATATTTGGGCTTTCTCTTCTTTTTTTGTGGAAAACTCCGCTGGTCGCCCTCATCACTGCGGTCATTGCTCTTTGCAGCCATTGCTGTGTCAGTGCGGGAAGAAGGAACCATGGTGCTCCTTGATCATTTCTTTTAGAGCTATTTGGGGCTGTAATCCCATCCACTCATTCCTTACCTCAGCTACAAAAAAGGGGCATATTTCCTCATGAGAAGGAGCTGAGGAGAAATCTGTCTGCAAAACCCCTTTTCTCACATAAAGGGCCTTCTCAGCCACCCCTTCAAGTGACATCCTAAACTCCTACTTGTTATTATGGTCCAGCCACATCACGTCTCTTGGAATGGTGCAAATCCCTCCAACCCCTTTCACATATCAAAGGGTGAAGATTTTTCCCCCAAGGAGCATCACAGCCACTCAGCTAAGTAGGACGTATCGTAACTGAGTGCAACCAGCACCCTCACGTGTCACAGGGAAGTGCAAGAAATGCTCAAAAAAAAAGTTACCAAGTCCCCTGCCCACACATTTTTTCCATTTCTTTCATCATCAGCCTGATTTATGCTCCAAAGCATCTCCCAAACATCTTGGGTTTATGTGCAGAGAAGAGGAGCGGATTTTTAAGGGGTTTGTGATGCCCACCATGAACCTTCTACACACACACAGCCTTACCCCTTCCCGACAGGTGAGGGACAGGCAAGTTGGCTGATTTTGCTCCTTTTTGAAGCTTACAGGCTAAGCGATTAAGTAGTTCCTGGGAGAATCAGGAGACGACAATTTGCAGATGGGCTCTGGACCACGTGTTTTAACACTCCAGTCAGTCCTTTCTGGGTTTGTATTAGTCTCCAAGCAGGTATTTTCTACTTTTGATGTTGCAGATTCAGAGAAAATGAAGACAGAGTGAGCTCATAATTCAAGTGAAAGGTGGAGATTAGCTCTGAGGGAGAAAGTCCTGGTAAAGGATGATTATATCTCTGTGAATTTGCACAGGCAAAGCTGTAGTGTTTGCTGTCTCCTATTCATCTAGCTGAAGTTAATTCTCTCCTTAAAACAGTCATAATAGCAGCGAGCAGAGACAAAGCCTCACAAAGCCATGGAATTCAGACAGAAGCTGTTTGTGTATATAAATGTAAATCCCACCAAGGGGCAATCTGCTTTTAAGAAAGTGATGCTTGTAGTGAGCACTTTCTTAATAACATTTCACCTATAGGGAAGCCTTATTGATGAAGTCCTCCCAAAAATAAAGAAATAAAACGTCACTGCCGAAGCATTTGACTACTGCTTGAACCAAGGCTGGTCCAGACATGAAACCTGAATAATTTCTCCTGTATCACACAAGGATACAAGACCTGCACAGCTGATAAGGTGAAAGCTGCTTCTCAAGATGCCCTTTGCCAGCCGCCCACCTCCCCAAGCACCAGCAGCCCCTGTGATTAGTCCTGGCCCAGGTGCTCCAATTCCAGAGATGTTTCAGCAAACACTGGGCAAGGACCTCGGCTCAGGGGATGTCTCTTATCAAGCCCTGGCTTTGGACCAGGTCCCACATGGGAAGGGAGAGGGGAACCTCCGGCACCCAAGCGAAGCTGCTGCTGCCACAGAATTCTTTCCTCTTGGACTAGAGGCAAAATGAATGAATTTGTGTTAAGTAATGCAGAAAAAAACATTAAGCCCATTCCTGCATCCTTGATAAAAAAATAAAAAATAAAAGCAAAAACCCCTCAAACCCACAATCTACAAAGTCTACCTGAAGCATTTCCATTGCACCCATCACTATGAAGCCCAAAGTCTTGGTCACACCAAGGACTTTTTTAAAGATAATGCTTCAAGAGATTTAAAACAAAAAACAGCAGGAGCACTGTGAAGTAAAAAGCTACAATTTCCACTGGATAGAGAGAAGTCTATAGGACAGCACACCGGGTCTGCAGAGCCCAACCATCGAGGGCTTCGACTGCAGCGGGAGCTCACGTGGGAGCCCTGGGAAGGCTCCTTCCCTTCGCAAACATGTGGCCGCACAAGAACACCCACGGCAGGTCACCAGCATGGGAACCTGTCCCCAGGGCCACCAGCCACCACCTCACACCCAAGCTCTGCTGTCCTGGACAGCACAGCACAGCAAACCCCAGGAAAAGCCTCCTTTTCCTTGAGGAAGCCCCTTCCAAAGGGCATTTCCGCGCAGCACCTCTGCCCAGCCCAAGAACTAAGTAGCCTCTGCTTTACAACTGAGGTTGCTAGCACCAAAACTCACCCCAGCGCTCAGGACTGATCCTAGAGGCTTCCAGGGAGAGGGGCCGGGCGCGAGGCTGAGGGCCCTGCAGCAGCGCCAAGCAGGGCTGCCCGGGCGCAGCTGGTGAAATTCCCAGAGGAAGTACACTGCATCGATAATTGCCTAAAAACATCCTAGCTATTTCCTGTGGGAACAGCATATGGGAATCCCCCCAGCAGCTTCTATGATAAAAGATTATTTAAACCACAATCCTGGCCTATTCCTCCCCCGCCCACCGCCAATCTAAGTGCAAGAGAGCTCGATGCACCTCATATGCGGGTGGCATCTCAGGACACCAGCACCATCCCCTCCATGCTGGGAAACGGGCAGAGTTTTGAGTTGGACACACTTCTGCCCGTTTCAAGGCTAAATTCAGGATTAGGCTTCTGGCCACAGCGCCGGGTGCGTCTCCCATCCCACCCCAGCTGTGGCTCCAGCCTGCGCATCTGCAGGTGCCCGGTGTTGGCCAAGGCCACCGAATCGGCACTGCCGCCAGAGGGATCGGATGAAGTTGGAGGCTGAAGGAGGATTAGCTTAAATAGTATTCCCCCCTCCCAATCCTTTTGAAGAGATTTAACTAAATATGCTACATATATGGGATGTTTTCAGGGATAAGCAGCCAGCTCC
>JAUBNY010000259.1:518905-542857 GCA_032275445.1 Crypturellus soui | reverse complement strand
TGGTGGGCCTGGCATGGCCCAGCTTGGCACGCCATAGCACTGCCAGGCATGGCAAGGCATGGCCTGGTCCCTTATAGTCCTACTGGGCACAGCACGGAATGGCCCAGATTGGCGTGGCATAGCCCTACTGGGCATGGCATAGTCCTACCATGGTGCGAGCCAATTGGCATGGCATGTCCCAGCACAGCACAGCCCGGCACAGCTTGCGGCACGGCCGGTGCCTTGAGGACCTCCCCGGTAGAAAACGTCCCCAGCCCACGGCCCTGGAGCCCCACAGAGCCATCCCTTGGTTCGGAGTCACCAGAAAGGGAATGGCGAAGGGGACAGGGCAGCAAGGGGACCCGCTGGGAGACCCTGGCCGGGCGGCCCCAGCCAAAGGGACAAGAGGGAAGAGGAGCGCGACTGGGATTTGCCCACTGGGAAAACACTGCGTGGAGGAAAAAGGGAGCTTCCAAGGTCCTCGCTGCATATTAAGTAACAGCAAATTAAAACAAATGAAAAAAATATTAAAAATAACTTGACAGCATTTTAACCTCCAAAGTTTTAAAACTGCTGACATTTTTTTTTCTTTCTTTGGAGCATATATTATGCAGCTGCTCCATTAGCTGGATTTTGCTTTAAATAAGTGATGATCTATTACAGCTCCAGGGCTGAGGGGAGAAGAAAACATTTGGAGAAAAAACATTTTCCAGAGGTTCTGGAGGAACATGGATGGGGTTTGGTGCCACTGGGCACTATGGCTGCACCAGTCCCTGGTCCCTCAGTGGCTCCAGACCTCGTCCTCTTCTGCAAAACAGCCCCTGAAGGTGGTTTGTTTTGTTTGTGGTTTTTATTTTTTCCTTTTTTTTTTCCTGAACATGGGGGAAAACATGGGAATTTGCGATGCATGGGGCCATTTAATCATGGATGAATCAGGACCAGGTGGAGCGACGGATGTGCAGGGAGGCAAGAAGGGAGCAGCAGGGGGGTCCTGGCAGGGCCCGTCCTGCCGTGCCAAAGTGACGGAGCCGGCGTCCCCAGGGCCCTAATAACACAAGTGACAACTGAAGAGACGAGTCTTGTTGAATAATTAAATGCAAGCTCTTACTCAGAAGAAAGAAATCAGGGCATCTTTGGGCTAATTATCTTTAAGCCAGACCAAAAAGAAAAAAAAATAAAAGGAAAAATAACAAAATTAATTTAATTAGGTCACACGCGTGCGGGAGCCCCACAGCAAGCCCAAGCCCTTGGCGTGGGCTCTGCTCTCCCCATCCTGCACCGTGTCCCCGCTCCCGTCCCCGCGTGTCCGGGGGATCTGGTGCCGGTAGCACCAGGAGGGGACGTGGGTCACTCTCCAGGCCGCTCGGCTCCGGGTCACGCTCCTTTGAAGAGCAGCGTTTGGAAAGGGGCTTCGCAATGGAGATATGGGCCAAAAGGCCCAAATGCGGCTCAATCCAGAGGTGTCTTCTGCAGCTAAAGCTTCCCCAGTCCCTCAAGCCCACAGAGAGCGGAGATCTCAGAGGGGTCCCCGACCACCTGCAGCGGCTTCTGCTGCCGTCAGCGGCTGAGGAGACCCGGCCACCGCGCAGAACCTCCCAGCCAGAAGCCGCTGCTTCGCACAGTAGTGATGCATTACATTTATATGTATACTTAGTATTTATATAAATGTTATAGCATCGAAAAGCCTCCAAGTGAGACCAGGGCCCTCCAAAGCCAGCCCAGGCGCAACATCCGTGGTGACAGGGACGAGGCGAGAGGGAGCGTCAGGATGGACGGCGAGGAAGGAATCTTTGGGCAAGGCCAGAGCTGCCACCGCCAGGACGACCCTTGGGAACGCCTGGACCAGCAGGGCCAGCACAGGGGCCCAGATGTTCTCCAGATGTTCTGCAGCTGGAGGCGCTTCGGCCACATCTATATCAAGGTAATTCCTTCCCTCAGGCTTCCCAGGGCCTCCTCATGGACCCAGGGCTTTAAACACTCCTTTTGCCATTCTAACATCTGTGAAAGACTCCGAAGGGGGAAAAAAAAAAAGAAAAAAACCCTGCCACAATAGGATAAACGTATGCAGGCAAGAAATGTTATTTGGGGGCTGGAACAATGAGCCGCACAAAAACATACAGTGAGAAGAACAGTGTTTGATGGCGAGGTTTTAATCTGATCTAGTTACAGAAATAAAGAACTTCCTTGTCACCGTGCTGACAAAAGAAAAGGCAACATAGCCAGAAAACAATTATATCTGCATAAAGATTTCTTCTTCTTCTTCTTCTTTTTTTTTTAATTTGTTAATTAGTGACTGCTGGGCATCACAAGAAGCGTTGTTTTCTCTGATATGCTGATTTCTTCTGTCTCTCGGTGGATTTGGAGATCACAAAAATAATATAAAAAAAAGCACTGCTTCTATAGAACAGGGAATAGGAAAAAAAGTTTCAGTAAGGTCACAAGGAATTTAATTGAGAGCGAGCTTATTTATTTATTTCTTCTTTCCTAAAGGGAAGTTGTCTTCTTTTGCTATAGCAAATTGGTGGTGAAAACTAGCGTGGCAAAACAAAACGATTTCTAAATTATGTATCAGGAGCGGGACGGTTTGGGGAGCGCCCCGGGCCCCGCTGTCCCCGGGCAGCGCGGGGGCTCCGGCTGCGAACCCCGAGCGAGGAACCGCGCGAGGAGGCGCCGGCTCGGAGCATCCCACCTCGAAGGACTCGTTCCCTCTTTCCCAAGGGCTGCTGACCCCAGCCGTGGGAGCCGCCTGTGCTGCCCCCTGCGCCAGCCCGCTGTGGTGACAGCGCTGTTGATGCCATTGGCAGCTCCAACAGTTAGTGCCTTCTTACTTCATTGTGGACCAAAAAGCGGCATGACATCCCTGCAAAGGCAGAGCTGATCCCTGTCTGTCCTAAACACATTGGGGAGATCAACAAAATGAAAATAGTCTCTCCCTGCCCCTGCCTGCTGTGGCAGAGATGCTTGCTCGTATGGAATATTTACTGTATCTATGTGCATTTACCATAGCTGCCCACGTTGCCAACTGTCCACATTGGTGCAGGCTTGGAGCTTGCTCCGGCACGGCAGATAACGGGGTTGTGCAGCCGCCTGGCGCTGGATCCCGCAACTCATGTCCCTGCCTGTGGGAAGCAGCAGCTCCCAGAGGGGTTTCACAAGTGCCACAAGCCCTACATCCCCCCGGAGGCTGGGGGAGCACTGGCCAGTCCTAAGGGCAGGCTAATATTGATACGGGGTGGCTGTGGTTGCAGCACCCGCAGCCTCCCCGTGGGACCGAGCTGGGAGCTGTGGGGGCACCGGCTGGTCCTGGCATCCAGGAGCCACCGGATGCCCAGAGGCTCCACAAAACAAGACACTTTCCAGCCCTTTAAACCCGAGATGGGAGTTGTTCTCGGCAGCACAGGGGCCAAAACCCCCTGCTCCGGCCCCGCTGGCTGCCCGTGGCTCCCACTCCAAAGCCGCTGCATCCGTGGTCAATCCCGCTGCTATTTTTGATACGGGCGCCTTATTGAGATTCAAATGAATGTTTCCAATCCGCGCTCCTTTGCATAATTCTTTTTAATTAACACTTCAAAGGCTTCCACACTGCAGCCCTGCTAGTTCCCTAACGAAGTCGCACTGAAGCCCCGAGCCCCCCTGAACCCCTCAGTGCTCCCGAGGGGCCACGCAGGGATCGGCCCCTGCCGCGTCCCCCCCAGGGCTGGGTTCCCCCTTGGGAACAGCTGGGGCCACACAGGGATCAGGAGAAATCACTGCCGCTTGCTCCTGCCATGGCAACTCCCGACATGGCACCAGCCAAGCACCAAAAATGCCCCTGAAATTGCAAATTTTAAAGCAAATATGGTAAAAAACACTGCTCCCTCCTGCCCTGTGCCCAATGCTGCAACACAGCCCCTGTCCCCAGAGATCTACCAAAGTCAAGCGCAGAAATCTGAGCCCCCGGGGTGTGTTTTGGTCCTGTCTCCAAACTCACAGCGAGCAGAAGGCTGCAAAGCACCTGCCTGTTGTCCCAAACGGCCCTTTGCGAAGGAAACTTCTGCTCCCGTCACACAGGGCAGGAGGGAACACGCTAACTGGGGGCCCTGCAGCCACCCCCGGCCACGCGGGGCAGGATCAAGCCCCTGCACAGCCCAACCAGAGGGTAAAAAGCTGCAGGTTTAATTCCTGCAAGTGCAGGAATGATTAGACACAACAAAATTGTATAATTAGGATTTAATAAGACGCTGTCCCAGACATGCAAAAGAAGTAGGTTAGACAGTGGCCTTTGTTCAGCTACAAAAGACATTAATTTGCAAACGCTCTTAATATTCATTTTCTGTTATTTAGACTGATGTTTTGAAAGTTGCCGATAAAATGAGAGACGTGGATGGCGCCTTCCCGTTGCATCTGCAAGCAGGGGAACGTGGCTTTGATGTTCCCCTCGATAGCATCTTTTTTCGAGCCTTGACTGCATCAAATTAAATGCTGATTGCTCCGATAGCGCGACGCAGCCTCCAGCCGCACGCAGGTGACTTTTTGTTCTCGAAGGAAATGAGCTATTTTGTCAGGAGGCTTCTTGGGAGCTCGGCCCCTGGCTGGGGTCTAAGCCGTGGGCTCAGGGTGCCTGGTTGGACCCGGCTCCCTGCCCGGCCCATCCCGACGTGCTCCAGGGCATCGTGTGTCCCTGCACCGGGACCACTAAGGTTCCAGCTTTAGGGCTGGGCACTCGGAAGAAAGCCCAGGAGGTGAGGAAAGAGCAGCCCCTTTTTTTTAGCTCCTCACTGCCTTTTGTCACTCTCCAGCCTCTTCCTTAGTTCCCAATCTCTGGCCTTTTGCACTTATTTCCAGAGGGAGGAGCGGGAAGGATGCTTGCTGCGTCCCTGAGCTGCCCTCCAGCCCTGCTCCCTTCCTTCCCGATCCCCTAACTAGCCCCACTTGCCTGGTTTGCTCCCCGCAGGGACCCCGAGGCCTTGGTGACACTGCGGATCTGGCCCCATTTGAGCAGAAGTCTGAAGCCACCCAAGGCCACGGCCGTGCATCCCCCATGCCCGTGCTCGGGTGATGGGCATGTGCCCAAGCACCAGCCTCGTGGTCCCAAGAGCCTTCCTGGTGCCGGGGCTTCTGCCTACAGTGAAACACAGGAGCAGGCACATTATTTCTTTTAACTTGCTTCCTTACAGCTGCTACAGTCCCCACGGTGCCAGTGCTTGTGCACAGGGGACAGGGCCAGCTGGGCACACTGGGATCCTGGCAGGATGCGGAGCTGGGATGCTCCTGCCCCAGTGCTCTGGATTCACATGATGGAGCCCAACTTCAGCCACAGATTTTATTTCGTAGTAAGGAGCTCACCACACCAGCAAGCCAGGACAGGGGCCAGGGTACGGGATTACAGAGCCGCAAGGGTTACACAGTGAGGTTCGTACAGCTTTTGTACAGAGGAGGAAACAAAATGAACCAAATAACAAAATAGACATTAGCAGTCAAACCACTTTTTTTTGTGTGTTCCTTTTTATCATACTAACAAAATCTGATTGCCAAAAAAATGACTAAGCTACAAAATTGTAATACATACTGTACGGGTAAAAGGTTATCATCCATTTATACATCTAGTATCACCTTTATTCTGATAACTTACATGAGGCCTATAGGATCTTAGTGTGTTAATAGTTCCCTATAAGATAGCGTTGCGCCGCTGAAGCTGCCGAGCAGCTGAGCACAGGAATCTTTAAGACTTTCGCAGTGGTGTTCGCGTGGCTTTAACGAAACCCTCATGCATGGCGAGCGCCGTGCGGCCCCTGCTCCGGCCCCGGGCGCTGCCGCAGGGATCGGGCCGCAGTTGCTGCTCCCCGGAGCAGCTTTGGGACCGGAGGAGCGAGACGGAAGCTGGAGGGGGAGTGAAGGCACAACCGGGATGCGGTCCTGGAGTGACGGCAGGAGAGGGGCACACCCGGGTTTAATGCCTTTAGAAACAAAAAAAAGCCTCCCCCAAAGAACAAAGCCAGTTAGGTCAAGTATTGTGATGTACTTTATATATATCACCGCATAGAGGCAAAATAGCAATTAATCTTACAAATAAATAGAGGGGCTGGGGAATCTCCTGGTCCCTTTCCAGATTTCTCCCTTGTTTGGTCTCTTACAACCTAGGAAGGACCTGGCAGCCCTGCAGAGGAGCAGCCAGAGGTGGGTGCCCTGGGAACCCTACACTTATGGAAAACCCTGGATTTGGAAAGCAGCAGCACCGCAGGAAGCACTCGGTGTTATCCCAGCTCCACTGCCACTCAACAAGTTGTGACACTGATTTCTGAGACCATCCAAACCAAGGGAACATCAACCCCAGCACAGAAGCTCCCAGGGAGACACTGCTCCAGCTGGAATGACGATGCTCCATCTGGGATTTTCTCAAGTGTATTCAGCTCCCTCCATCACTTACAGAGGCTTTGAGTGCACAACTATGATCCCTTGAAAGTCCTAGCACTTGCCAGCAATTGGCCTCAGTCTTCCTGGTGATTAGCAAGAGCCGATTAAAAACTTCCACAAGACACGAGGGGATCCCGTCAGAATTATTCCTGGCCAATTGTCTTTGCTGCCTCTTTCCCCCCTGCAATGAGCCAGACTTAAGCTGTGCTTTTTGACCTGCTTTACTGCCCTCAAGTCACCTCTGCCGCTCTCTTATCATCCCTTTGAATTGAGGGAGGATGGGAGAAGATCAGTCCTGCAGGGCCCAATATGTCATCGTAGTCCAGAAAGATGCAGCAACATCTTCCTCATGGCAGAATTGAAGCCAGGTTTTAAAAGCCAAGTTTTTTTCCAAGCTTGTTCCTGGCTGCCCATCAAGTAAGAGCCTGGTAACCCACTAAGAACAAATAAGAGGCTTCATAAAGGAATAACAAAACAGAACAAGGGGGCAAGCAGCACTGAAGCTGACCTGCCGCGATGCTCCTCCACCTGCGGTCTGGCTCAGCTCTGTGCCTTGTCCTCCTCTAGATGTGACATGATCAGAAGGATGGAAGGGTCTGGCACGAGGGGAGGGCTCAGTAAAATGCTGCTCCTGCTCTGCTCTACGGTACCTGATGGCAAGTGGGACTCTCACAGGACGCTATCTGGTGCCCTTAAGGGCATATTCTCCTCTTACTCCATCCCGATAGTCCTGGATGACCACGGTGCAAAGGTGCAGGGAAGAGTAAAGCCTTCAGGAAAAGAAACAAGGCCAAATAAACTCCATGATTCCTTGGCAAGGCTGGTACCCGAGTGGGCACGAGGAAAAGCACTCGCACGAGCTGTGCACCCACCCACCAGGTGCTCCATGGGGCTGCCCTGCTCTGCACAGAGCAGAGCCCTGCAAGGCCCCAGCCTTGGGCTCCTGCCGCTCCAAAAACTTTCCTGTGCTGGGAACCTCGCTCAGTGACCTCACTGCAAGCAGAAAAGCCAAGAGCACCCAAGTGAGGGGCAGCTGCCCTCCGAGCTCAGAGCCACCTTCCCCAAGCAGCAGTGGGCGAGATGAATGAAATAAATATGGCTTTGAAACCAGGGTAGATACCACAACATGCTATTATACAAGGACTAAGTGGAGCCTCTGTGCTCTAGGACCGAGACATCTTCTACACAGGCTCGGAGGGAAACGTCCCCCCACAACCGCCGTCCAACACAGAGCACCACGAACAGTCACGGCCTGCGGGTCTCACCCGCTCACGTGGTTCTTTGGGACACCGAGGTGGGTGCAAGGGGAGGGACAGACCTGGTGAAAGCCCCTGGGCACCTGCTTTGGGGTTCAACACCACAAGCGAATCCCCCTGCGGTTCCTGCGGGGCCCCTAGGACTCACTGACAATCCAGTCACTGCTCAAGGCAGCCGTCACCCCGACCGCTGGGAGAAGGGCAGGTCAAGCAATACAAATTCCACAGTCCAAAAAGAAAATAAGAAAAGAAAATACAGGTAAGAAACCAAACCCAGAGAGACCTTTCTGCTCCTCCTGGAACAATGGCTGGCTTGGAAAATTGGATTCCAGGATTGTCCTGATTATATCAGTTATTATATTATAAATATTGTCCTGCTTCAAAGTGAAAATACTGTGTCTAGTCTTTAGGAGGTGCTAAAGCCAGATGTGGTATCATCCTGACTGCGCACAGGAGCTGATACTGATGTGAAATGATCCTCTTCACCTCATCTCTATCAGAGCTTCTCCTGGAAGGAAAGAGACCTTGTTAGGAAAAACAGGGAGCGCCTGATGCTCAGGAGAAAACAGACAAGTGGCTCTTATTTTTCTGCAGAAATGGTAAATCTGTAACCATCCATAACAATGTTTCTCTTCCACAGCCCACAAGAGAGAGGGTTTTTACAGAAGGGGAAACTGAGCCATGGAGTGGGACAGCCTCAGCAGAGTCCAGATACCCCAAGTCCTGACACACTGTTCTGCCCGGTAGAGCCTCACTACCCTCCTATCCAGGCTGGCCATCCTGCCCATGGGGAAGGGATATCTGAGGACACAGATCCTTCCACACATCATAAAACCAATGGGAGTCTAGAACAGGTCTAGTTTGTGCTATAAACATCATCCACAGGGGACAAATGTTATCCACATCCAGGAGCTGGCACAGATCTGAGTCCAAGCAGGTTCTAGATGGTGCTACCAGGGAAAAAGTCATATGGACACTGATCCAGGAGACCTAAGTGAGGTGCCTGCTGCATCTCAGCGTACATCTTGCTAGCATCTTCCTGATGGCTTTGAGTGGGTTTAGAGGTGAGGAGGGGCTGTGGTGGCTGGTGGCACCCCTACAGCAGCTAGGAGCTGTCCCACATCCCTGCGAGCAGCACGGGCTCTGGGAAGCTCTTCCAGCACACCTGGGAACCAGTGCTGTGCACAGAGGCTCTTGTCTTGCTGTGGGGAGGACAGGGTTGAGCCTGGCGAGCAGAGTGGCCCCCGTGCAAGACCTGCTCCCAGCACAGCACACAAGAAGCCAGTGGCAGTCCCGACTTTAAATAATACTTTGCTCTTAACTTACCTCTTGCTTGTGGGGTTTATCCTGCTGGTGAATCCCATTAGCAGACCCAGAATTTCCAACAGTCTGCAAGAGAGAACAGACAATACTTACTTTAGAAGAGGGACTTAGAGTGCAATGTTGGCCTGCAAGCACTGAGACCTGGCAAGGCTTCTGTGCCCTCCTCCTGCAATCCAGCACTCCATGCTAAGGAATGCAAAATCCCACGTCACTTTCTGCAAAAAGTTTCATAACCTCTGCATCCTGCCCCAATTCCCGCGTGGGCAATTGTATCCTTCCCAGTTACAAGATATCCTCTGCATATCCTTATGGACACAGACTTGCTCTTTGCTGCTCATTCTCCAAGTCTAATAAACAAGTGAGCAGCCAAGGGCAGAGCTAACTGCAAAACCTGGGACAAGGAACACCAGCAGCAAATGCCATCCCTCATTTCCCATCTCTGGGGACAAGCCTGGCAGGCAGCACAGACCGATCTTCTATCTTTAGAAAATGTAAGAACTTTAAACATTTATAATGTTTCTTTTGGCATGGGTAACATGGAATCCTTCAGCTTCAAAATGACAGAATAACCACAGTGACTTTCAAGCAGTACAAACAAGGAAGGAAAGTCACAGCCAGAAGTCCCAGCCTGCCAGGTTCAGCTGCCCCCTGCACTGCTGGTGACATGGGGACAGGGGGGACAAGGCTGCAAGGTTTCAGCCCCGAAATTTGAGGAGTTCCAGGTGTCCAAGCAAATGCACAATCAGGGACAAGATTGAAAAATGCCACAAGCGTGGCAAGAAAATCCCCATGGTGGTACCTGAGCCCCAGGTGCTGCGAGTTGCAGGTGACCCTGCCCTGCATAGGGCCTGTGTGTGCACCAAGCCGCTGCCAGGTGATGGGAATTAGGTTTGAACTTTGGTTTTGGCACACACTCACAAGAAAGAGCATGGAGTGGCATGACTTGCTTGAAACTGAATAACATCTCAGGGTAGTTGCTGTAGATCCTCCAGGAAGAGTTCTGAGGATCATTCCTGCGAGCCTGCAAACCCGGCTCTCCCAAGGCATGGGGAACACAGATCCTCTGCTTCCTTCATTACGGGATGAATTCCTTGCAGCTGCAGTCATGAAACAGCAAAGCAGCAACGATGTGACGAGACAGACTACAGGGCCATCACGGCCCTACGTCCTGCACCTCCTCACGGCAGGGCAGACTGGGCACGTGCATGAAGGACTCCAGAGCTGAGGACCCCAGGAGCCTTCCTGTCTGCAGGACCAGCTCGTGGGAATGGGATTTCCTTCTGGAGAACACTGCAGAGTGAAGTCTTTGCAGGCAAAGGGAGAGCGATGCCAAGCCCAGCCCCAGGCAAGACAGAAAATGGGGGGCGAGAAGGCAGGGAAAGGTGGGTTAGTGCTGGAGTTGCCTTCTAGAGAAGAGCAGGAGCTTCCAAACCATCATATCAGGATCCCTTTAGGCCAGCAGCACCCTCAGGCTTGGCCTGAAAGCCCGTAGTTAACAATTCCCCTTTCTGGAGGACAGGATGAACAAATCCTGCACTGGAACTGGGGAGTTTTGATGCAGACTTCCCTGGAGCTCAGGAGCTCTAAGTTCAACATCCCGTGCAGTCAGCAGCCTGACTCCTCTGGCAAACCTCCATCCCTCTGCCCCTCCGACCTTGTTGCATCTCTAGGATTTCTTAGGCGAGAAAGTGCTCAAGAAATATCCAGACCAGATTAGTGGAGCTCATAAGGTCCCTTCCAACTTCTTTACTTTTCTTTAACAGATTAGTTGTTATCTACAGTAAGGGAAGAAAAAATTACCCGTGTCACCACAAGAGGGATTGTGAAAGAAAAGACTTCTGGGCTCTCAAGTGGTTTAGCATTAAACCAAATGCAGTAAAAACTGTCCCCACCTCTCCTAAAGGTTACAGTAGATTAGAAGATGGCAGGATATGAGGCCCAACTGCAGATGGCTGCAATTTTTCCCCTGCACTCCTTTCCAAGCCCACGTCAAAAACTCCTGCAATACAGATTCCATTTTGGAGCCCCTACTCACTCTGCAGTGTCATGAGAGGAAGATGAGACATAACCCATATTACCTGCCACAACATATCTACCCCTACATCAGGGTGAACAAATCCTCCACTCAGCTGCTTCTAGTGGTTTTTTTCCTCTCTGCACAATCCTACAGCATCTGCCTCCTTGTGAAAGACATTTTTCAGCTTTGAATTTAAATAAGTATCAGATAAGCACATCATCTGGCCTCTGAAAGCCATGACCTGATTGCAGAAGAGAAAACACAGAGAAAAATATACACAGAGAAGAAAAAGCTTGGCATAAAAGGCAGGTCACACCACAGGAAGAGGCAGAAAAGGCCAAGAGTGCCAAGAGACATCAAGATTATTGACATCAAGGTTCTGTTTTTACAGGGAAATACATATCTGTCCTCATATAGCAAAATATTAGGGTCTGTTTTGCTTTTCTCAGAAGAAAGAATGGGAAACTGGAAGAAGCCGGGAAGGGAAGACAGTGACTGGAATGGAAGCACCTGGAGCCCAACCTAGATCAGAAAGACACAGATCTCCAGAAGCTACTAAGAGAAGTGAAAAACCTTTTCACAGAACCACTCCAAAGTTTGTGCTTTAGGACTGCAAGGCAATAATTCTCTCAGCAGAGAAAAGAAGTGAAAAAATTTTCACACATTAAAGAGACTTTAAAGGATATTATCAACTACTTAAAGGATGCCATTGCCGGAAATTTATTTTGTTTTGAAATCCATCCAGAAAGTCTTACTGGTCTCTTCAGAAGTCTGCCTGAAACAGTTACAGCTTTTCTTGGAGAGGGCATCAGGCCATTATTTTTCTCTTTAGAGAGACAAATAAGGGTCTGTACGGACATGCTTACATTCCCTCCTGGCCCAAGGAAATGTAGCCCTTTGTGTGTGAACTTTAATCCTCCCCAAAGAGCATCTCATGTACCACATCATACGCATAAAGGAGAGCTTGCATTTGCAGCTTCTCCAAAATATCCCATTTTATACCTGTTCTTGCAGAGCGCAAAGGGATCTCTGATGACCAGGGTGCAGGTCTCGTTAGTGCTAAGCTACACCCAGGAAAGCAGAGGCCTGGCAGGCTGTTCCCGGAGCAGCAGATGCTCTACCTGTGTTCTCTCCGAGGAAAGCCTCATTGCCTCCATGAGCTTCTCCATCTGGTGGCCCTGCTCCAGCGCGTTGCGCAGAACGTCCTCCGTGCTGACGAGCCGGTGCTGCAGCCGGATCACCTCCGACTCCGATGACGGGTCGATCAGGGAGTACCGCCTCTGATCCGCTACCGATTTTTCCTTGTCCTTCACACAGCAAGGCGAGAATAGGCGCAGGTTACATTTAAAAATAACCAAGGTTGTTACAAAGGCTCAATAACCAACACAACCATATTGCAATTTCAACAGCAGAGGGGGTCCAAGCACAGTTCTGAGAGCAAAGGCAGCCAACAGCAGCTCCAATTTGTTCCAAGCTGAGTTCAAATAAACTATTCACATCTCAGCCGCTGGAGGACTCTGCAGTACACAGAAAATAGAGGACATTTATCCCTTCTCTGACCTAGGAATAAGCTGTGTGGGGTATCAAGGACCTCCAAGTTATTCTAACAGTTTTGTCTTCTATTTAGCTGAGGGTTCAAGTCCTCTGGGAACAGTCCCCAGAAGCCCTTCTGGCTCATGCCACCTGCCCCCGGAGCAGCGCGGAGCCCTCCCAAGCCCAGGGACAGGAGGGTTTGCTCACCAGCACCACCAGCTTCTCCCGCAGCCCCTTGATGTCATCCTTGAGCTTCTGCTCCTTGAGGCGCCACTCGGCCTTGTGCACCTCGCGGCTCAGGTCGCGCTCCGGCCCCGGCGAGTGCCGGTTGGCCTCCAGCAGCAGCGCCCGCAGCTCGTTCAGACTCCTGCAGCGAGTGGCACCCCATGGCAAGGGGTTACACGGTTTGGGCAGCATCCCACCACCATCCCAACCACCCTAACCCACGGAAAGACCCATCTGAAAATGTGTCCCAATTCCCACCACCCTGGGGGCTGCCGATTTAGGGAGCCCGGGCCAGCAGTCTGACCTCTCCTTCTTGAGCAGCTCCTGGCTGATGAGCACGAGCTGCCCCGAAGCGTCATGCGTTTTCCTGGTCAAGGCTTCCAGGTCATTCTCCAACCTCTTCTTTTCCTTTAACGCCGAATCCGCCTTCTTCTCCGCACTTTTGCATTTGTTTTCCAAAGCTGAGGGAAGCAATGGACACAGGGAAGAAAGGTCTCTGAGTCCTTGACTTGCCTTCCCATCCCCTTCCTTCCTTCCCTAGCCGCCGGCCTAGCCCCAGCGGTGCACAGTGGCCACAGAGCCTTAGCAACACTCTGCATCTGTCTCAGACCCAACATTTATTTATTTCTCTATTCCTTTTGGTCTCATGCAGCAGAGTGGCACGAGGGACGCGCGTGGAGATACTGAGTTTCCACCAGCGTTGGATTAGGGGAACTTACCACTTACTTGGGCCCTTAGAGTTTCGGCCTGGGAGACCAGTGACGACACCTCCTTGTCTCTCTTGCTCAACTTGTCCTGGAGATCTTTAGGAAAATGAAAAGAGGCAAGAGACCAGGATGAGGAACTTGGAAAAATGCCTCCTGCAGGTCAGGAAGTCGCTAACTGTGTGGGAAGGCAGACCACCCAGGCATTAGGGAGCAAGGTATATAACTACAGCAGACACATACAAGATGGCAACTGCAAGGGAAAAAGAAAACCCTCCAAAAATGAAGATAAAAAAAAAAAAAAAAAACACAGAAAGGGGCTTTCAGCACATTTCCTTGTGTTACCTAGCACGATAAAAGGAATTTTAAAAGACATTTTCATGCTCAAACAAAACCCTAGACTTGCAGTATGAGGTTTTTATGCCCAGGCCTGAGCTGGTCATTGAGTACGTCCTGTCCATATTTTGTTCAGAGTGGAAATGGAGCAGCGACTGCTGGTTGGTAAAGAGGGAACAAGACTCAGTCCTCACATTACTCAAATGACTGTCAATGAGCACACAGTTTGGGGTAATGTGTGTCACCCTGTACCTGCAAACACAACAGTGAGACAGACTCAAGTAGGGCAAGGCACCTGCCTGAAACCACAAGCAGCTGGGGTGACACTCAACTAACTGGAGTCTCTATCAAGTGAAATTTAAGCCTCAGAAACCTCCATTTGAACAGCTTCATCCTCGGCAGGAATTAAAAGGGACTTTGCAGGGAACAGGCTCCTCAGAGGTGAATAACCGACAAAAAAAAAAAAAGCAATGTCATTGCAAGCCACATGCTATCCAAAAATAGAAGTGACAAGCTTAGTGCTTTAAAGATCACCTTTGTGATCTACAGAGCCAAGGCCTTTTTTTTCTTGCTAAAAAAACAAACCTAAGGAAGAATAAGGAAATACAATATAGTCTCACAGAAATGAGCACAGGGAAAATTTGATCTGGAAGCACCTTACAAGTCTTGGAATAGCCCTGAACCCTCCAGGGACAACCAAAAACTCATGCTCTACCCTCACCAGTTCTGCTGCTGCTCAAACTAGGGGCTATGGCTTTCCCTCTTTAGGAAAGCCTCAAAGCCCCTTTACAAAAATGTTCCAAAGTGTGTAAACTCGGGACTTCACTGCAAAGACAGATTTGATCTACAGCAAGTTCCATAAGAACGCAACCCCCCATTATTTTAGCCAATCAGGTTGATATCTGCCATTAGCAGCCTTCTCCCAAAGGAAATGACACTCAGCAGACCAGATTTCATCTGGTAAGGGATGGAACTGCCCATTCCTCCGCATCTGCCTCCATCCCGCACCATCATCATGGTGAGAGTGCAGCACCAAAAGAAGAATGTCCTCTCCTGCAGTCATCCTACAAATGCCACCTGGCAAACTAAAGCACTGAAGTGATTTCCTAGGCCCCTTCGCCCAGGGCTGTCCCCGTGAGGGCAGGGAGGAGGAGCAAGGGAAGTGCATGTGGCACTAGGACAGGCTGTTCTGCAAGACAAAGACAATGAAGTTTCCTACCTTCCATAGTCTGCTTCATCCTTATCTTTTCTTCTGAAATATCATTAGTGTCAATCATCTGAAATAAATTAAGATATCAGACAAATATCAGTCCTTTACCCAGAGTTGCAAAGAAAAGTCACCAACCGTGCACTGGAGTCCTGGCCAAAGTGGTAGGTGTGGAACCAGCAGCCAAGTTATGATGCTTTGGCATTTTGAGAGTTAAAGGAACATCCATCCTGGAGGGAAACAAAGGCTTTTGAGGGATCACTTCTACTGTCAAGCATTGCTGAAGGTAAACAGGTACCATCCAAATGCACCCACGCAACAGCCTGGGCAGCCCAAGTGAGACTCCCTCTGCAGGGGGAAGAGGCTGGACTCTCCCCACAAGCTCCGGGCGCAGCCCTGGAGCATCCCGAGCCAGCAGACAGCGATGGAAGAGCTGCTCTGCTTTGCACTGGTCTCCTGCAGCTAGTCAGGACACATCTTCAGCAGAGACAAGAGAAGCAAATAGCTCTTTAGCATCCGACTTGAGACCTACAAGCACGCAGGTCTTCAGCTTCCCAAATACCTAATGGTGCCCAAAGTTATAAAACTGGCCCAGAGCGAGGATTCTGCCTTCTCCCCACCCTCTCTGTCCAGGCTTCAGTGCTAGAAGCCGCATAAAGGGTATGAGAACCATCTGCCTGCTTTAAAGTCCCATGAGAAATGGCAGGAAACCAAAGCAAGCTCAGCCTCCACGGGCAAGAGAGCCCCACGAGCAGTGTGACAGCACGTGGGTTTTCTCAGGCGGTCCACGCTCCCAGTGGCACCAGTATCAGTCCCGTGTTCATACCGACTGTTCGGACACCCACCAGAAGAACTGGTCATCATCCAGTTGGGATTCCTGCTGTCTGCATCCCTTCCCACTGCCCTCCCTCCCACCTGGAAAGGCCACACTGCACCTTTCTAAAGCCGGTGCAAGTGATGTTCCAGGGGAAGCCCAAGCAGACTAGAAACTTGTGACCACTTTAAACAAGGGAGTTCTGCTCCGTGCCAGGAAATGCTCCACCTCTGCTCCAAATTTCTCCTTGGACAAGGTAGCTCCTTCTCTAAACAAACATTTAGGTATACGTGATTGCCTAAAAGCCCATTCCCTACTTTCCAGAATGAATCTCAAGAGAGGTCCAGAGCAGCAATGGTCAAGAAGTTTTGGTACATGATCAGTTCTGGTCTCACACAACTGCTAACCCTGGACTCCAACAGAGGACAGCAGGGATCAGGAACAAAGATTCCCAGAGCAGAGGCTCCAGTCCAGCACTTGGAGCACTGGAGCATGTCCATCCAGGTGCCTTCAGTGGGACCTCAGCACAGACCTGACACTTCCACTACTGAAAACATGAGCTCAGTCCCCAGGAGCTCAGATGGGCTGCAAGCTATATAAATATTTGCTAACTTGAACACAAGCAGGAGCACACACAAAGGGGGAATTTGCTGCCTGATGTACTTCTGGCAGGGAAAGCTAATTGCTATTTGGATACACACTTATGCTTCTCACTTGAAGACCTAGGAAAGCAAAGAATATTGTTCACAAGACATGTTTAAAAACATGTAGATAGTTAATACTGCAGGTGCATTAAATTACCTAAGACATTTAAACAGAGATTATGAAACTCAAAGGTTTTCATCTATGCATTTCTTCTGGTATTTTCTTGATTTGAATCTACACAGTTAAATTATCTCAAGACTTGCTAGTTCTAGCTGACTGCCAAGGACATGTAAGAGCCTTCTGATTTAAAGGGGCCTGAAACAAGCCTCCACTTTATTCCTTTGCATTCACCCTTCTTTGAGTCTCAGCCATATTATGCTGATGTGACCCACCTTTCCCAGGGCTCTTTCCCCTCAGAACCACTGCTCACCTTCTGCCTCATCCACGTATTTACTGTTCACCTCTGCCTTTACTAGCTGAAGCATGCTGAGAAATCCTTGAAATACCATTAATGTAGCAGATTCCTCCTCAGGCTTTTCCTCTCCTGTCCTTTTCACAGCGTGAAGCCCTGACTTGGCCAACAGTAATTCCCAGTCTTGACTTTGTTGCCTAGTGGCTCAACAGACCCCAAAGGGGTGGTTCATGGTGGCAAATCAAAATGCACCTCGTGTTCACTCAATGGTACCTCCCAGTCCAAAGCAGGGAAGACATCCCTGGGGATAGATTTCAAGCAAATATTCTCAAGACATGCACACCTCAGGACTTACTTTCATTCTCTATATCCCCATGGGGACAAGGGGAGCCTCAAGGTCCAAGTTCACTTTTAGCTCATTTCTTATGCAAAAGTCAAGTCACAAATAGCCATTCTAGAGCCATGAATTAGCAACCTCCACTCTCTACAGCACGGAGGTGAGTCTGTCATGAGCAAGCGTGGCCCTGTGCCATCCCGTGGAGGAAGCTCCGAGACAAAAAGTCCAAAAAAAGTCAAGAAAAAAGTAAAGAGATACAGAGACCAGAGAAAAACGATCTTTGTGATACTAGTGCTCTACTCTAGCCTTCCCCAGCAGGTTCAGGACCTGCCTTCAATCATTTCACTCCTCAGGCCTGGCACTACCCTGTCACTTGCAGGCAGCTTTTCCCCTATAGCCTCTGACATGAGCACAGGGCCCCTGCACTGTCTCTGTTGCGTTGCTGGCACCCACCTTCCCACCCAACTCATCAGCTCAGCCCCCGAGTGACATCCTTGAACACACTCCATGCTCCAAGCAAGCCACACGCTGCCTCTCAGCGCAGGCAATGCACCTACAGGCAATGCATCTATCCCTCACCTACCCCAAAGGCTTGGCAGCGTGCTAGGGTTGCTGCACCTCTTTGGAGGACAACCATCGTGTTGTCAAAATGATGCTTTTTTAGCTAATACTGCTTGCTCAGAATGAAAAACCATCCCTGCCAGACCACTTCAATGGCCCCATTCTGCTGCCACAGCAGTAACGTGGCCTCAAACCCAAACGTGGCTCAGTTGCTTCTCTTGTCTCTTACTCCAACTGGGCCACTGCATTGGCTTACAAGGCCAGGAACACACCCTCAGCACGGGGATGCAGTGCAGAAAAACAGCGCTGTAAATGGAAGGTAAAGAGTAGTCAGGTACTTTGAGGCACAGAAGCCTCAGTAAATTGCACAAAAGAGCGGCTTCTCCTGGAAAGGGTACTAACAGTGACAAGATAAACAAGCAAAATGACCCAAAAGTCATACATTTGCATGCTGAGAAGGATGCAGGGACTCCATGGATTGCAGTTTGTTCTCTAATACAAGCACTTTTTCCTGCAGTCTGTGGATCTCCTGTTTGCTCTGCGCTTCTGTTTTCTGTAGCGTTTCATAGTCCAACATCTTCTTCTCAGCCAAAGAAATTTGATCTTTCAAGAAAGCTATTGCTTGTGTTTGATCTTTATAATCACCATGAAGTTTCTCCAGTTCATGCACCCTCAGCTCAGCATCTCGACACTTGTCCTTCAGATCCTGGAGTTCCAGATGGTGCTGATTGCTTTTGGTTTCCAGTTGCATTTTCCAGTTGCTGTTGCTTTTCTCCACTTCATCCACAGCCTCCTGCAGCTTCAGCTTCAGGCTCTCTTTCTCCTTTATGTGAACAGCCATCTCGATATCATGCTTGGCTTTCAGGTTCTCCATCTCAAGCTGGTGCTCCATCTTTATACTCTCCACCACTGCTTTCAGTTCCACAATCTCCTTATGTTGGGTATCAGGCCCTGTGTTCAAAGTGGCTTTGAGGTCCTCCAGAGACTTCTGGTGATCAGATGCCAGGGTGTCCAGCTTGGACTTCCAGTTGTCCATGAGCCCCATGTTCTCATTCGTGGCTTGCTGGACCTTATGCTTGAGGTCAACTATTTCCTGCGAGTACTTCTCGTTGGTGGCCTTCAGCTTCTCCATCTCCTGCTGGTATTTCTTCAGTGTCTTTTCGTACTTCTCCTTCAGCTGGCTGCTCTCCTTCTGGTGCTCCTTGTTGGCAGAGAGCAGCTGGTCCCGCAGGCGAAGAGCCTCGGACTGGAGGCCAAGGCTGTGCTCGGGGGCGTCTGCCTGGTGCGAGCTCCGCAGGCACTGCCGCAGCTCGTCCACCTCGCTGCGCCTCAGGCTCAGCTCCTCCTCCAGCTGCAGGATCCTGGACTGCTCTGCTACCGTGGTTAACTGCAACAGGACAGAGAAGACGAGAATCACTCCCTGCCCCTCATGGCCATGGCCTTCCTTATAGCAAACATGCTCCAGTGGATATATAACCAAAGTACATTAGTCAAAGTTTAAATAAAAAGGGAAAGGAAACCCAAGACCCTCTAATCTGAGTACAGTTTTGCACCAGGGTAACAATCACTGATTAACTCTAGCAGTTACAGTTTTGTGCCAATTGCAATTTATTTTGCTAATACAAACCCCTCATTGTCAGCATGGAAAACACACAGCTTTGAAACAGCCCCTGAAATTTTACCTAGGGTGGAACAGCAGCAGCTTATTAGAAATAACATCCTGACAGAACACTATATTTCCAGACTAGGCATCTGGCCAGATGATGCACAGAGGAAATGTGACTGCACATGCAGGAGCATCACAAGCATCGAGATCAGCGTCAAGCAAATCATGTTTCCTTTATTGCTCAGCAAACTCAGCCTACAGACACCTTTTCTGCATTCTGGCCTGTTTACCCTGGTGTAAAAAGGAAAAGGGATTTTACTTGGGTGCTTGTTAGAGTTTATTAGCAAAGTAAAAATAACGCAGTAGGCTAGAAGATGCACAACAATAAATTGGGCCATGGTTAACATGGAGCATGAGGCTATGGGTTGCTTTCTTGCAATCTGGATGTAACCTCGCAGGGCTGAACTTCCCGCAAGCCTTGGCGAGTCCAGGGTGGCTGAGGCTACGGATTTAGAATAAGAGATTGGACTGGATGGAGTGCTAGGGGAAAAAAAAAAAAAAAAAAAAAGGAAAAAGGAAAAGAAAGCAGAAGAAGCAAAGAAACCAGGCAGACCTTCCAGTGTAAGGACCACAAATCATCAATTCCATTTTGTTTCAATTGACACTTCTCCCAGTGATCATCAGCTCAGGAGGCCAAGTTTTGATTTTAGATTGAGGTGGGAGCGGGGGTTATAATATTTGGCCCCTCAGAAAACTGGCGGTTGCAATGTTATGTCCTGGTACAGCCAGGGCCCCCGGGGCTGGCTGCCCGGGCAGGGCGCGGGTGGTGCTCAGGCACCGCAGCTGAGGGATGGACCGCGAAGCACTTGTGTCTCATGGTGGCACGGGGCAGGGAAGCAAATCCAGCCTGAGAAACAAGTCCCCACGCAAGAAGCAAAGGCAGAAGTTATGCAGCACTGCTGCTTCCAGGAGGGAGAGCAAATGAAAACCAAACCAAAAACCAGGGAAGCCTAAATTCAAGCCAAAACCAAATCAACGGCACAAACCAAAATAAAAAGAAACTCAAAGCAAGGTGTCATGAGCATCAACGCGGGGGGCAAGCAGGCTGCTCCGCAGGCAGGTAAGTGGGGTTTGGATTACCCTGGTGTCCTCTAATTCTTTGAGGAGCTTCTCAGCCTGTGCCTTCTCGAACAGCAGGCTCTGCTCGAGCTCCCGTATTCGGGCATGCTCCAGCTGCGTCTGAGTCTGCTCGCACATGGGGAGAAAAGAACAACAGAGGACGGAGGGAGCAGGGAAGAGAGAAAGAAGGAGAGAGAGGGAAAGAGAGAAGGCTGCAACATCATCTTCAGTGTACAAGACAAGGAAAGGCAGTTCACAACAGGAGGAGACTAAGAGAACCAAACAAACAGGAAAAATACATCCAAACGGAAAACTACAGGATTTTCCTCGGTACTCAGAGTGGCTGCTCGCAAGACAGCAGCATCCGTGAGCTGGGAATGCAGCCCACAGTTGCTTCAGTGTCCTCTTGCACAAAGCCTAAAGTGAAGATACTCCCTAGAAAGCAGACTTGCCCCTACCCAAGCTGCAGACCACCAGCACAAGGCACTTGCACCAGGGAAGAGGCTGCAAAGAGCTTGCAGTGGTTCTTCACTTCCCTCCTCCAGTAGGACCACAGGGCGGACTGGAAAGAGCTGGAAATTCCCATTCCCTTTTTGCTCTGGAGACAGCGTGAGCCCTACCCTTGACAAAGAAAAGCACCTTCTGCTGCACCCAGTATGTTGCTAAAAACCAAAAAAATGCCCCACACTGAAAGCAAAGGAACTGAGATACCAAACTGCTACAGAAATCAAGGCTTTAGGTTTGAATAGGATTGCTATGAAGTTCAAAGCAATTTTCAAACAGAATTGCTCCTATTTTTTAAAAAACAGGTGAATAAACTAAGCACAAGCCTGCTCCAATGCAAAGTCTCATTCCACAGCATTGCCCTTTCCCTCTTTGAGCAGAAATATCATCTAGTTGTACCCAGAACTCTGCAACGACTACTGTAATACCCCAGAATCGCAGAAGAGTTGAGTTTGCCAGGGCTCTTTGGAGACAATCTAGTCCAGTCCCCTTGTCCAGCTGGGTCACCTAGAGCACCCTGCACAGGATTGCATCGCGCCAGGTTCCGAGTATCCCTGGAGAAGGAGACTCTACAACGTGTCTAGGCAACCTCGTTCAGTGTTCTACATCTTTCCTGTCAAGCAGCTTTTCCTCATTTTCAGGCAGACTTCTGTACAATCTCTGGCTGTTTTCTCTTCTTTTGTTGGTGGCCACCACTGAAGAGTCTGTCCCCATTCCCTTGACAGCTTCTCCCTGCTTGTGAACGAGAAGGCCAACCTGCAGCTTCCCCAGACGTAAAATTAGCTCAAAATAGGTCTTAAAAACCCATTTAACCTCCTTGAAACCACACCTGGCTACACCAGCTGCCTGCTAGATTCAGCTCTTCTTATCCAGCACTCCCAAACACAGCACTGGCCTTGCTCATGGCCTCAAACTAAAGCCGCAGCACGTGTGTGGTTGGTACAAATGTGGGAACTCTAAATAAACAGATATCCCCAAAGGATGTGCAGAAGCAGCATCTCTGTGCTAGGAGATGAGAGGTCTCAAATGTACTGGTTTGTTCAGCCGAACGGCTCTGAGGGATGCTGCCTGCCATGCAGAATCCCCGGGAGTCCAGGCTTTATCCAAAAGCTACACGTGACTGTTAGAAACACTCTGTGGGACCTAGCCGAGCCTTCAGCAGAAGACCTTGGGCCAGGAGTCATGGAGAAGTTGCTCTTCTGAGCATCCTGGCCAGGAACATCCATTTCCCAGGAACACGCTCTGCAACACGGAAGAGCACTTACCCCACTGATTTGCCATGTGGGATTTCTCTGCAAGGGAATTACTTGCTTCTGGAAATTCTAACTGTCTCCACAACAAGCCAGTAAGATGTGAATTAACTCCACCGAGTCAGTCTGAGCAACACAACTTCCAGTTTGCACAAAAAAATGCTCGCTGCAACAACACTGCATGGAGTAACAGCACTTCCAAAAATGACAGCCATTACCAAGGCACTGCAGGGGCAGTGACTGAGCAATCGGATCACTTCTATGGTGGAAAAACATTTCAAAATGCATTCACCTCCAGTCAGATTTTAACATGGGTTGGCAAGTCACAGTAATATTTAAAGCCAGGCTGGCTGGCTGGGATATTTCTAGACAGCTCCTAGAATCATTAACAGTGGCTGGGGAACACAGCAAGGAACAATTTTCAGTTAACCTCATTGCATTCACGAGCAGGCCCACAGCCACCAATAAGTGTGCTGTACAGAGGTAAGCATAAGAAATTACTGAAGTGAGACCACATACGCAATTTTAAGTTTAGACCTCCCATTTTGGTGAGAGTGCTAGGAATTACCTCCAGATCCCCCTTCGTAATGGATTCCTCCTCAACACGGAACTGCAAGTCCTCCACTTTCCTGGAGAGGGGAAGGGGAAAAACACATAGAGCACAATCAGTAACACCCGGATCAGCAACCATCTCTAAGCAGCCAACGGCATACGAACTTGCTCTGCGCAACAACAGGCCGAGAGGAGAAAGACACAGGCAATTTTACATGGAAGCAGCTCAACGGAGGGTTGAAACAAGACAGTTCAGACAGGCTTGTGCATAGTCAACATTTGCTTTCGTGACAGGTACTTGCTCCCAGACGTGCTGGTCCTACTGCCCCACTTCTCAGCGAGCACAGCGGTGTTCACTGACCCTCAGGTCCCAACCACCCGCTCCCACCATGTGTCTCAGTCCCCGTTATTCTCCAGCCGAGTGCTGGGCAAGTCCTGTGCCATATGCACAAGGCCCACACTAAACATGCCCAAGGAATGAGAGCCTCTGCTGTCCTGGCAGGCAGTGGGCAACGCTTTATGTTTGCAGAGTGGAAATGCTGAGGTATCCCGGCAGAAAAGCCCTCACCAGGCATTCATTGCACACATCAGCCATGCATAAACACATGCCAAAATACATGCACATACCCAAGAGTGCCCAGACCCCTTTTGCGAAGTCTAAACAGATAACCAGCAGTAACACCAGAAATTCAGTCTTCTGCTAAACTCACTCCTCTTTGTTCTCTTTACTGATAGATAAAGTAAAACAAAATAAGAAGGGCCCAACATTAATGCTGCTGCTGCACCGGCAGCCAGCTGCAAGGACTCTGATCTTCTGTCACAGATAAAAATAGCTGCAAGTGTGTGTATCTAAGTGCATAAACAAGCCTCCTTGTCTAAACCTCTCCTAATTAGAGGTGGCCTCTGTTGATATTTAGGAAAGAACTCAGCTGCCTTGGGTTAAAGGGCCTCCCGGAGCTGGGAAAGGGAGCTGCCTGCAAGAGCAACTGGGGGACTCATGCCTGAAAGAACAACTTGTCTTCAGGAGGCCATCGTTTAACTGAAACTAAGGCCGTTTCACTGTTTTTCTTTCAATTACGAAGCAGACAGAACTGCCTTTCTCTTGCCACTGAAGGGTTTAGTTATATATATGGAGCAATTAGACTTCAAGGATAACAAGCATCGCTCTTGCCGAGAAAA
>JAUBNY010000259.1:481552-509708 GCA_032275445.1 Crypturellus soui | reverse complement strand
AGCTCCCTTAGGGGCTCTGCCCTACACACTGTGCTCAAAGCTAAGGGACTCGTCAGCACAACCCATCAGGCATCGCTGCGCAGGGGACGCCGGGGCGGAGGTGATGGAGAGGGGCTGGTGCTCCCGGCCTGCTCTCCGCATCCTGCTGCGCTCTCCAGCCACTGCCAGCAATCGCCAGCCTCCCTATGGACCGAGCTCAAAACAGCCCATGAAATATTAATTGCATCTTCCCTGAAAATAACCACCTTGATAGAACTAAAGCAATATGATTCACATTTCTTTACAGTCTAGTTTCAACTCAGAACAGGCATCTGTAAACCCCATGCAGGAGCGTTTCTGCACCTGCAAGACACAAGCAGGTCAGGAGAGCTCAGCCTATTTACCGAGAACAAAAAGAGCAGAAATCACTCGTGCCCAGCGCCTCACATGCCTCACAGCAGCAAGGCTCGGTCTCAGACACTGAAATAACTCGGTACAAGCTGACAGCAGCAGAGCAAGTCTCTGCCCAACTGCAATTCTCCCCACTGGGGAGCTTCTAATGGAAGTGATTTTTCACCCAGGTGGTTAAGGGCTCTCAGCAGCTTCGGGACAGCAGACAGCGGCTGGGAGGGTCACAGAGGGGACCTAAAGAGAAGAACGTGATTAGTTTATTCACGAGATTTTCTGGAGTTTGCCAGGAGCCAGAGGTTGTCATTCACACTACAGGATGCAGAGGAGGAATGATTAAAATCACCGGCACAGGGGTGAACCCAGAGCCTGTTTCCAGCAGGCAGGACCAGCCTGCTGGGCTGGTCCTTGCCTGTCACTCAGCCAACGCACTGCTCCAGCATAGGCTTCCGTGTCCAGAGGCTTTCTGCTCTGTAAGCACCTATTTTTGATTTGCCACTTGCCATTTTTTTTGCAAAAAATCACAAGCCTAGAGTCTACCTGCAGGGAAACTCCCTACGATAATGCATTCAATCAGCAACTAGGACAACCCAGACATTAGTCCTGTTTATTACTAGGTTTTGTTACTGAAAAGAGCTTTCCCAGTTCGGAAGCAGAAGGGCAGCTATAGGGCACGATGCCTCTGCAAGGTGAATTTCTTAATTTGACCAGACTGGCATAGAGAGAAGCAACACGGCAGAGATCTTCTTCCCAAGCAGCTACTCCATCTCCGTTCCCATCCTTTCTTTTCCCAAGCTGGAGAAAGACGAGCAGCCTTACCCTAAAAGCAAGCCACATAATCCCACTTTGGAAGCTCTGCTTTGCTCAGGCAAAGGTTAATTGTTCCACTTTCATTTGCCAGGCTAAGAAATGATTCTACAATATTAGGGCTTTTTTCTTTTTTTTTTTTTTTTATTCTCTAATCTCTTTAATGTAGTTTTTGTATCTCTGGGAAAAAGTCCGAGTTGGAAAGCGCCAAAGGCAAATATTATCTAATTCTTCTAATGGAAAGGGCCATTAAGTCACTTTTAGCAACCGCTGCGGTATCAGAATGGGCCTGTGAACAAAGCCACTGAAAAGAAAAACAGCAACAAAAAAAAATAACCTTCGAGCTATGATGGACTTTAACAAAGTTAAAGAAAGCCCCTAGCAGGAAAACCAGAGCACAGAGCACCAATGTCCACAGCAGCCAGGTGTGCATCCAACAGGCCCAGAAGGGACCCCGCAGACTTGTGCCCTGCCAACGGTGCCATTACTGAAAATTCAATGCTGACATTTTATATTTGAGGCATTTTCATCTGAGATCTTCTCAAATCAATTAATCTTTCAGGAAAACATGGAGTAAGAGTAATGAAGGCAACTGAAGTCAAGGTCAAATCTGGGAATCTGAGGCAATTTGAGTTAACCCAGAATTCTTGTTTGTATATTCAAATACCAAACATGAGTAGCTGCTGTCTCTATTACTGAAAAACAAGGGGGGAAAAAAAAAAAAGGAAGAAGAAAACCCCAGCAGCTGCCAAGCCAAGCACATATTACTGGACCATAATGGCAAATGGTTTCTTGCTGTTCTCATTAGCCTCTTGCTTGCCACGCTATGATGCCTGCCAACAGCTCCACGTGCTGCGCGGAGCCGGGGAATGCAGCAGCAGATCTCAAGAAAGTTATTTTACTGCTTCGGAAGGGGGGAAATACCCTGGCAGGCAGCAGGGAGCATTTTTTGGGAGGCAATTTCATTTAAAAATACTCTCAAAACCAATTGTACGAAACGCAATGCAAAGGGTTGGCAGGCTGGGCCCCCTCAAGCTGAGCACTGGGTTAAATAGGCAGATACTGTCAGTGCGCTCGCAGGCAGGCGAGAGAGACGGGTTAGACAACTGAGCAGGATTTGGAAAACACTATCCCATCACCTAGCTGGGTACTGAAGATCTACTGCCTGGATTACTGCAGGTCTTTATGTTTTGCAGTTTACCTTACCTGACTGCTGGTGCTAAAACTGAGTGTTCTGATCTCAGCTTCTTGCAACAGGTAAAGCAGAGAAAGGGAGCAATGGACCGGAGGAGGCCTGGATTTCTGAGGCTCATTTCTTTCCAATTATATTACATATTGCATAAATAATACAATATGCAATATTATATATGCAATAATATGCAATAGTATGCATACGTGTATTATATATTGAAATATCTTAATATGTAATATGTGCAATTTATTTCACGGCAGTGCTAGATGGCTCCTCACAGGTAACTCAGCAGTACAAGAGAAACTGCATATAACGGATAAGTATTTGACCCTGAATACTCATCTTGCTCTGGTAGAGACTGGCATATTTTAGGCTAAAACAAAAAAATCACTACTCACCCCAGCACGCTCAGAAGAATAGATTAGCAGATTAGGGATTTGGTAGAAGGTGACATATTAATCATATAGAGATGGGTATCTCCTATTATAGACTTCAGTATTAGAAATAGATACCCAAAAAGGAAGTAACAGTCACATAAAAGGGGAGCCAGACACGGCAGACTGCCTGCTTTGGGAGCTGCCAGCTCTGTCCAGGAAAGTTACCTTTATCTTTTTGTTCCGTAGATGCTGCAGGACACACTGTCATGAGAGATCTGCGCTTAAGTGCTTGATCCCTCCAATACTTGGTATTGCTGTCTGTATCACATACACTAAAAACTACTAAACTGCGTTTTACAAACTATAAAACATACTCAATTTGTCCATGGTTTGATGTTTTTATTTCCCTTTTAAACCCCCCCTTACATCCTTTGCTAGGGTATAAATGGTGGCAAAGCTGAGACAAGCTTCTGTTAAGCCATTTATAGCTCAATTAAACCATTTTATCTTAAAGCGATCAGGTATTCTATTTTAGATGATGAAAACACCACCGGGCTTAGAGAACCCATCTGTAAGCACAGTGATCTGATTTTCAAAACAACCAGAAGCTCCTTTCTATATAGGAGTTAGTGCCATATCAAAAATGTAAAAATGCAAATAAAAGAAGGGGAGGGATTAGATATGAGAGGTTCTTGCAAACACCTGCAGGATACCTGTGATCACATGCAACAAGGCCATTTTTTTTGGCAATTTGAGGAAAAGCCTCAATATACGTCATTGCAGACTGTAACAAAACACAATGAGTTTAAAAAAGAATAAACCAAGATTTTCCTCTTTGCTACTTCCCTCTCAGATTTCAGTTGCACTCTCGAATGCTTCTCTGTTGCTTGGGATTCAGCCAATACCCACCCTGGAACAAGGTGCCCCGCATTCATTTAAGAGACCTCTCTGCAGGGCACAGCACCCCTGGCCACAGCAAAAGCAGCTCAAGGTCTGCTTGGTGCAGGCACCTGCCAGAACCATCATCTGGGGCACAACCCACCCCACCACCAACCCTTCCTTGCACTTGTCCCTAATGCCCAGGGACACTCCGGGACAAACTCTGGTCCTCGCCTTTCAAGGGAACCCCCACGGTAACTCACCAGGACGCGGTCTCCAAGCCGCAAATCCTTCTCCCCTTTCTTCACGGAGCCGCTGTCGGAGAGGTTGGACCCGGACTCGTTGCCCGTCTTCATGGCGCTGTTCAGGACGCTCTCGCGCAGGGGGATGACGCGAGTGGAGAGGGGTGGCGTGGCCGTCCCCGAGTGCAGCGACAGGTTCTGCGCCGTGAGGGAGTCCACAGAGTGGGCGTCGCTCCCCGAGCCCTCGGCCACGGGCTGCCGCGTCAGCTTGGAGGGCCGCGTGAAGATGCCCTGCAGCGGCTGGCACTCGAAGTAGCGCACGCCGCCCACGGAGCCGTCGTTCTTGCCCACCGGGTCGTCCAGCACCACCCCTGCCCACTGGCCCGGCGCAAACTGCGTCTCCCCGAGGTACTGGATGACGCCCGGCTTCACACCGTTCACCCAGACACGCTCGCCCACCACGAAGTCTCCCAGGAAGTCATCGCCCACCTCGGCAGCCTTGGGGCCCGGCTTCTCGGCGTTGCTGGCGACGGAGGCGGCAGGCTGCTTGTGGAGAGGCGAGCCTGCGGAGCAAGGGAAAGCATGAGGAGAACACATAGGAACGAGCGGCAAAACAAAAATCAGGAAGCTTGGAGATCACAACTGGGTTTGCAGATCATTTTGCACCCAAGTAGCCCTGTTACTTGTTGTCTTGCTTGGCTGGAAAGCAGCTGGCATTGAGCATCCCACGTTGAGCCCAGTTTTAGCAGGTCTTGCACACTACCGCAAGATAACCCCATGTCTTTAAATCCCCTCATGACACCCATCTTGCTGCTGTCACAACTCTGAGGGACAGGCTGAGGGGCAGCACTAGCAGGAGCAAGCTCAGAGGGGTCGGAGCAGTGGTAGGTGCTAAGGTCCAGAGCCCAAGCACCACCTTTAAGGGAAGCTGCCAGAGTTCATCTGCCATCAGGAACACAGAGGCACCGATGCCGAGGTGCCTGGTACCACAGGGACCCTGCCGTCTCTTAACGCTTGGACTAACCACCTGCATCTAGAGGCCCAGGCAAGGGTGTTACCAGCTCCTGGAGGAGCCCACCGCTGGCTCTGCAAATTAACCCAGCTTGCCGAGCTGCCGAGACCCTTTTGCAGGGGCAGAAAGCTGCGGGAGGCAGATGAGCAGAGTCCTGGGCTAATTTTCAATACATATGGTGCATCTAGAAACAGATACACCGTTTATATTGAAAAGCACCCCAAATTCCCACGTCCTTCCCCATGCTCATGTGTCCAGAGAGGACCAAGCAGGGCTCTGAAGTGAGCAGCAGGAGCAGGGAGCTGAGGCAAGGGAGCTCCTACTACCAGCCCTGTTTGCCCGCTTTGGGCCCTGGTAACAACGGGAGCAGAGGGACAGCCCGAGGGAGCAGCCAGTAGCACCCCCAGGAAGGACATTCCATTTGCTGCTGGACAAGGCTCCTGAGGAACGTCTGATCACGTCAATCTGGAAGGTTTATCTGAAGTGACTTGTGAGATTTGTTCAGCCTCGGCCATCGCTACGGCTCAGCCTGCACCACCTCCCTGGCTCTTTCCCAAGGAACAGGCCTGACAGAGCCAGTTCAGCTCCTAGGAAGCCCAAAGAAGAGACAGGTCCTTGGCACCAAGGCACTTGCTACATCCCTAATATCAGGAAAAGGGCTAGTATGGAGAACTTGGTTCTGCATTAGATAGTGTGAATATTGATTTTGGTTATCATTAGATTACAGAGTCAACACTGACAAATGACTGTGGAGCGATTGCATCAGCTTGTTTGTGTCTGAACCCAGCCTGAACTAAGGACAGAGCAGTTCAGACATATTCACAGGGTGAATTTTTAAGATCAAAATCACCTCCAAGCTGCTCACCAGTTTTCTCTTCACAAAGAAAATGAGTCAAGCTCAACTATTCTGTGCTACCCCTCTAGTTTAGCCTCAGCAAGACTTCCCAGCAAGAGCAAGGGCTGTAAAACCCATCCAGATTACAGCCCTCTCTGTACTTCACTACAGGAGCAGATACCTCCAAAAAGCAACTTGGATGGGGAGGAGAGGGCAGACACAGCTCGTTGGACTCTTGATACAATCTAGTGTCTCCAGAAAAGACAAAATCTTAGTGGCATTTAATACACTCTGCTCATTTTTAAGTGCCTGCCTGCCAAGACCCAGCAATTACCACCTCCCAGGGAGACTGCCTGATTGCTAAAGCCAAAATGCAGCAAGAATGGGAAACGCTGGCAGAGGACACGCTCCAAACAAAGCAACACATCCAGAAACGCAGTGACTCCTCAGCAGGCAGTGAAGGGGTCAGAAAGACGGGACTTAAACAAGGAACTGGTATATGTTCACCTTTTCCATTGTGATCATGTTCTTGGAATTTGGTATTTTACTTAGTCTTCATTATCAGCATATAAAATATTACTCAGCCTCCAATTTTTGAACACTTTTCAAACAAGTAACCACACGGTCTGGGACACTGACTTTCCTCCTTGCAGCCTTGGAGGACAAAGGCTACAAAAGTCATCAGCAGCCTGAGGTTTGTGGGGAAAATACCACTAAATTCCTTACAGTATAGCCAAGAAGCTGCCACATTTTCGGAGATGTTAAGAGTTGTAATGGTCAAACTAGATCCATTCTTCCCGGCTTCAGGTTTGATTAATCCAGACATTAACTAGCTGACCAGGCAATAGCCAGAATAGCCAAAGGAGACTAAAGTCGTGATCCTCCCAGCCCAGCATCTCATCAGCCCTTCAGCAGACAAAAAGTGATAATGAGTAACTTTTCTGAGTCCAGAAATATCTCTGAGCAGTCCAAAGCAGAAGTTAGCTGACAGCAGGAACCAGTGCTATCTTCTCTGTCGGAAGGGTGCTGCTCTTCAAGACCATCATCTGCAGATCTCATTATCATCTCCCAGCAGCACCTTCAGCTTACAGAAATCCAACCAAACACTCAATATTCTTGAGTTTTCCCCAGCCTGCAGCACTGAAACATCCACTCTGTTCTTGCCTCACTTGGATTTGCTGCTTCTCGTAAGAAAGGTTTTTTGTCTGATTCCCCCATAAAACGCATAGAAGATTCAAGTCAAACTTCCTATCAGCAAAGCAAGGGTTCAGATCCTATGTATACAGTCAAGAATAAAGTCAGACAGGAGAAACAAGCCCAACAAAACACAAATCTAGACAAATGGGTTGCATTCAACTCCAACCTTTTCCTCAGTAGTCACCCGGCCATGCCAGTGAAGGGGCCAGAGGGACTCACTAAATGCCACTATTGGGCACCTGCCCTCAGCAGCTCACCTGGCAGCTGGCAGTGGGGAAAACTCTTCTCCCTGGCTTCAGTGGGTGCTGATTCTCCTCTCTGGTCCAGCACAAACCCCTCTTGCTGAGTGGGATGTGAGGACAACTCCTCCTCTCTGCCTCCGAGCGAGGTCTGCTCCGCTCGGGACTGCAGCCCATTGTGCACGTTCGCCGCCTCATTCTTTCCCGTTTAAATGCTTTTCCTGTAGGTCACAGCACTTTGGGGACTGAACAACAACCTATAAATCAACCTCTCACACGGCATCCGCTAAATATGCGTCTTATCCAACTCCACATCTTTACTTCGGGTTTTGCTGGGCTGCGAAGAGCCTCGGTAGCCCTGGCACATGGGATCCTTTCTGCAAAATCCTTCTGAGGGTTTTAGGAGCCCCCATGGACAACAGACCCCAAGCGCTGACACATCGAGAGCCTAATGGGCTCCTGCAAGCCAAGAGCTGAAGGGGCTGGAGACTTTAATTGAAGCTTCAGCCTGTTCCCATGGCTCTAACAATATCTTTCTTTAAGCATATTTAAACACCATAATTGTCGATATTTATATATTTTTATAAAATATAAGTCCACATCCTATAGAACCACGCTCATTCCACATATTCTCTCACCTCATAGCACGTCACTGTGGGCACGCCTGTACATTTCCCAGCCCTGGGCAATTGAAACAAAGGTTAAAAGGACTTTTGTATTATTATTTTTGAAGAGGAGGTGGGAGAGGAGGAGTTTTGCACAAGCAGTGGTGCAGCGAGCAGTGCCCATGCCCCTCCTGCACCCGCAGGACCCCTTTGTAATCATAGTGCCCCAGAGAGACGTGCCAGGCACCCTGACTGCCCGAGGAACCAGAAATTCAGCAGCCTGTTGTGTTGCCATGGGAATCAGGAGACAGGCGGTTAATTGATAAAATGTAAGCACATTAGATTGAAACAAAAGAGAGAAGGAGAAGGAAAGAGACACCAGAGTAGTGACCCCTGCCAAGAGGGAGGGAAAAGGGGGAAAATGTGGTATTTACCGAAGAGCTTTACACTGCCCCTAGGAGAGGCCTTTTTCCTTCGCTATTTTAATTTTCAGACACTGTTTTAAACCGCAGATGAATTGCTCTGTACCTCATAAAACACGAACTTGGGCAGGTGAAGCAATCCGCAGTCCTGCATGAGCTGTAGCTGCAGGAACGCCACCACACCAAGACGGGGAGCAGTACCTGTCCCTGCCCGTGCCACGGGCACCACCACGCTGTGAGGGGCAGCGGGCCCAGTGAGTGCCCGCAACATGCAGCTCTGCGATGGGAATAAGGAGCCCAAACGCTTTGGTAGCAGCTCTGCTGGCCGCCAGCCTGGCAGGGCTTCAGCACAGCACCAGGAGCGGGGGACCTCAGACAGCCCCACGAGCAGGGGACCTCAGGGGTAATCTGAAGCCCAGACAAGCTGCCAGGTGGAAAGCCCTGCTGCCACCAGCCAAGAGGAATAACACGTGTTTGTTATTGCAGCAGAGATAATGCAGGAGCTTACGAGACCCGGGAGCTCTGCGAGCACTCCCCACTCTGCTTGGTTCAACTGCAGAGATGCTGAGGGGGATCCGCACTAATCTGGGATGAGAGATGTGGCCTCCATCTCAACTGCAGCTACACTTGGGACACAGATGCAAAGGATGACAAACTTCCCCATTCCCCAACATGTCACATACGAGGCAGAGAATATCAGGGCATCATCCCTGCAACCAGGCCCCTATGCCCTTGGCTCCTTTGCCTTGACCCCTTGCTCTTGCGTTACCCTCGTGTATCTCAGTCTGCAGGGCTGTGTCACCTCTCCCCACAGTGCCGGTCAGATTAGAGCTCCCTGCTCAGAATGGGGAGAAAAGCACCGTACAGAGCATCAGCTGCAAGGGAAACTCAAGGCTTAATCCCCACAGACGCAGCACCTGCTCTACCAGGAAGGCACCAGGAGATGCAGCCTGTTGGATTCCCAGGAGCTGCTGGTGGCCCAGGGGGACACGCAGCTCCATTCAGCGACTCGCAGCCACCCCGTGCGCCGGTGTCTCCCATGGGACAAGGTGGGGATGCCTGCTGTCTGCGCAGGGCTCGGCGACCAGAAAACCTCCCCTGTTCCCAGATGTCCATCCAGGAGCTCGAGCTTCTCACAGCAGCTTGAATTACGTAAAAACGACAAAGCAGCTGCTTTTTCCAGGATTTATCACAGTCCTTTCGAGCTGCAGGACAAGGCAGACCGGGGAATAGGGGCCGCTGGAGGAAGCAAAACCTCTCAGGCAAGCGCTGAAACCCAGGGGGTTTATGGCCAGCTTGGAAGCAGCAACTGAAAGCTGAAAACCTAGGACTGACATCACCAATGTTACGGGACATAAATCTAACCGGCTGGCACGGGATTTTGCCACTGACCCATTCGGACAGATATTTGTGTGCACAGGGCAGCTGGGAAGGGTTCTGAGCCTCCAACCATGGTGCTGAACAAAGAGTTTCTTTTAATGGTCTCATGCAAGAGGCCGACTGGTACGAAATCCGCTTGCGCCGGGAGGGAGGGCCCTCGCGGTGCCCGCTGGAGATGGGAGGGATGGAGCAGCCAGGGTCCTGCTGAGCCTCGCCAGACTAGACAGCATTGGGTAGCGGTAAGCTAAAGAGAAACAAACTGAACAGGCAAATAATAGTATCCTTTAGAGTGGTATGCCATTTTCCTAGAAAATAATTTAAAAGCCCCACAGGCTACAGGTTCTTCAAGTTTGACAGAAAAACAAATGAGCCCTTGTGCCTTCCTGCCCACTCTGCAGCAAACCTCAGCCTCTAGACTTGAGCCACAGGCCCCCTTTGAGATGCCAGGGTTGTGCCAAAGCAATCCCTGGCATAAGGCTGATAATACAGATTTGATTCTTAAATAAACAAGGACAAAATTGCTTCAATTATGGAACACTTCACTTGGAAGCATCATTCAGCATAGCTTGTTTTAAGCAGAGGGGATGTTTTTCCCTTTTAAATAAACCTGAAGTGAACATTTGATATGTTCCCCTCTCTCCAAATCACCTGGCTCTGCAGGTACAGGACTGTAGTGAAGAAGACAAGGTGCATTAGAGAACACTCTGGGCCAGCACAGTACTGTGGTGTCCTGTAAAACAGTTCAGAGCAAGAAGAGCAACTGGAGGGAGATGCACTTACAGGGATGACTCCAACCACATGCAGGGATCTGCCTCCGAACAGCCCAAACGCCAGGAAAACTGCTCCACTCCTACCATGGGCTCTGCTTCTTGTTAACCCAGTGCAAAGCTCCCTTCTCCAACTCTTCTTTTTGTGAAATGGGCAGAAAGAAGAAAACTTGAGAGTGAGCTCCATCCAAACCCTGGCTTGCAGCCGGCATGTGCAGTTGTCTGTGATTTCGGAAGCTGTGGGAATTCTGTAAGTACCCACAGGGTCTGGGGGTTGCTCACAGGGCCGCGAGGACAGCTGCTCTCAGCAAGCTGATCCGGTGACAAGAAGAAAGAAAAGGGGCAGACACAGCTCTTTAATGAGACGTTTATAAATGATTTCCCAGACGGAGCGCTGGGAACAGCGGTCTCAGGACACCTTATCTTGAGCTGCAAAAAAGCAGCCAAGCAAAGCACGGTGCTTTCCCTTGACCAGAAAAAGGATTAGGCAGGGAGGTTTTGGACTCAATTTGAAATTTCATAGCTTTGCTGTAGAATTTTTGCCCAGGCATCGCTCGCACATGAAGCCCGCTCAGACGGGCTCCGCTGCCATCCCTACCCGGCTACATTAGCCCAACAAAACGAGCAGGCAGCCAAGCAGCACATTGCTCAAGCAGGTGTGCACAGAAAGGCCAGCGACTTAGTCACACGGAAACGATGGCATTAGCTCACTGCCAGGGCAATTGAGAAGGAAAGGTACCAGAAAACAGCCTGGTTTCTCCCCCAAGAGAGTAATTAGATGATGACCTGATGGAGCTGGCGCAGAGGACGACCAGTTCCAAAGCACAAGGTCTCGCGCATTAAGGATCCATAAGGAGCACGATAAAGGGGTTGTACTGCTGTACGTGCAGCACTCGGGGCATTTGCTGCCTGGACATCACCTGAACACGTAACAGCAAGACCAAAGCTCTGGCTCTAGTGAAAGGAGGGTTAAATCATGTGAGCAGAGAGAGCCTAGTTCAGATTTTGATCTGTCTAGTCATGGAGTCCTGCTTTTCACCTATCGCTTGAAGCTCACGTATAGCAGCGCCTGCTTGAGTGCACGGGAATTGCAGCCTCCTTCTCTCCACGCAAGCATCTGCATATTAATCTTTCTAATGAGATGTCCTCTCTGCAGAACAACAAGATCACATCAAGCTTTAGTGCTAAGAGCAGCCAAATTCAGCTTCCATTCGAGCCCTTCCACTCGGAGTAGGGCACATGCAGCTCTCAGCATCGAGGATGAGCACGTAGCATGCTCTTCACAGCAACTTCTTTGCAGGAGCTCACAGTCTTGCAGGCTGCTTTCTCATGCCCCATCTTACAGCTTTTTTGGGGGGAAAAATGCCAAAAAAAAAAAAGTAACAACCAACATGTAATAAGAAAGAGGGGCCTGTTTTCTAAGCAAGCTTGGAGAACAGCGAGACCACTGTTAATCGAACCACTGGGATGGTACCCGCATAAAAGGCAAGCAGTTCACTGTCCATCTTGCTCATCATTTCTTTTTGGTGAAAAAGTACTCAGTTTAACTAGATCCTTCCTCTGGATCCTGCCTCGCTGGCCTCTGAGGGGCACTTCAAGAAGCCTCTGCAAGCGCCCCAGCTCCCAGGGGAATTGCAGCAGAGGCAAAAACTCTTGTAATTGCTAAACTATGGTGCATGCAACCCCAGGGCTATGCTGAACACAGCCCCGATTCATTCCCTGCTCAGCCAGTTATTCTGCAGCCCCATGTCCGTGCCCAGGCGATCCGTCTCCCGCGGAGGACGTGCACCCGCCCGCTGCGAGCGGGCCCGAGCGCGGGTTTGTTCCTTTGTTTTTGTTGCACCTAATCTCATAAAAAGGATTTTTGAGAGCAGATTAGCATAAAGGCATCTGCTTTATCCCAAATATCTGGCTTAAAAAAAGCTAAACATCCGAATGAAAAGATAAGGAGATACATATGAACAGAAAATAAGTTACTTATTTGCAGTAGGTATCCTTTTCTGGGAGGGCAGAAGGGGCTAATCAAAACGCACCCCTAAAACTGTGAGCTATGATACAAAAATCCAAACCAAATAGCTTTAATATCTCAGTGGTCCCATGGAAACCCATTAAGCACTTCCAGGACATGAGTGCTGGGCCCGTGCTTCCAAATTCCACATAACAGGCTTAGTGCTTGATGTTTTATCTTTGCCCAGAGGTCAACATTACGTAGCAGCAGTCTGATGCCAATTTGATCCTACAGATTCTCCTGCAAAAGCCACCTGTGCCAACAGGAAATCTCTCCTTTGATTTCAGTGAATATTGGCTAAGGTTTCTAATGATTAACCCTCACCCTCGCTGCCCTGGCTGTAGCCGTGGGCCCAGCAGCATCTCCCCCTCGCACCAGCCAGGCTGAGCTGAGGATTCGGTTCGTTACTTGAAGAGCACCAAGAGCTGCACCTCTGGGGGAGGCAGATTTCCTTTCCCTGCTGCTCGGTGAGTAGCTGCGGAGAGCAGGAGTCTGTGCTTGTCCTCAGTGTGTGCTTGCAGCTAACTCCACAGTGAGAGCATGGAGCATTAAGGATTAACCATATCAAATCCTGCTAAGAGCATCTAATGATTAAGACAATTAAAACGAGGCTCCAATTCGTCTCTGGATGTCATCTGTGAAGCCGATTAGATCGAGAGTGATTCAAGGCCCTTCTGTGTTGCTTAGGGTGCATCAAGTCACACATCCGTGCAAGGGAAATCCTGCTCCGCCATCATGCCAAGAAGCATCTGGCCTCTCTATCTCATCAGCAGCTTTTCCCCTGGGCAGCCCTTAGAGATGCATTTCTTATTTTCCTTCAGAGATTCAACAGCTTCTTGAGGAGCTGATTGCCCGCGTGCAAGCGCATGATGTAGCTCTTTCTGCTGACTGCTCCGTAAGCTGCTGGGGCTGCTGATACAGAAGCAGTCGGGTCTGTTGATATTGGAGCAGTCCGGCCCTTGAGCTCAAGCGATGCTCCTTGGTACCTCGTCCTCCTAAACTCCCCAGCAGCTAAAGATGCTGTGAACGCTGCCCAACAGACCCATGATGAGACAGCAGGGCCTAAAATCAAACTTCACAGGTGATGGGAATGCATTTCCAGTAACGGCCACTAACCAGACTTGAGGAATATCCGTTCACGATTGCAGCCCAGATCTAACTGAGGACAAGACTTGGGTCTGAGAGCTGACAACGCTCATCACTCCAGGAGGCCTGAAGCAAACTGGCAAAAGGAAGGACTTGCTAGAGAAGCAGCAGCCTCTGGCCCCTTGGCACGGGGGCTTTTCCTGCAATTTGTCAGTGCACAGCACCCCAAGTTAATATTAATCAAGAGCCACAAGCCTTTGCACAGACAAGAATTAGCTCCTTATGCCTGTGTCAGTCAATCAACTGCTCCCAACACCGCAGTCCCGTTTCTTTTGTTTCTGAACAAACAGTAGATTAGTGTCTTTCATATTACTTCTCACTTCCAAATACATACATTGACAGCAAACCAGGCAGCCTCAGCACATTCTCTTGCAGCTTAACAGGAAAAACTTATGCTAAAACATTACTAAATTGTCACTGATTACTTAAGAATAACCTACCCAAGCCTTCTCTTATTACCTAGGCAGAAATTCCTTATCAGTAACTTATTTCCTCTATACATTTTACTGCAAAATAAATCCAGAGGCAACAACAACAAAAAAAAGTACTTCTTACTGCTGTGTGTCCAATTGACTCCAACAAAAGCCTGAGAATCCTTAGAGGTCAAATAACTTATTTCGAAGTTAATTTACCAGGACGTTACTGTTAATCCTCCTGCAGATAAGAAGAATGAAGATTTCACACTGGGGAAGAATAAAACAATAATCCCATAGAGAAGCTAAGGTGGTGCTGGTGAGATTTATGCTCCTCAGGCAGAATTCATGCAAGTGAAGCTCATTAGTGGTGATAAAGCCTACGCAAAGACTGGTTTCTCCATGTAGAAATGCCAAGTCTCCAAAACTAGAAGAAATCCACCAAAGCTGGTTGTATTTGCAAAAAAAAAAAAAAAAAAAAAAAAGTGCATTTCATGCATACAAGTATAATATACATATATCTAAGTATATATTTAAAAATTCCCAGAAGGCTCAAAGTTTGATTCAGCCTCAGTAGAAAGCTCATTCTACACAATTTCCCCTGGAGCTTTTTTTAATTGCGAAGAGGGAACTAAACAGAATCCAGGGAGTCCGACCTTTGTGGCCCTCTCCGCTGGCCTTTTGGCTTCCTTCTGAGGCACTGAGGGGTGCTTGGCAGCAAGGTCCTCAAAGGGGTAGCCCAAAATCCCTGGCCATGCATCCAGCTCCACCAACGAAGCCAGCCCAGCTGCTGCTAGGGGAGAGGAAAGCCCACATTCCCCATAGGACGGCAGTATCCATCACCCAGAAATCATCTCTGAGACCCAGTTTGGCAATCACTAAGCACAGAATGGGCACGAGACAGCGGAAACAGGACCACACTACACAACCAACCCGAGAAAATGAGGAACCAGGAGCCAAGTGTAACCCGCTAACTAACATTGCTCAAGGTTATAAACCCCCTTTGCTGCTTGCTGGCCCTAGCGAGCCAGGCATCTACTGCTCTTTAACGGCCTCGTGAGTGCTGCAATCCGCTTAGCTTTTTAGTGAACAGAAGCAAACAACATTTACAAAGTTGAATTCCATGCCAGAAAATAATAATAGTGCTGTGCATTATTTTCAATGAGAAACAAATGCACATGCATTTATATGAAAATTAGAAGGCATTCCCAGGCTCCTGGCAAAGCCCTTTGCAGCTTAACTATCGAAGCAGTCTCTGGCAATAATGTTGGGCACCAGCTGAAAAGCAGTTTTGATATCCAGTCGAAAGGCCTAAATAGGGTATTTGGGTCATGGGTTTTTGCATCTGCCCTGCAGAAAGGCAGAATCCAGCTGTAAATCTCCAAATCCAGGCTGGGTGCAGCCTCTTTAGGGGTTGCAGAAAATGAAACGGGCTTGGGCTCCTTTCCTGCAACCCTGACGTCCCCATGACACAGGTCTGTCTGAAAACACTGGTTTCCCCTTTTACTGTATTTTTTTTTTAAAGAGAAGATTTAAGGACTATACAAAGCTCTGGAAATGGAGCCAGCAGCCAGGAAAAAGTATGAAATGAAAGAAGCAAAACTTATTTTCTCCCATCGCTCACACGTGCTGCAACTACATCATCCTCGGTCTCTATGGAAACCCAAAGTCATCTCACGGATCGCATGGAAAAAGGATACATACACATGCACAGACAGCCCCATTTTGCATACACACATTTTGAATCTGCATCGATCATCTTTTTTTGTTACATAACATGTGAGGTGTCAGGAAGACACAGACATGTCCCATAAGGTCTGCGAGATGCTGGACCTTCCACGAAAGGATGTGGACAGTACTGGAGAGAACAACTAGACTGAAGCACCTTTGTGCACTTCAGACTGGGGCAAAACACACCTCACTTGCACTCCTGCAGACAGGAGCAACCAGCTACTGGGAAGGCAATAGAAAGCAAAGAAGATTTCCAAGCAGCTTTCCAAGCAGAAGCTGCTTGGAAGATTCATCGGCATCTAATGACCTTCTAAAAACACCATCTAAAAGGTACCCCTGGAGCACCTAATCTGGAAGATGCAACACAGAGATGGGGTCTTTCCAAGCTGGCCCTGGGCTACCAGGACCAAGAGCCAACAGATCTCAGGCTGCTGTGCTTTCATTCTGCTCTGTTAGCTGCCTGGCTTTCTTTTGTAACTGCATCTGGGGTTTTGGGGATTTCCATCCTCCCCCAAAAGGAGTGAATTCTAACAGAGCAATGGTGCTGCCCTGTATTTACTAACCCAAAAAGCACTGGATAACTTCCACCAAGCCGCAGGGTGCAGCTGGGTCACCAAATGCCGGAGAAAATGAAAAAGTCCCTTTTGGCACATGTTCCTGGTAAGAGGCAGCCCGCGGAGAAGCAACACGCGAGTGCAGAAAAATGCAGGATTCTCAGATCCCCCCGGAGTCAGACTCCCACGAACCTCCGTATTTATGGAAACAGTTCACAGACCCCGTGCGAACACTCGGAGACAGCCAAGAGCAGCCCGGTGTCTGCAGAGCTCCTCAGACGCCTCGCACACAGCTGCTGCCCTGGAGCTCTTTAAGATCTGCTGTGAATATTGGTACCCAGGCCAGGTACGGCGACCTCCTCCTGAGCCAGAGCAGCCACCAGGGCTGCCACGAGTCAGCCTGGCTCTTCAGGGCCGGGACACGAGACGATGCATCCAAGCAGGGCAGCGGAGCCAGCACAGAGGGAGCTCCCTAATGTGCCCAAATGCGACATGTTCCAGGAACGGCAACCTTCCCCAGCTCCTCAGGCCACAGGTCTCTTCCAAGCTCATGTCAGTGTTTGCTGTGGTCTGAGATTTAGCGCGTGGCCACAAGGGAGAGCGACCACGTTGGCAGAACAGCAGGTATTTTGCCCTGGGCTGACGGTCAGCACTGACCAACGGTACCAGAACACGCACACGACCGGGCTGGCGGCACCGCCAGCAGCACTGCAGCAGCCGCCTGGGCTCATTCTCCCTCCCCGGTTCTGTTGTGATCAGAAGTTACCTGCAAATAACTCCCTGCCACATCCGCAACCAGAAATCCAGCAGGAAGAGCCTGGAGATTTGCAGCTGGCAGCTAAAAATAACCCCCTGCACTGGAGCCTGTCATCAGATCCCAGCCAAGTGCGAGGGGGAACAACAAGGAAGCGCAAGGGGACTCCAAGATGACTTCAAAATAAACATGCCGATAAACCCGGTCCTAAATTTCCTCTGCCAGTTTGTGCTTTCCTCCCAGCAAAGAGATAAGGAAGCTTTCAATGCCCTTGATTTAGATGCTAAATTGACTCTTTCTGATACTGAAAACTACTCAAGCCAGGGCATGGAGGGTGTTAATGAGACCAGCACATGTTCTCCAGTGCAACAGAAGCTTTACCCGGGTCCCCGCTTCGACCTCTTCAAATAACCACCTCTATAGTAGCCTCCCAAGAGGCAGCATCAATGGGTGACTCGTTTTTGCAGTATCTTAATCCCAGAATATTTTGCCTTACTGTAACAAAAAACAAACACTGTGCAGCTTTATCCCCATGTTAGAAATACTGCAGTGCCAGCACAGGGCCTGGCTGCTTCTGCCAAATACTATTTGTTATTGGGGATGAAACAGAGCAAGATAATGAGGCATGGGAGTAGTGGCACAGATCATGATGGGACTAAAGAGAGGGGACAGATTAAGAGGAAGTCAGCAATGTTCAAGAAAAAAAAAATCCAAACAAAAAAGTCAGAAAAAAAAGTGCTAAACAGAAAACATCATTAACTCTTTTGAAGTGTTAATTACCTTGCATAGCTGATGCATATACTGCATATAGACAGACAGTGAAGCACATGTGTCTAGGTATCATTATTCATATCACAGTCGTTCAAACAACTGCACTAATTTGAGGTAAGCAGCACAGGACAAATCACTGTCTAGTTCTTGTTTTTACATCATCACAGGCCAGAAGCACTGGCTATAGAAAGGGGCTTGAGATGGTCATGGGTGAGGTCCTTATTTACTTCATTATCACCAGCCCGTCAAATGTTATTGCCCTTATCGTCACCCCCCCTCAAAAGTCTTGCAAGAGGACACGACATTCGGACATCCCTACCACCTACACAACACTTCGTCAGCTCTAGTTCTGCCCACATTTGAGTCATGGACTATGCATCTAGCAATCCCGTGGTTTGCAACAGGTCCAATTGCCAGAGCAACCCCACACGTGAGCAAGTGGAATGGGAGGCAGCACCTCCCGTTACCAGCAGCAAACACCGGGGGACCCATCTGTCCCCCACGCACTGCACAACCTGTTTGGTGCATTACTTGGGAGAAAGGCCGTTTATTCACCCCACGACACTTGCTTGGATCCATGCTCATGGTCCAACTACGGAGAGATGGGGAGTTTCATCCCCTGCTGAACACCGGCACCACTGGACCTTTTGCCTTCAAATGGGGTAACTGCATGGGCCAGCTCGTGCCCTTGCCGCAGGGTGTCCTTACCTTCCTTGGAAGCAGCGGTGACGGTGGCTGCGGCCGTCCCCGTCGCCCGCCCCACCGGGCTGGAGTGCTTGCCCGCCCTGCCGGGGATTTTAAGCCCGCTTGGCTTCAGCATGGTTGTGGTCTCCTGTATCTCAGGCTAGTAGCTGACGGTGCCACGGAGTCGTCCCAGGGTCACGGATCAGGCTTCTCGATGAGGGACCCGTCCTTCCATCATCCCAGACCTGGAAGAGAGGAGAAGAGCATGAGGAAATCGGAACAGGCTGGGAGCACCAATGCAGCTTCCCCAAAGCAGTGCCCATCTCTCCAGGCACAGCTGCTTTCAGCTGGTTTTTCTGCACTGCTTAAACCATGGTGATAATTTCCTTTCCTCTCCTATTTTAATGTCATCTTTTTGATCCCTGACATAGGAGACTCACTTTGACTCTGGATCAAAGCTGACGCCTCCCCAAACCACCCAACAAAAATTTAAACTCATTTTGGGATTTAAGTGTCTAAAACTGTTGATTTAAGCTCTAAAGGCTCAGCTCATGCATAAGTCAGGACCAAGTTCTACTGCTCTAGGAGGACCTCGCTGTGGCCTTCACCAAAGGGACATTACAACCCTTCCCACTTGGGTTTTACTGCAGGCCCCCATTTTCACAAGACTTTTCAAGGTCTTTTCAAACCAGCAGGAGCAAGTCACAGCCAGGGCCCGAGATGGGGCTTCTAGTTCCTCTCCTCACTTCAGATAAAAGGTGTCCGAGCCTATGGATTTGCAATAAAGCTGAAAATCAACTTTCTGAAGTCCATGCATGGCTTTACCAACAGCTCTTTAGTGAAGTCACATAACATAACAGTCCTTCCCTGGTAGGGAACGGGAATAAAACCACCAAATTCCTCGCGAGCATGTTGCATTAACTAGCACACAGCTCCTCAAGCAAAATAAGTTTCATAAAAGAAAAATAAAAGAAAGGAAATGACTAAAGGTCTCAAGAAAAGAAAAGAAAAGGAAAAAAAAGAGCATAAACATTGCTGATGACAAAGAAACGACTACAAAAATGAGACTATCAGTCAAAAGGAAACCATAGTTGGCTGACAGAGCGAACTGGAAGAAGCTGGCCATGATGCAAGCCAGGGACAGTGCTGACATCAAGGGCAAAGGGACCTGGAAGAGGAGAAGACCAAGGAAGAGCTGGGAGGATGCCTAGCTCCATTCCCAGGCCGAGATGAGAGACGGGATCGCAGCACCCGGGATGAGAGAATGAGTAGAGCAGAGCCCTGCAGATGCAGGGAGCAGGGCAGGAAGTGATTAAGGCCTGAGTCAGGATTCCAGGCCGGGCTGGATCCCAGCGCAGCCGGGCTGGCCGCGCTCCAGGGAGAGCTGCGAGCAGGCACCGAGGAGGGGAAACCGCAGGGAGAATTCCAAAGTGTATTCCCGAGGGCTCGCACATACTCGAGACACCACAAAGCGTTTTGGCAACTGAGTCACTTGCCCCACAGCAGCTTAGAGACACCCAGGAGGAGGGACCCAAAGCTGGAGATTGAAGAGAGCCTCAGGGAAAACCCAAGGGTTTGAGCCCTTTCTCTCCCCCCATAAAGTACTCCCAAAACTAGAACGGCTTCAGGCACCTACAGCCTGCAACATCTGGCGGGCATTTATCACGCACAGAAGCCAAGGCTGTTTGCAAGAAGCTGGATTCACAGATCACATCAGCAGAAACAACAACAAGAGCAACGGGATCTTGCTAAAGAGGAGAGAAAACAGCCAGTGAGGACCAGGTGCTGCCACAGAGCTGGACTCGGGGCCGCCTGTAAGTTCCAGCCCTGTTTAACGCAACTCAGGGAGAAATCACCATGCGGAAAGGAGAACCTTTGCTCAGCCTGGTTGCCCTCATGTCCATGCAGCCACCAAGCACCTTCTGCCCTTCCTCGTCCCCCTCACCTGCCTCTGTCACCTTCTCTCTGACATTTTTTCCCCACAAGCTACGGAGCTTCTTGTGGCATCTGAGTACAAAAGCCGGGATGCCAGTTCTGCCAGATAAGACACAATAGCTGGCTTGAACCCCCAGCCGTGAGTCAGGCTCACATCAAGGGGAAAAAAGGATAAAACAGGAGAGGTTTAAGCAAGGTGGGAGGGAAGAGAAAGATCTTACAGTTCTGCAGCCCTCTCATAAAGGAAATCTCTAGATCCAGAGATTGCAGCAAGGATCAAGCCTTGCGAAGGCAACTCCTTAGCTGGCTGCTCTGGTTTGCTGCTTATCTCCCAAGGGACAGCAATGCTGGGGCAGTGTCCCTCAGCTGTCCAATATTCCTGAAGTCCAGTTGGTCTCACGGTCACAAGATATCGTTCTGCTCCTTCTCGGGATGCTGGATTTTATTTTTAAGCAGGGGAAGAGAGAGAAATAAGCAGAAGTGTCCTGTGACTACACAAAGATTTCTGCCAACAACCTCTATGCAAATGCATTTGCCTTCATTACACTGACGCTGAAAATCAAGGGAATGACAAGGGTGCCAATTAAACTGCGCACCAAGCTGACAGCTGCTTTTATCCCAGCCTATAGTGACCATACACAGGGCAGTGTCATACACCGTGGAGCCTGCATGCCACAAATGATGTTCAAGGGACTTCTCCAGTGCCACCCCAAGCACACTCAGCTATCCTGCCCGGGTGTGTTCACTACATGGTCATTTATAAAAAAGCTCAGTATGGGTTAACTCCAAGTTTCACTGTGATCTTCAATAGCCATAGAGGGATCCAAGCCTGGAAACGAGGACCTTACTGCCTGCACATCCTGCACTGCACGAGGAAGCAAGAATGAACTCACGTAAAGCTTCTCGACTACAAAGCTCATCAGAAATACACACCTAAAAGTAAATGTCTGGGCAGTTTTTACAGGGCTCTGTACATACTGCTGGGGCCAGGCATTCAGAAAGGTTTCCGCATGCTTCAACATAAAAACAGGAGCAGATTTTGGGCAGATGCAAGCGCTTGGGACATCCTATTACACGAGAGGGACATCATCCCCACCCAGAGGAGCAGGGCCTTGGGCGACCCAAGTCTCACAGTAGCTTCCAACCAAGCGGAGGAGCTTCGGGGCTGCAGAAAGATCCCAGATCTGGGACACCAGCCAGTATCTCCGCAGGGGAGTCCTGCTCCGTCAGAGATAACTGCTTGTTCTGAGCTCCTGCGCTGCCCAGCTTTGATGCAGCCCAAACGTCCCAACAGGCTCTGTTAGCAGAGCCCTCCCAAAAAATCTCTCCCCAGCAGTAAATGCCAAGCACAAAAAATACGTTGCTGAAGGTAACAGACAAAAAATGCATTTTCTTATTTGCAATATAATTTGCACAAGCTGCAAGTTACAGAAATGTGACCTTCTCCCAACAGTGCAAAAAAAATCCATCTCCCTCTGTGGATGCTCTGGGGCCTCCAGCCTGGATTATTTTGCTTTTCCTCTTGCTCTTCCAAGATGACACAGACTATGGAGATTTTCTAGATCTCTGCTGGATTCTTCTCACAATCTTTTCATACCAAAATGAATGGCTCTGTGTGTTCCCACAACCAAAAAAAACATCCCAGGAATGCACAATATCAAAGTCTGTTTAAAATGACCAAAACAGACTGTTCTCTGACTTCCCATCAGAAAGGGGGACAGCTGAACCTGAGCCACCTGGGCAGGCTTGCAGGCAAAGAGAAAGGTGAAAGTTCTCAACTAAGCAGAGAGGTAGCTCCAAAAACGAACCTTGCGCCTGAGGAGCAGGAGACCTGGGGCTGCCTCAACTGCTTCTTGAACGGGACAGGGGGATGACACCAAACAGACCCGAAGCAAAAGCCTTGGTCGGTCTTGGTGACAGAGCTTCCGTGCCAGTTTCTGCACTCCTGCCCTCAGCAGAGCACAAAGACCTCTGCTCGCCACAAGCAACGGCACCCCGACCTGGCACACGCACTAAAAACAGCGTCGCTGCACCAGCTGTGTGTGTACAACACTGTGGTGGGGTTCCTTATTTCATTCAACGCATCACCTAAAAGGCCAGTGCCATAACTCAGGTTTCTAAAAATCTAACTCCACATTTAAGGCACACACCTTTGCAGAACTAGGGCCCAAAAGAAAAATAACTGTAAAGAAAAGTAGTTACCAAACTCAAGTCAATCCAGGTCATCATGTTGCATGGAAGGTTAGCAGTAAGGACTATGCAGAGAAGCAGAGAAAAACTTTTTCATTTCTGTTTTGCTTCGAGAGTTTAATAAATAAATAAATAAATAAATAAATAAATAAATAAATAAATAAATAAAACCACACCATCTCAACACAAGCAAACAGTGACAGTGACTTTTAAAGATAATTATTTGGGTAGAAAAAAAGATTTGCACAATAAAGCCTTTCTAATTTCAACTACACCCACCTAAGACACTCTGCAGAAGCAACCACCTGTGTCCTCATTTAACAAGAGTTTTCCTCATGCCAGCAATAAGGATGGAGAACACCAGGGATCAATAGAAACCCTTAGGGGAGCATATCTGCAAGTGGGAAGATGTGAAAAGTTTCTATAATTTTTAGAGCTATCATAGGAGCATGAGGCAGGGCTCTACCCAAGCTCAGGCTCTGCATTTGGGGACAAAAGTGCAATCTGCAGCAGGTTTCTGCCAACTGAAACCAGCACTACTGTGTTCCTGCACAGCTCTGCACACGTCAGAGCTGACGATACCTGCAGGCTAATACACCCCGAGAACAAAATGCCAGGGACAGTTTTGGCCTGCCAGCAGCCGCGGAAGTGCTGCATCTTGAGCTTGCTTCAATAATAAGACCAGAGAATAAAGGCAAAAGCTTCTAGGGCAACTGGCCTAAAAGAAAATAGTATTTCTAAAGTTACATAAAACATTGCATTCCTTGTTTCTGAGCATTCTGGTGTATTTGCCCCTTTTTTGACCAGTTCTATCCACTGCTCAAGGAAAAACAGTATCAAAATGCATGCTTAGTGGCATGTTAGTGCATGCCACTATTTTCAAATATATATAACTGCCTGCACTTGCTCATGGCATAATAATGTTTTGTGCTCAACTCTCATGATCCAGATAGGACTATCCAGGCTGCAAGGCTGGGCTGAGGGTCTAAAAAACGTGTTTTGCCGTGAAGCAAAACCCAGAGACTAGACTAAACCCTGCAGCTTTTTGTGAAAAATACAGGCTATGAATGCAGGCAAAATAACGATTGAAATCTAATAAATCTGCAGGTCTGCTGACAGAGAAAAAGCCAGTGCTGGATGTAGAGAGCAACTTCATCTTCACTCCGTAGGATGCTCTGCCAGCTCCAGGGGTATCGCACCATCACTCCTCACTTCTCAGCTTAGTTACTCCTTCTCACAAGCCATCAGGAACTTCCTTCTGAATCAGATTAGGATTAAATCCTTTGATTTAATCAAAACAGGAGGAACACAGAATATGCCCTTTCTCAATTAAAGTCAGAACTCTCTAACAGGAAAATGTTTCCTTCTGCCAGAAAGAAAGAAGGAGGCTGAATATTTCCAGAGTGCAAGAAAGGAGTGCGTCACCTTCGACTGCACACGGGGAAGCAAAAGACACCCAATATCTTCTGTTGCCCAAGATTTCGCCCTTGCACTTCAAGGGTTCACAGAGGTCCCAGTAAGCATTGCTGTTACTAAATAGTTTCACTTACACATCAGAAATATTTTTAACCTCTCAAAAACACCTCTGTTTAGTCCTTTCTTACTCCAGTTTTGCAATAATTAGCACAGAAAACAAAGGGAAAGCCTAGAGGTCTTGTCTGTTTCATGCTTAATTTTTATTTAAATCTAGTTCTAACAGCTACGACAGACTGATCACCCTGTGATTCAGGCATAAAAGAAAAGAGCGTCAAAGGACAAGCAGACAGACCCATCCCACTGCACATTGCAGCCCAAACCACAATACAAAACCTGAGGCAAAGGAGAAAAAAATAATTAAAAAAAAAACAAAACAAAACATAAAAGGCGCTCAATAAATCACCATAAACAAACCAGGGACTAATTATGAGCTTGATGATGAGCTCCTGCTCCCAGGGTGGCAAAGTGCCTGCTGAAGACTGGCACTGCAGATAACACTGTTATTACCAGCCCCAGACCAACTGTGGAGCAAAACTAGCCCGTTTGGGGGGAACGACCCATGGATGGTGTTGGCACCACGTGAGTTTCCATCGCTGCTGTGCAGCCCCGGGGCAGGAGGCAACGTCCGCGCGGGACGAAACAGGGACACAGCACCACACAGCGGGTGGTTCCTTAGCAATTCAAGAGGCTTTGACAAAATCCTGTCTTTTCATTCACCCAAAACATTTGTTACTTCTCAGAAACAGTAACTAAAGGAGGGGGGACACCCACGATAGCCGGCAGAGCTCAGAAAGGCAACGACACATAAACACATTCCATTAAAATGAGTTAGGATTTTGTCACAGCTAACACACAAACAGTTCCTGCAGCGAGGCCCAGGCCTGGCTGCAGCTCCAAAGGTTCCGGACCCGCGGAGGCTCCTAGGAAATGCTGCGCCAAGTGGAGCGGTCCAGGACGCCCAGCCTGGCACAGCCGCTGTTATTCACCAGGACACAGATGCGCAACCCAAAATGTGCTCCGAGGTCTCCTCGGGCGGCCTCTGTGCCAGATGCCGCAAGTTAACTCCTCTCCTTCCTGCGCGCACGGCAGCTGTTCCCGACCTTGCTCCGCACTCGGAGCTCTCCAAGCAAACTGGGCCACGGCAGAAGGGAGCCCGGCAGGGAAACAGCAAGGCTGAAACACGGCACTGCCACTCGGGGCTCCTGCACGCGGGTCAGCAACCGCTCTGCCTCATGAGGGGCGACAACAAGGGACTAGCCCTGTGAAAAGGAGAGCCGCAACCTCACGTGTCACAGGTAGGCCGGACACACGGATCAACCCGCCGCACTTCCGTGTGCTCTGGGCACATCTTAACAGCCACCACAAGTCCCTGCTTGGTTCTTTGCTTCTCAGAGAAATGGGTTGTTTCGATAACACGGATGTTGTTGATCTACACTGTACTGCGGGCGAGACCACAATAATGGTTTTTCCAAGGAAACCAGGACAAAATCTTATCCAGCCAAACAACCATGGGGCAGTTACGCGCAGCCCGGGTACACTATAAGGAAGAGCGCTGGCGCAAGGTCTCTAAAGCAGATGGGTCCTTTTTTCCAACCAAAAAGGAAGAGCAAAACGTGCGTTGCCACCTCTCCTACCAGGAGCAGCCTCCACGTCCCAGGGGCCGCCCGGCCCGCAGGGATCCGAGCAGCCGCTTTGCAGGTCACACAAGAGCTCCAGCAACCTGGTGGCCTTTGCTCCCTTGTATAACATATACACGGGTTTGCAAAAGCAAGAAATATAGACTGTCTTGTACCTTGTTTCAAACACAGACCTATTTTCTTATTCCAGATTTGGAGACTCATAGTAGAGACTCCTGCTATTTCGGGCTGGGAAACACTATTTGGGCCACGTTGTCCATCGTCAAGTCTCCATTCGCAATGGCTACTGGCTCGGTTATCCACTAGCACATCCCCAACTTGCCAGCGGGCAAATTCCAGAGGAATTCTCCCTCAAGGTTGCAGACTGCCCTACTCCAGTTTGCAGGGCAAGGAATTCACAGTTATAAAACAAATAGCCAAATACAGAGAAGGAGCAGCCTCCGATCACTGGGCCTGGCTTCACGGAGAGGGCTCACAAGGCCCACTGAGATAGGATCACACACAACAGTCAAACATAAGGCTAAAAGAGCCCATTTACTAAAAGCTACAGCCTAACTGCCTCTCCATCTCCCTTGCTAGGGAGGTTTATTTCACAACCCGGACAGATTCTGCGTCTAGGGAACTTTTCAGGTCATAACTGGAAGCATTTGCAGCGGCTGGGAAAGTTCTGCTGCTTTTGGTGCTTGTCACAATCACTGACAAGTTTCCAACACTAATTAGCGGACAGAAAACTTCATACGCAACAAATAAAGCGGATGCATAGGTCAGAGGAGGAGAACAGCAGCAGATCACCCAAAGAGAGGCTGTGCTAGCAATTATTTCAAAAGCGAGTGCGTTGCATGAGGCGTGTGGGTTCTGCTCCTTCTCTGCCCCTGTGCTGCAAAAAGCAGCACTATTGTAGCACCCTGTTACTGCAAGAAGGGCACAGGATAAGGAGTTTGTGAGGGACAAAAATCAAGAAATTGCAATGAGAACCAAAACCATCAAGGAGGAGACTCTTGCACCTGTGACTACCATGTTAGTGCAAACTCAGCTAGACCGCCCAGACAGGCTGGAGAACCTCTCCACCATCTAAATTATAAATATATATTTATGTATATATAAAACCTTCAGAACTGTCTTGAATGACAGAGATGGATGGACATGGGCTTAACCTGGGGGCACACAGTGGGATGAGAAAACCTCTTCTGTGCGTTACATCGAGCGCTACCAACATCCATACAGTGCTTTAAACTACATGACTTAATTGCTCACGATGAATTTAGACCAAGAGATGTTGCACAAACAACACAACCTTATTTGTAGGGTTTTTTAAAGGAACTGGATGGGGGAGCATGGGAGGGCTATTATAAAGCACCAAAGTTACAAGACCCAAATATCCAACAACCACAGAGCTTTCCATGCACAGATCTCAAGGGAGGTCTGACCTAAAACACCCATTTGTATTCAGCAGAAAGAGAATGAAACAATTTTCCCAAGATGGCTCAATAACCCCGCGGAAGAGATGAACGGTCACCCAGCTCCTCTTGGCACCACCCTCCTAATACCCTGCACATTAGAGCACATGGAAAGCAGTTCTGAAGTGCTTACTTTATAGGCATACAATCTAAATATATATTTTTAAACAGCTTTCACAGGCATAAATGGGGTTATCATGGGAATCAACATCACAGGTGAGCACATTAACGCGCAAAACCTGCAAATGCCCTTTGTGCTTCAGCACAACCCCTATTTAGGTGGGTAAATACATAATCAAAATAAACCAGCAAAAAGAATCCAGCGTGTGATCTCAGCCCGGCGCCAAGCTGACATCATGTTCAACTGCAATAACGACACGGGACAAAGCTCCGTTTCGTTTCTTCACGCATCTTTCCTTGCTGCGTCTGGAACAGCTGTCATATTTGCTAGATACTGCCTTTCTCTTTTAAAAAAAAAAGAGCTAACAAAAGTAGTTTCCAAAGAAAGCTTGGTGCAGAAATATTGTCCTAAAAAACAACAAAAAAGATTTTTTTCTATTTTTTTTTCCAGGGAAAGCAGCAAGTATCAATTGAAGGTGCCAGACTCAGAGTCACATGCAATGAAGTCATCTTTCCAGTGGTGGCTACAGCAAGAGCTACTGCACACTAATTAAGAGAGCAAGAAATTAAATCCATCTACACAGAAAGTGAATTTGTCTGCTCGTTTATGAGCGTTCACTGAAACACAAGACACAGTGCCCTGGGCCTCATCGGAGCACCAGGAAGCACTCTGGGAATGACGGAAAGACTCCATGCACCAATGCCACAGGAGCATCCGTCCTCGACCTGGACTTGTGGGGTGACCTTGGGCAGGTTTTCTAGCTTTAGTCAGTAACTCCCTAATTCGGTTGTTTTAGAGGGCTGACTAGTGCAGCACGGTTTGACATTAGCAATGATCAGCCAAAGTGCTCCCGCACGAACAAGCCCTGAAAATCTCCTGTAAATACCATGAGAATGGGGATAAAAGAATGAATGACAGACATTCCCACCTGTCTTGAA
>JAUBNY010000259.1:448704-460677 GCA_032275445.1 Crypturellus soui | reverse complement strand
TTGCCCAGCAGAAGGTCACACTTCCAAAAGGTCGGCATAAAATAATCATCCTTGATGAAGCAGACAGGTACATTGTTTTCTCTTCACTTCAGCTACCACATGAAATGTGTTCTGTCTGTCTTCTTATCTGCAAAGTGTCTATCAGAAATAGTCTTAGCTATTTCTATCAGGCTATCAGAAATAATTTGTTAAGAAATAGATATGCAATGAAAAAACACTGTTATGAGATTCCTTATACCAAGCAGAAATTGCTGCATTTAAAGGGAAACTGAATACTGGATTGAAACACCCTGGGATCTATCTGAATGTGAAATAGCATCATCCAGTTCAATGACTGTTTTTGCTTCAAAAAACTCCTGCTTACTGTAGACACTATTAATTCACTGGATGAAAACAGGCACATTCTCCTGCATTTGCCTATGTTTAGTATATTCTTAGCAGCATTTTCCAGACTGTTAATGATTTAATGTTAACTTTATATGCTAGTTTAACAGAAATCTGAGCAACTGTGTTGCAGGGTGATCTGCTTAAATGCCTAGCAAAAACTGCTTGGCTTACCAAGCCAGAATATTAAGTGATTTACAAAGCACTGTAAGAGTAAACTCTGAAGCCAGTACAAAAATGGTTATTAGGCTGCAGTTAAAAGTCAATGAAGGGCAAAATCTGTCCTAACTCCTGTTTCTTTCACCCAGCATGACAGATGGAGCACAGCAAGCACTGAGAAGAACAATGGAAATTTATTCCAAAACAACACGCTTTGCACTTGCGTGCAATGCCTCTGATAAAATCATAGGTAAAGTGCTGCCAGTTCCTGCTTTTGTAATGTGTTGTCCATGCTGTTGGCTACCTTTCAAAGTAGTTTTCAGAAATACCTTGAATCTGCTTATTGGAAGAAGCTGTGGTACTTCTGAAACTCAAACCACTTGAAAATTCAGATAATAATAAGAAAAGAGCGTATCTGAGTAACTGGTGAATTCTCTGACAGCTGTTGTCTTGCTTCTTATGTCAAAATCTTAAAGTTTGCCTAACTGCTACTGTCTGCTGCTACATAGTAGACAGTTAGAATGATTTTGCTTACGAGTTAAAATAGTGTGATAAACACATATATATTTTTAAAAAAAACAGCAGAATAAAAACTGAGCTGATATGTATTTGCAAATTGAAGGTAGAATCAAGTAGCACGTTTGAACTCAGGTAAAGGACTGTAATGTAAGTGCTGAAGGAGACACTATATTCTGTCCAGAACTGAAAGATTCTTTTTCTGTAATAGAAGATTATAAATTAAGAGTTGGAAGCTGAGACATTTTAAAGACATTTATTCTTCCCTTGGAAGAAGAGAGAAATGTTAATTATGCATCTGTATCCTTAGAACCTATTCAGTCTCGGTGTGCAGTGCTACGTTACACCAAGCTGACAGATTCACAAATCCTTGCAAGACTACTGAAAATTGTTGAGAAGGAGGATGTACCATATACAGATGATGGACTGGAAGCCATTATCTTCACAGCCCAAGGAGATATGAGACAGGTAAAAGAGGAAAGGCAGTGAAACATCTCTAAAACATCTATTTAGAGCAAAAAAATGAGGATTTAGCTTTGGAGAGGAAAGGCAAAGGGAATGTGATCTATGGCACAGGAGTAGCTAAACTGTTTAGCTTTGCAGGGCTTAAAATGTGATTTCCTGCTTAGAAAATAATTGATGAAAATCAGATACTGACTTGTTAGAGAAAACAAATTGTACATATATTTGGTGTTTATTCTGTTGTCTAAATGAAAGCTACTTATTCAGCATAATTTCCTAAGAAGTCTACACTTATCCTGAAGCCAGAAGTAAAGCACTTGTGAAAATAACTGACATCCTAATTTTTCTTTTCACAGGCATTAAACAACTTGCAGTCCACATACTCTGGATTTGGCTTTATAAACAGTGAAAATGTTTTTAAGGTTAGTAATAGTGTAAAACAGTGCCACCAGAAGTCTAGCACCTGTGATTGTGTGAGACATTCCTTCAGACATGTGAAACCTAAAAAGTGCTTTGCCAGTTTGCAGACACTTCAATGTATGCAGCAATTATGGCATTAAGCAAAATAAGTCCATTTGCCTTTTGGAAAGGCAGGGAGCACCTGCAGTCACTAATGGCTTCACCTAACCTAAACTACAGCCACTCTGAGACTTTTTGGCTGTACACCTATCTCAGTATATTACTGGATCTCACTTAGTGCTATTGAGTCAAATTACTTAAACTATAGTGAATTTAACCTGTATTACAGGATAAGTTTGATTCAATACTTCAACTGAACAGAAGCTTGTTGAAGCTCCTGGGGTGGTATAGCGCAGGAGGTTCTATTATCTTGAAATTTAATATTCTTTTGCATAGGTATGTGATGAGCCTCATCCTCTGCTTGTGAAAGAAATGATACAACACTGCATCAATGCAAATATTGATGAAGCATACAAGGTTGGTTTTCATGCAGCGTGTCTGTGTGGTCAGAGATCTCTCCACAAAATGCTTGTTTTGAAGAGTATGCTATGAAGCATGCCCTGCTTCTTAAGATAAGGGCAAAACTATGCAGATGAGCTGTTGAACGCAGCTCTGCCAAAAGTGAACACAGACTTAGCTGATAATTTCTAGATAAAGGTTGACTTATCCTTACCTACACAGATCCTTGCCCACCTGTGGAGACTTGGATACTCTCCAGAAGATGTGATTGGCAACATCTTCCGCGTGTGTAAAACCTTTCAAATGGCAGAATATCTGAAACTGGAATTTATCAAGGTTAGTAGTAACATAGTTACTGCTGGGCTTTGGGGAGCCTTTTTAAAAGGACAATAATATAGCAGCAATCTTGGAGTTTTCCGCTTGAGATTTGCTAGGTATTAGTGAAAAAATATTTTTAACTTTTTATTATTTTTTTCCTTTCTCGCCCTGCCTCACCTGTTTGTCAGTAAGAATGGTTACTTGAAGACTAAAGCCTAATCACAAATGTCACGTTATTTTTCAAGTGGAATTATTAACAAATATAAATAATAAATTCAGGCAGCCATTACATCAAAGGTTTGATTAACTTTGAGAACTTTTTACAAGAGCACATTTGATTGTAATCCAATAGAACATGAAATATTAAATTATATTGGCAGCCAGTTGACAAATGGTAAACTGATGTAATAGAATCACTCCTAGATTTAAAATCTGTTCTCGGATACATGCACCTTGCTCCCTGTAAAGTAAGTGGAGAAATACAGATTTTTAAAAATTAATGTTCAAGCTGGTTTACATGAGGCGATAGTACTGAGTGCTATAGGTATTTCTTAGAAGGTAGACTTAAGGTCAAATGACTCTGAAGCTAATCTTTTAGCAGTAAGAGATATTTAGTGGACTGTCACCAGTCTTAATAGATTTAGACTGAGAAAAATGATCAAACGGACTAAGAAAAGCAGAAGATTTGACACTATCTTTGTCACCAGGAGATCGGATACACTCATATGAAGATAGTGGAAGGCGTGAACTCGCTCTTGCAGATGGCCGGACTGCTAGCCAGGCTATGCCAGAAGACTGCAGCCCCTGCAGCAAGCTAGAGTATTGACTGAGCTGAAAGACTCCCTCATTCTGGAAGATGAAGGAATGGTGAGATAAGCAACTATGTGTGTATAAGAGTTGTGTGTCCCCCAAATTCTGCCTGGAAAGAACCTATGCCTCTGGTTTTACTAAATGCCAGAAAAATAACTAGGTTCTGTTGTAAAAAAAAAAAATCTGTATTTTTTTATTTAGACTAATAAAAGCCTTTGAATCTGCTTTAAACAAAAAACTCCTGTGTGTGATTCAACTGAGGTGGAAGAGAGGACTGCGACAGTCCAGAGGAACACTTAAGTTTTTCTCTCTACATGTGCAAAATTGCTTCTGGGAATAGTACCCAGACCTAGAAAAAGAGATCCACTTTGAATCTTTCAAAAATCTCTCAATTTCTGCGATACCCTCCTCTGCTCTTATTTGGCCAGGTTGGGCATTATTTTTTAACTTTAGTTTCAGCTTACCAAAAAATCACTTGTTTTCCAAAAAAGTAACATTTGTAAGCATGAGCAATACAGTGAAATGCAGAGCAAAAACAAATATAAATTGAACGTGATGGCCTCCGCCTTAGGTCTGAGATACACATCTCCAAGCGGAGCCCTCTTAATTACATTAAGTATATTCCGATTATTGCAGTCAAATTTAGCTGGATATATGTGTTACAGCTGTCTGCCCTTCACCCTGTCCCTTTTGTGCCAAACTGATCTTTGCTGGCAGCAGAAGTCACCTTCAATCTAAAAGACTGTCTCTTGCCCTGAAGCAGGGCCTGGGGACAGGCCCTCCTTTCCTGACTCAGCTGCAGGGTAATGCAGCTTAAATGGCCTCAGCAAGGCTTCCCAAAGCTCACCTGACAGGGCTTTAATACAATCCTGTTTAATTCTGAGTGCAGGAAAACAGATTAATTGACAATGGGAGCACAGATGCATTTAAGCTTGTTCTTGAATGGAATAAAGGAAATAGCTCTAAGAATAATGGCTGTGATGCTCAAAGTATTTTCTTCTTTCACTAAATTCTATCAAAATTACCTTTTGATTCCCAACAGGTAAATTGTCACTAGTAGCACGTTATTAACCTATAGTGATTAATAAATCAGTAAGTGGCTTAAGATGCTGAGTCTTCTGCAGTTAGAGCATCACAGCTTTTTCTCCCTAAAAAGAGAAAATAAAGGAAATAAAGAAATAAGGAAGCTTTAAAGAGGAGCCAATTTTCCTTTGGCTGTGTGTTCCAGCCAGCCTCTCCTGCCTTTGGGTTCTGGTTTAGCATTTTCACTGCTGAGCAGAAGGAAGAGGTATTGTAGCTGCACTTTCATAAAATACCAAACAAGCTGCATTGCTCCTTAGCAGCTCTGGATGTTCCTAGCTCAGCAGTGCGTAGCTTTTATGGTGCCAGAGGAAGAAATGTGGACAATCACAAGTCCTACCTGCTCTAAGTGGTTTTCTTCTTGGTGTTCAGTGATCTAGCACCAACAATCCTTGCACACTCGAAGGGTTTCAGAATGAGATTATAGCAACTTCCTGTAAGAGTCTCTGGTTGTCTTCCAGCACAATGAGATCACTGCCTGGAAAGTACATCCAGGGCTTTACAAACTAGGACAGGATTTAGCCCTCTCCAAAGCCGATTGTTCTGGGATGCTGAAAAATGGAGCTGCCCAGATGCTCAGTGAAGCAGGGGAATGTGCTCCATGTCTGCACAGGGCTCAGCCTGCTTTGATCCCACAGCTTTCAGTGAAAATTTTGGCAAGGGGAAGACATTGCAGCAGGAAATGATTGGTTTAGCCCACCGCCCTGCTTGGCACAGGCAGCAGTAAATCTTGCATTGTAGCATTCAAGGCTAGAACTTCCTGGGAGTTCTTTAGCAGTGATTAAATGTATATATTACTGTGTGCCAGGGATCTTTTACAGCTGTTAATCTTATACTAAGCATTTAATGGCTCCCTCTGGGTATGAGATCAGAATCACAAGCAGCTATAACATCAACGCACATCTCTGAAAACGGAAGTCTCCATTTGCCTCCAGTGACTATAGATCTTGAAAAATATGCACCCTGCAGCATTTAAAGAAAATAGAGTGCTTCTTCAAGTGTTGAATTGGTCAGCAAGGATGAAAATTTCTGGGCTGGGCACAGAGTTTCAGTAACAAAGATGTCCTTGTCGTTCCCCTGCATTTCCAGGAGGCTGCGCAGAGCCAGCGCAGGCTGTGGGTGTCACTGTGCCCGCTGCAGGCTCACTGGCAAACAGATGTTCTCCTCTATGGTCAGCATCCGTGTTTGCGCAGGGCTTTTTTGCACAGCATTGAAACCTCAGAAAAATGCAACTTTCAAAGCTGAACCAGCAGGGGCTGGAGTGAGCAGAAAGCCAGGCTGTTGGCTTACTGCACACACAACCCTGCAAATGTTTTCCCTAGGGATTTTCTGTGTTGCAAAAATCCTATGGGAGCACAAATAAATGCATTTGCAGGAGCTCCAAGTAAATCTTCTCCTGTGTCACACATCAAACAACTTATACAGAAACAAAATACAGAAACACGTGTAATGGCAAACTGCGTCCTCATTAATTCCCACTAAAGATATAGCTGAGTCGTTTGCTGCAGGACGCTCCTGACGTCCCGCTCTCCTCACTCATCCTCACCTCCCATCTCCTCTGCTCCTTCTTACCACTAATGAGGATATCCCAGTTTGTCTCATCCAAAAATACAACATATGTTTCATATCAAGGTACAATAAAACATAGGCTTTTCTTTGGAGGCTTTTCACCTTTAATAAATAAGTGAGACAAGAGTGACGAATCTGTGCATGAAGGCTCAAGAGACGAGGCTTAAGTTCCAGGTGTGCTGCTCCTGCAGCAGTGCTGAGAGCCTGGTTCTGAGGCTGCCACTAACAAATCGTTCCTTCTCAGGCGTTACGGTGTCTCTGTATTGCTATAGAACACATCCCGAAGCACAAGGAGAACCACCATAGATAAATACTGTGAATTACTAGCCAGGGATAAAGCAGGGATTTAATCCTCTTTAGTCCATAGCTTTTGTGATGATTTGGTATCTTATTTAGCTCCAGAAAACCACTGCTGTTGTAAAACTGACCTCTTCCTGCAGGTTCCCTTTTGTTGGGAACAGCTCCTGGAGGAGACTGTAGAAACAAAATTGGAACCACAATCCGTATGTTTTAGCAGCACCTTGCATGACCCAGCCAGACAAAATAAGTAGTTGGCTGCATCACTGCTCAGCAATTTGGAGATTCATTTCATGCTTGACAAGAGAAAACTTGGCATCGACCAACCATCCTGTTTGCAGACGGAGTTTGGTGGGACATCAAGCAGAGCATTCCTGCCTTTCCGCTGCATCCCTTCCGAGGGAGTCTGGGCACAATCCGGGGAAAAGATTTCACTGCAGAACTGATGATTCTCCTTTATATACATGTTCGCTGGGGATGCTTTTACAGCTTGGCAAAAGGCTTCTTTAGACTTTACGTGATGTGCTTAAAAGAAGAGGGGAAAAAAACAGTGAGTCTGCTGCCTTTTAATGCTTACTTTAACTCTGCTGCCTGTTTCCTTCCAGTGGAAAGTAGTGAGGCACACCTTCCAAAAGGGTTCTCCTCTACAGCCCTATCTGAAACAGCCTGTTTTTACAACATGATTTTCACTTCCTCCAGCTAAAGCAGAGACGCACATGGAGCAGTGCAGTCCTGCTGCGGCAGGGACGGTGTTTCGGGGCTGGTCCCACACTGAGTTTGCACAGGGAGGAGGCGTTGGCACCCTGAGCTCTATTTGCTGCCCATGTTCCCCTCCCTGGGCAGACCTTGTGCATGTGGCTTTGGAAATGAGTTGCATGACACAAGTGGCAACACATGCCAAAGTCCTTGACTAAAGCATATGACCTGTCTCTTTCTCAGTTTCCCCTCTAGCAAATTTTCTATGAGTAAGAGTTAATGCTGCCAGGAACAGAGTGCTCAGGTTCAAAGCAACTGCTGTAACATGTGGCTAGTGTGACTGTGCTTTGGATGGGTGGAACAGGTCTTAAATATTCTGTATGGCTTCAGAAAGGGCTTGCTGGGTGGTGGTTGCTCACCATGGGTGCTCACAGTTTGGTGCCCGTAATTTCCTGGAACTGGAGTCGTAAGGACAGTCACACGTGGGCTCTGGACGTACTCAGAGAGGAAAATCAAGAAAAAACAGGGATTCTGCCCCAGAACATCTCCCATCTGGAGTCCTTGGCCAGTCTGGAGCAGGGTGACGAACACTATGCAACAATGAGCATGTGGAGATCCCTCAATTTAGACATTAGCAGGGTGATGGGGGATTTTCCTCTTTTCCTTTTAACACACATTTGTCAGCTTTTTTGATCCCTGCTGAGCTCAGCAGATGTTTGCTGAGAACTGTCCCCCAAGACTGCGAGAGCTCCTGCTGAACTGCAGTAGCTGATGCAGAACCTGTCGCTGTGCATGGCATCTCTGAGTTGTTTTTCTTCTGTACTTTACTGTGCATTCACTGACACTGCATTTTATCACCCACTCATTTAGTGCCACGAGATCGTTCTGCAGCAGGTTTTGTGTTTAACTGACTCGAGTAACTCTGTATCACCAACATCAGGTTGCTGCTGATAGAAGGGCAGGATATTCAGCATTATCGGAGCAGCTCAGCTGAGACCAGGGAGTCCCTTGCGGTGCTCTGCTTCCTAGCTCCACGAGAGGGGCTTGGGGGTTCCTGTGTGCAGCGCGTTGCAGCGCAAGGCTCCACTGGCCACAGGGCTGCCTAAAGCCACTCTAGAACCTTTGAACTCCTGTGTGTTGCTGAAGGGCAGTGCTAGGGCAAATAGGGAACACACCTGGCTTCCTACACAGCCCCAAGGGCTGCAGAGCACCACAGATGCTCTCTCTGCTCTGAGCATGAGCCATCCCTAGGAATGCACACGATGCTCCCACCCCCAAGTAAACACACAGCANNNNGATGCTCTCTCTGCTCTGAGCATGAGCCATCCCTAGGAATGCACACGATGCTCCCACCCCCAAGTAAACACACAGCAGGTATGTGGTCCCGTTACCTTTGCTTTGGCAGAGATGCAAGGCCTGATGCAGGGTTCGTGTTGACATAATCCGGCTCCTCGTCTGGGCTTTCTCCATTCACAGTTACTAGGACAAAAGTTCTGATCAGTAAGTGGGTTGATCTAAACACATACACACACCATACATGCACAGTGCATCCTGCCAGTATTTTTAACTTTCAGTGTCAAAACATTTCCGCATCTAGGCTAAGAAACACTGTATCACAGTGCCAAGGTTTCCTCAGATGGCCTTCAGAACGGTCACAACAAACTTGCACACACTGTGCAGGCAGGTATTTTAGACAGAGTTCTTCAGAGCCAGACACATAGACTTAGATTTAACCTAGAGAGCACACAGAGTGCACAAGCAGGGTAATAAGAACCAGTTTGCTTAGGCAGCCTACGCACTAGCCACAGAGCTCTTACGTACACACATCTGCATTCACCAGCATCCCCCAGGCCAGGCTGCACACAAGAGTTCGAACTCTGTTGTTTAAAGGTTGTCTTAAGAAATAATACCAATAGTTACCGCAGGATATTGACAGTATTGACACTGGTGACATTGAATATGCATGTCATGCATTTCTTTGTCTTACGGGATTACAGCATAAGGCTAAATCTGCATCAGGGATACTTCAAAATTTAAGAGGATAAGATATGAATAGGGACATCCTTCTGTGGCAGCTTGTGGTGAGATCTTGGGCCTGGGCACTGGGAAATAACCAGAAACACCAGATCTCCTCAGACTAGGTGTCAGAGTTCAGCTGCAGTGTCTGCAGCAGTTTGCACATGACCTTAGGTGTTTATCATGGATGACTGGGGAAAAACATCTCAGGAGAGTGGTGATGTCTGCATCATCATGATCTATACTGGTCTAGCACACGGGCATCGTACCCGTGAGCCCTATCAATAAATAGGAAACAGCTGCTGAGAACGTACCTTGTTGCAGTGTCCATACGTGGATTGCTGTGCTGTTCTCATAGTCTCCCACGTCATCTGTGACTAAGAAAAGTTGGTACAGATGATGCTAAACAACAAGTGGACTCAAAACGGGTCTCTGTGAATCCCCTTCCTACCCTCTCACCCAGTGACAGACACGTGGCTGAGGTTCCAGCCAGGCATGTGGCTGTCCAGGCTGCAGGTCTCCTGATGCTGCCTCATCTATTTTCCAGTCCTGACCTCATGCCTTGCTTTCTGTAGGCTTGGATAGGGATCACAGCGGCTCCTGCTACTCCTGCCTCCTCTATTCACTCCATACAGAGCTAAAAAGGAGCAGTGCAGGGTTTATCAGTGTAGAAAACATTGCAGAATTCACTGAAGGAAACCAGATTGGCTTCCTGTTTTGGTAGCAACATCCCAGGACTTCAGTGTTCAAAGTCCAGTATGTGCTCCAGGGCCTCACTGGCTGCTGCCTTCTTGGTCTGGAAGGGATTAGAAATCTCAGCTAGGGCCTGAAACTGCAGTAGATCTTGGCTATAACAACACTGAAAGGACTAATCTTTCTTCTCTTAAGTGAGCAGCTCTTGGTCCACACCTGGGCTTCTAGATACCTTTGTACAACACACATAAGCCATGGCAGCAACAGACTCACCTGAATTGGAGCTGAGACATGCTCCAACGATCACATTTTGATAGGAGTTGGAATCCTCCTCTTTTTCTGGCAGAAAGAAGAAAGAAGGAAAAGGATAAGAGAAATGTAGGTGATATAGGGATTGCCTGCAGAGTTTTGGTAACACCTGCCTATAGGGAAAGGCTATTTACCAGAACAAAAGCCACATTAGTTAAAAAAAAAGGTTAGGTCTTTGTGATCTTCAGGCTGCCCTGAACCAGGGCTAGGACATCTCTAGCAGAGCCAAACTGGGCAGACTCTGCCCCACTGAGATGCTGCTGCCACTGACAGCCAGCTAAGCCTTGGTTTGCACAGTATTTTTTTTGCCTGAGTGACCTCAGGCAAAGTAGCCAAGATAAAAGAAAGCTCTCAGGAGCTCCTCTCCCAAGTGGGAATAAAAGCTAAGCAGAGTTACCAGCCCTAAAAAGTTACAGCTCCTAAAGCAAGCAGGGGGAGCCTGGTCCTAGAAGGCAGTCAATCTCCAGGCAGGGAATCCAGCCTAGCGGCTGGGAAAGGTTTTTCCTTCCTGGTGGGTGTTAAGCTGGTGACTGTTGCATTTTCCTGGGGTTATTCTCAGATTGAGAAGGAACTGAGATAAGGAACTGTAAAGAGACTTGGTCAAGGTCACACAGGAAGCGTGAGGCAGAGCAGAGGCCTGATCCTGCCTGGGCTGCAGACTAGCACCTGGACACTCAAAGCACCACTGACTCCTGCTTTGCCACATCAGAATTACATCCACAGGTGCCGAAAACTGAAGCTCCAACAGTTGACATGGTCACGGTGCCCAAGCTGGAAAGGTTTCACAGATGGGGTAAACACAGCTGCCGTTGCCCAGACCACTTCCACTTTCCTCCAAGCCAGCTGCCTGCCCACAGGCACGTGCACCAAGCTCACAGCCCCAACTCCGGGACACTCAGTGCAGCACAGCGAGGGCTCAGCCTCCCAAAGCCACCCTGCTCAGAGGGGCACAAGTCCACCAAGCACACTGCCCACACCAGCACCACTTAAAGCTGCTTCCTCAGCTGTCGCAGAAATGGGGCAAGAATAGAGGGTTTCTTGCAGTCTGGAGCTTCCTGATGCAGGGCTGCATTTGGGCTGTGGTGTCTGTAACCAGCAGACGGGCTGATGCTCGCTGGACTTGCACAATCCCTTCCTGTGAGGCCCACAAAACATTTCCACCACACAGCGAGGCGCAACCTGCTGCCTGGACTTGCACTGCTAAATAACTTAAACACAAGGTCCATCTCACACCGCTTTGCTGGAGCTTTAGCATCTATTCTGTCACTGTCCTTTCGACATGCTAAGGGCGAAGCGGGAGGGGGCCGTGTGAGAGTGTGGGGGTTCGCACCACCATTGAGGGGGCCTGCATTTCCTGCAGGTTTGTGATGGCTCTTCAGGCCTAACGCCCAGGCACAGCTACATCCCTTAACGAAAGTGTCTTTTTGACTCATGTTTGCTCTAGGCCATATGGTAACAGCACAAATGTAGCGTCCCCAGGACAGCCTGAACAGATGTTCCACAGCCTTACCATGCGGAGACACAGGATTCACACAGTTGTAGTAATCCCAGGATATCGGGTCGCTGCGGAAAGAAGTGCCTCCATTAGCGACATCTGCATGGGGGCCACACACATAGGGGCTGCTCGTGGCCGTGACACCCATGCTCAACCCTGCTCAAGGGGCTCGGAGTGGCCATGAACTGCCCCTCTAGCCATCCCAGGGGGGCAGGGGCTGGGGGACAAGTGACTTACACGTAGGTGGCCTC
>JAUBNY010000259.1:424048-440827 GCA_032275445.1 Crypturellus soui | reverse complement strand
TAGAGCAATACGGTTGCTCTGAACGCATTGGGGAGGACGGCATGTTGTCTTCTTTGTTTTTTTCAGAAAAAAAAAAAAACAAAAAACAAAAAAAAAGCTGTTATTCTACTAGGGACAGGCAACGGTAAAGAACAACCACTTGCATGCGGCTTCTCTGCTCGCTCTTGCAGCTCCACAGATGACTCAGCCTCACAGGGAAGTTACCACCCTTGGCCATGCTGCAGCAGCCCCTCGTGCTGGTCACCCAGGCCCCCAGGGCGCAGTGCACGGCAGACCCGGCTCTCCGGAGCGGGTCCAGCTGCCTCCGTGCTGGAAGAGCCGCTCTGCTGCCGGGATTTCAGACCACACAACGCCGGGGGTACCTGGAGGAGGGCACGGCAGCTCCTTGGGGGAAGGATGCCCTTCAAAGACCTTGGTGTCTTTCAAAATTCCCCACCTCAGTTTTTAACTTTGATCAGAGTATAATTATTGCAATAGTACAGTCATAGAGACACCATGATATTATTATATCATAGCATCACTAAATTTAACCTAAGAAAAACTAGATTTAAACTACTGAACATCCCAAGGGGCAGACCATGGCGCCTGCCCCAAGCAATTACCAACACAACCCAAATTCTGCTTTTTGGGAGGCGAGAACAGAGCTCCTCTCTGGCCAGGGTGCAGCCAGGAGCCGTCTGGCAGCGCAGGCAGCCGGTGCGCCAGGCTCTGCACCAGATCCAGCCTCTTTCTCCCGTAATCCCTGCACTCCATCTGGGCTTGCTGCCAGAAGCCATTTCTGCTCTAACAGAAGGTCAAAGACACTGAGGCGTTTTTTTTTCTCCCTCTGCTGCAGTAAATTATATAAAAATCCTCATTGCGATTCCGTTTTTCCCCATCCTTTTTGAAATCTTCTCCCCTTCAGCCTTTTTCACTGACCAAGTACAGGATACTTGTTCCTTTAGTTGGTTTGACCACTTATCTACTGAACTATTCTTTTGTCCTCTTTTTCCTGTGTTGAACAGTCAACCTAACACAGAAAAACCTACCAAGACCCAGATGGGCTGTGTAAAACCAGCCCCCCTCCCCGCTTCCCCTGCTGCATCTGGGAGCACCAGGCTCTGTGGTCCTTTGGGACTGGGCTAAATCCTCTCAGGCAAAGGTGGGGTTGGATCAAAGAGCAGTTGCATTCGCTTATGGCGGACGTTGTAACCAGTGCTCATCACAAATTCTCAGTAAAAAGTGATTAGGAAGTCTGGAATTATGGTAATCGGGCCCATCTACAGCCAAACAGAGCAGGTGGGGAGTTTTTAGGAAAAGTTTCTGAGCTCCCAGAGTCTCTTTCTCCCAGAGCTGATACTGAGTGAAGCATCCAGCGCTGCTGGAACAAACTATGGGACTAGAACAAAACACGTCTTGTACCAGCTGGGAGCGACTTGAGCTTTACCAAATACCCTGGAGCTTTAATGAAAGCGTCGCCCTAGGGGAGTTTTTTGGACAAGTCAAGCAGCGTGTGCGTTTCCATAAAGGACGAGCAGCGACTTCCCTCCCCGCTCCGGTTGCTCCAGCGCTTGCCCTGCGCAGGAGGAAGCGCCGCCTCCTCCCTGCCCGCCGCCCAGCTCCCTCCTCGCAGACACGGAAGCCGCTCGTGCAGCTGCGGGACATTCTGCTACCACCCAGTGGAAGGAAAGCTCGTGGCTAATGCTCCGAGTGCTCTGCGAGAAGTGGCCCCGCGAGGCTTGCAAAGACTATTCCTGCTCCTCCCTGTGCTGCTAAAATGCCTCTTCCCCTTCTTATTCTCCTTAGTTCATCCTTGTTGGCAAGATAATTCCTCCATTTCGACACGTACACACAAATCCTAGAAGGTTTGAGTGCTTTTATTTGATTTGTATACAGCAGTACAAATTATGCAGATTCGTTACAGTGCAGATGTCGCAGGTTTATAGAGGTGCTTGGAGGTTTTTGGTGTACGTCAAATGAAGAGGTAGCTCCCAGGAAGCAGTGGCACCAAGTGAACGTCCCCCTGGTAGGGAGCGGATCCCTCTGCTCTGCACCGGCTCAAACCTCCCTGATGGGAAGGAGCAGGAGCGACCCCAGGCAGCGGCCCCAGAGCTCCCATTTCTGACCCAGAGCCCCCAGGACACGCTAGAGCCTCACCTGAGCACGGGATAGCGGGCAGGTGAGCAGATCGTGTCTGTACTGGTGCTGCAGATCCTTGGAGCCCAGGGACACCCTTTGCTTTGAGGGGTATGGAAGGAAGGAAAGCCAACATTAAAATTAACTTGCTGCTGAGCAAGCCAGGTTATGCAGCAGAGTTGTTGCAGCTGTGTAAAAGGAAACCATAAAATGCTTTGAGTCAGTCACCCAGAGAGCTACAGGGGGAACATGATCTTGGACCTAAGGCTAATACAGAAAACCACTGCAGTTTGGTATGTATTTGACTCCTTAAAGTCCTGTCATGGGTAAAATGGTATTGAAGAAGGATTCAGCTACCAGATTAGAAAATTCCTATCTATCTCACCTGGAAATCAAATTCCTCTTCAGCCCCAGCAACTCCTCTGTCTGAAAACTTAAGACAAGCAACACCCAGAAACTGCATCTCAAGAATCAAGTCTAATGAAATGCCCCTGAGAGCTGCAAAAGTAACTGATTCTGCACTGGAGCACGTCTGGGCAATGCTGACCCCTCACTCCTTCAGAGCCTTTGCTCTCACATGGTAGTAAAATACAGTAAAATAACAACAGAAAATAAAGCAAAAACTTCAGCGCCAAATTAAAGCTGCCTGCAGGTAACTGCTCATTGACTGGGTTCTTGCTGAAAGTCAGTTTGAATCAGCATGAGAGGTATTTCCAGAGCGAGAAAGAATGAGGTCAAGTTAGGAAACCAGTGTCCTACGTCTGGCTCTAAACTGCAGGGTATGGAGCAGCCTTGACACACGCAGCGTTTGTCCAAGGACACACTCGAGATGAGCAGTGAGATCCCTGGGGAAGAAAAGTCACTCCAAATAATGTTGTTCAAAGCACTCAGCAGGACAAGGGCTGCTCGGACGGTAACCACTGCTGTGATGCAGGGGTCATCAGGCATTGCAGAACTCTGCCTGCTTTATTCATACTTTTTTTTTGAAAAGGTTGAGTTACAGTATTATAGGATTTGTTCTAAAATCCTCAAGATTTTATCATTTCTTCCTGAAGACAAATCGGCAGCTAATACCACAGGTAACAAATAAGCTGCTGTACTCTGTGCTAAAGGCAGGCTTGAAACCATAATATTAGCAGAAACACTGAAAAAATGCCAGCATCATCCAGATTGCATTGGGACAGTAAATCTTGGTCAAGCCCTTGGTCACAACCAGCTCGGGTTGTCCAGCAGGACTCCTGAAATTCAGTCAGTGCTGGAAGCTCTTCCCTAGTCCCAGGGTATGTTGGTAGTAATCTCATTACTGACTTTTAGATTCAAGCTTCAGGAAGGCTCTGCACAACCACCAAGATTAACTGCAAGAACAGAGAGAGTGAATTATCGATTTGTTGCCACTTCTGGCAACCTTCGTGGTCTAGGCTGGGCCATGCTGTATTTAGCTTAAAGCTGCAGGTAAATTACAGTCCACACATTAGCAGCATTTTGCCAGTAGTGCAAATCCTGCTTCCTCCTACAAAATGTAAATGCCATGTTCATAAGAAAACAGTTATCAGTTGTTGGCAGGAACTAGTTCACTGTATTTCTGTGCTGGAATAATTTAGTTATAATTTGAGAATGGTGATCAATTAAACAAGTTTTTAAAGAGGGAAGAACACAGAAATGGAAGAGTGTGACCTTAAAACATAGAAGCATAAGGCAGGATGCTCTAAAGAAACCAGGCAACTGCAAAACCAATGCAAGCATCCAAGGAAAACAGGTAATAAACAGTATCAGCATTAAGCCTTTTTCACTACTGGGAAATGATTGACCAAATAAGGACTAATAGGTAGCAAAAACTATTTATTAGAACAAGATAAGCCACTTCCTACCTCTCTACTTTGCAAAGACAGGCTGCTTTTCTCCATGCAGCCCAATGAAACAGCAGCTTCCACCGTGACGAGCTTGGAAAGCCCATCCTGAGCATATCTAGCAGGGGCAGGTGGGGATTTTCCACCTCCAGCCAGTTAACCCTGTCCCTACCCCTCCAGTAACTCTTCATCTACAGCCAAGGTGCTCCAGCACGATGCTCCAGAGCAGGATTCTTGGCTCAAGAGCAAGTGTGGACACAACAGTTGGCCTGAGCACTGGAAGGCAGACTCCATCCTTCCATGTAAAGGAAGGCATCACGTCCAGTGGGAAGGTCAGAGTTTGTTTCTTGAACAAAGATCTTTCTCTCTTTTAGCTTACCCTGCAGCCTGCACTCAGCCAAAGACAAAAGGCAACAGTCTCATCAACTGTTGGGCCTAGGGGAACAAAATTCTTGCTAAAGGCATAGGAGAAACAGGGAAGAGCAGGAGCAATCCAAACTTTTCATTTTTGTCACAGTAAATAAGGCCGCTACCTTAAAAATTTGTCACAGCTCAAGCTGGGAGGTCACAGTTTTGTCTACCAGGCAGGGATTTGTTGAGGTGAACAGAACTCAACCTCTGGAAAAAGGACAGTACCAAGAGCTATACGAACTGCAAGACTTTCAAACTTTTGCAAAAGCAAGTGCTAGGCATAGAACTAAGGTCATACAGAAGCTCAGGACAAAGAACTTCAGCTTAGTGCCAGCTCCACCCAAGTTTTCTGCCACCCGCATGTTCCCAGCACTTGTCTGACTCGGCTACTCCTGCTTTCTTCCCCTCCCTCCTTACATACACAGTAAGTGTGGCTGATACTACAAGTTGGCTTAAAAGATTTAGGGAAGCAAATTTCCAATCAACTGAGCATTGGAGAATTGGAAAACAAAACAAGCTACAGCAGACTTAAAATAAAGACCCGTGTTAAATATTACTTAATGTTTTCTTTTATTTAAAAGATCATTCACAAAATACCATATCCATAAATTTATTTTGTTATGAAGCAGAATGTGTTAAGTGTTTGGAATTTGTTTTTCCTTTTTCCTTTTTTTTTTTTTGTTTTCTTTTTACATTTAAAAGTCAACTGTCTTGACTAGAGGTGAATTTTTATATGGGAATTTTGTTCTTAAAATCTTTTCCACATTGAAGATGTAAATAGGTCAATCGTTGGTTTGGAATACAACCACACAAATGCATGTCTGTCTTAAATTAAGTATTAGTGTTAGACAAATGGTTCTTATCTCCAAAGCAGATTGTGACAGGCAGAAGGAAGGAAAGTAGTTCTGTAAATTGCTGGGACTCTGATGTGACAAAAAGGTAACTTTAAGGAAGAAATTCCCTACTAGCAGTGAGGCTTGTAACAAAGCAGCCATGCCTCCTAACTCCTCTTGTGAATATTCTGGTGTGTTGGCTGCTTTATCAGCACTAGCACTAGGGGCAAGAGTTCTTCTCATGCAGACCTGTCTACAGAGTGTTACAGAGTCAGGTTTTGTTTTTAAACATGAATATGCTCCTCCCTCTTTGCTCCAGCCTCCCGTTTCCCTCACCTCCCACATATACACTCCCAGGAACAGTGACAAGAAACATTTCAAGTTCAGAGAGATGTGGCAACTAGAGATGCTTTTTACCCAAACTTCTACATGAGGAGGATCTAAAGCATAATGGATCCTTATCTGTCCCTTTTCAAGGTATTCTGAAAGCAGAGGTCTTACAACTGTACACCACTGGTTGAAGAAATACAGAGGGTAATGGCAATTACATATTGCATGGCAAAGTATACACTCCTTAAACAAAAATAAAAAAGTCAATTTTATTTGTATAAACTTCATTTAAAAATTTACCAAACATGTAAAACCCAAAGAAATTTAAGCAGGAAGAGCCAGTGAGTTGTGCTCAAACAAGCACATTTTTGCAGCACTAACCTTGAGCTCAGAAGTGTAGTGTTATGCCATTTTGAAGTCAAAAGCCAGAAGTCTACTGGCAGATGCTTTATCTATAGAGATGCTACCCATTCACCAGGTTTCCTCTCAGCTAATTTTACTTGCATCTATTAAGCTGGTATTTCACAGTGACCTGTGTGAAAGGGCAGTGATCCCCCTCAGTTTTAATAAAGAATTAGGCTGTATACAGTAATTCTATCATCAATTGTCATCAATGGTATCTCACTACATGGTTAGAACTGTAAATTACTCTAACTGCTCAACTTGTCTGGACTCTCCAGCTTTCCTCTTCAGAGCCACAGCAATACAGAACAAGACATGCAGGTCAGAAGAGGAGCACTGAGGAAGTAAAAGGAAACAATACAGGGTAGTAACTAAGCCTAACCTGTGCTTCTAAAGTAAAACAAACCCAGAAAGGAGGAGGTGAAGCAGCACATTTGTCCAGAGACCTCCACACTGGTGAAAGGAGCTACACTGCCTTACCTACTGGCAACTGTGCTGCTTGGAAGGAAACAGAAGAGGGAAACTCAGCACAAAGCAGGCACTAGATACAGCAAAGCCAAGAACGTACTAAAAACCACTTGTTAACAGCTGACATGCATTCACAAGCTCTGTGTTTTCGGTTTTAAAGAGGACAAATGCCAGATGGCAGGAATGGTAAACTGCAGGGTTGACATTCCAGCAGAGCTAGTCACTCTGTACTGTCTTGCTTTTTCTCCCGCCTCCCCATTCCCTCTCAACCCCAAGCTCAGTCGTGCTCTTTTACTACTTCCTCTCGGGGTTTGGCTCCACCAAAGATAGCAGAGTTGGGGTTGGCTACTTGATTGAGGGGAGTAGCAACTGTTCGAGGTTTGAGCTGAAGTCGGGGCCGCTGTGCTCTTTCCTCTGAAAGAAAAAGACATCAACGTTAAGATTTGTCCATCATAGAGGATTGCTTTAGCCTGAAGGTTGCTTTAGAGTTTCCCTTCTAAAGGAAGAAAGGCTGAATTCCGTAAGACTTTCCAGTTTACCTTCTGTTGGCTCTCTGAAGTCCATGGAAGATCCACGAAGGGGAGGCCCATCTCTGAAGCGACCGGTGCCACCAGTTCCCATTGAGGCACCAGGTGGTCGCCGGTCTCCAGGACGAGTTCCTCTACCCCGACCTCCCAAGAAGTCATCATCTTTGAATCCTGAAGAAAGAAGATGGTGTATTTTAAGAACACATTTTACAATACTTCCTCTCCAGATTTTTTTTTCTGGGTGACAGGAACACCTTGCATGCTATTGCTGTCAATCCAAGATGTTGCACCTGACACTTTACCAAGATCCTTTGTCTGCAGGCAGATTACTTTGCAGATCTTTAATATACATGTGGCCAATATACATGTGGGGATTCCACTTCAAATTGAGTATGCCATTCCAGAATTCAGAGCTTGCTTCATCCATCTAGAGGCTTATTCCATGCTCAATCTTTGAGTCAGTCTCCAAATGAGAATTATGAGCTTCAACTTCAGATTAATACCATTAGGTGAATTCACAGACTACAGTAGAAGCTGTTTGATCACATTGGCTACAGCCTTAACAGAAAATTTACAGGAGCAGGGCAAATGAGAAGAGCTAGAGGTAAAACAGATAAAAGTCCTTAAAGAAAAAAAAAGGAAAAAGAACAAACAAACAAACATAAGAGCCTTCAAACAAACAAACAAAAAGACCACAGTCCCACAGCTTCCCGGTTACACTATGACTACCTGTCAATGATCTTTGAAAAAGTGAGTCGCGGATGTTATTACTAAGCTAAGGAGATCTTTTACTAGACTAACAAATGTCAGAAAACAAAACAATTAAAACTAAATATGAAGTTGGCTGCACTTCTTCAGTGTTTGTATCAAGGAAAAAAAAATCAAGAACCATAACTGATCAAAGTTCCATTCTCTGTACCAATGACTATCTTGATCTATACCAATGACTCTAGCAATACCCAGAGTACATCTCCACCATTTGCATTCAACAGGAGGAGGATATTTCAGACTAGCAGGATATCAAAATGAGAATATGTTCAGTTTTTCAGAAGCTTCCTGGAAAAGAAATTTGTTTTCTTCGCATCTGACATTTTCCCCTGTGCTTCAATATATGTGCCAGAGTTGTAGGATTGTTCCTTCATTCCATACCAGAATGGCAGTCTTTGAAGACCGGATCCAGAACAAGGTAATAAAACCTGAGGAGAAAGTCTGCAGCAGCTAAGTGCTAAACTTTTGGTGCACAGGTGACTCCTCCAGCATCTAACCAGCTGAAATATTTCTAATTAGTTACAAAAAAAGTGCAATTTAAGACACTATAATGCTTAGCTATGAAGGCAAGTAAAGCATAGCACTGCAGCAAGCTTGCTTTATCTGCACCATGCATAAGGTTTTGTGCTCATGGAGAGGGTATGTTTTGTTACCCGCTCCTTGTACTTCATCCATTTCATTCATGCAGGGACATTGCTATGTTAGCATTTGCCAACATCTCCCCATCAGAAAATGGACCAAACCCATTACTTCAGAGGACAAACTACATTAGTGTCACTTTGAGGTATAGTATCTGGCTAAGTATTTTGATAACCCAAAGCCAAAAAAAAACAAAAAAAACAAAACCCACACATGGCAGCTCCAAAACTAGCTTTTAGTCAGCCAGCTCTGTTTTTTGCTGCCATAACAGACCTAGAAACTTCAGAAGCATTTTTTTTTTAAACATTCAAAAAGTGTTTGCAACCCTAACATACCCTTGAAGTCAATTATTTAGTGGATGCACCATGTAGGGATGTTATATCTCCTTCTAAACACTCAAAGTCCTTGCTTCAAGAGAACACAGCAGTGGTATCAGTTTTTTTCCCCACGTTTGTCTGCTTCTGCTACTATTCAAAAAATATACGTTGTTTTATGTCTGAGAAATGCAGTCCTCTAGGCAACATAAGCTACATTTGAAAAACTTCTGACATTTAACACAGTTTTGTAAAGTTTACAGTCAAGACTGTAATAAAGCAATGGAAGTTTCCCTGAAAGGATCCTTCTGCAACTGCAGGATGTCCCAGGATGGCATACAGTAGAAAAAAAACAGTATATGGGGACAAATGTAGCTGACACGAAAATGAGAACACTTCTGTGCTTTGTAGGCTGCCTGTCTACATAAGTTTTAATACTGATACCAGAATTGAAGTCATCTCTGGGATCCCATCCACCTCCTCTGGATTCTCGGGGACCTCCTCCCATTCCTAGGAAAAAAGCCACAATTGTGTTCAGGTCTGAAACTGTGGAAAAGACTGATCAAGGGGAGACCAAACCAAAGTTTCAGTCCTTTAATAGCCGAAGTCATGCTGCTGGAAAATCTTTTAGTTTCAGTATTTATCTAGTACCATTGAACAGGAACAAAGAGCAAGTTTAAGTTAACCAAGAATATGTGGTCAAAAAAAAAAATCTTCTTTAGCATAGATTAGAAATACTTAGAAATGCACTTGAGTCTAGTTCTGGTAAACTTTGTGACTAGACAAAGCCTATTTCACACTGGAACATGAGATATTTCAAGTCGACCATTTGTAAGTTTGTATTTACATGGCTTACCCACCTTCTTACACAACAATAAAATAGTAGCAGATCAGACTGTTGGGTTTACGATTGTCCTCTGCAAGACAGTGTACATTACTAGGGGTATTGGTCTCACTTCCTGGGCTAGGAATAACACATTCAGCTTTTGGACACAAAGCACATCTATTCCAGACATCTCAGGAACAGCAACAACTAGGTTAGAAAGGAATATGCACTATTTCTACTTTCATATACTCTTCGCAGGAGATTTACTTGCATGCCTTGTCTTAGCATTAGCTAGCACCAGCAGTGATAACTGTTACATTTAAAGAAAATTCTTAAGAAAGTCACCTCTGTCATCAGGCCCACCACCTTTTCTGAAGCCAAAACCACCTTTATCCTGTTTTCTGCCTTCTGCTATGTCCACTCGGAGTGATCGGTCACCCAAAAGCTGTCAAATGAAAGAAAATCTTTTCAGAAGTTGCCAGGTAAGTGTCTAAAGAGTCTGAGACTCATGCTCATCTTTGTCTCACAAATTAATTTAAATATACTTACTGCACCATCATACGTTAGAGCTTCCTTGAGTGATTCCACCTCATCAAACTCTACGTAACAAAATCCTGTAAGGAGAGCCTCACAAGTTAATATCAGCAATTGAAAAGCCATTTGTAAGTTTCTCTTCCTACATATCTGCTAATAGTCTCCCTTTCAGCCATGAGCTGGGATAAATGCAAGATGTACACTACTCAGGCACCAGACATCACTAAGGACAAATGTATTACCTATGTCTATTAACAGCTGGGACAATATAGCTCTGCAATACAGCTCTTCATACGGACACTACACAAATGCTGTGACTCTGATTAGCTTCATTTCCTTATCTGTTCTCATTACAGATTAGCTTTGAGCTATGCCTTTAATCAGCTATTTAGTTGGACACTGATGTTTGGGTATTAGTATCTTTTAACAAGAAGCTGAAGCATCTGCTTGAACAGCAATCTAATTGTGTCACCGTATTTAGTGAATTTGCTATTTCTTTTCTGAGACTCTCTGATACTTGAGTTTAGTTTTCTCTTCTTTAAAATAGAAAAAAAAATGCTTACAAATAATATAGCACTCTTCTCATGGCCATAACTCCAATGTAAAAAGCTGCCACCCATCTAAACATTTGCTTCCTGTGATACTATTGCCTGAATGGCCTAATTATATTTCTTCCCTACTCACCAAATGGCAGAGGGGTATCAGTGGGAGTCCTGTGAGCTAGAACAGACTGTGAGGGTACTCAAGACTTCGATATCTTTGAACTCAATCGGATCAGGCACATAAGGTTTCTTATAATCCATGCAAGGCATAAGATTTGAGAAAGCTCTTTTATGGTAAGGCAAATCTTGTCTCTTCTCATCTGTGAATCTCACTCAAGTGAGATGTTTTTTAGTGAAAAAAAACTTGCATAAGTCAACATGAAAGAACAAGCCTACACTGACATGCTACCCGGGACTTGAGAGTTAAGACTGATATTCACCATTAGAACAATGGTTAATTTAGAAGGACACCAAATCTCCTGTGTTTAGCCATCACATCTAGAACAGTTTTGAATACTCACCTTTAAATTTGTCCGTTTCTTTGTCTCTGACTAGTCGCACACTCCTTACACTGAGATCCTTGAAGATAGCATCTATGTCTCCTTGAACAGTGTTGAAAGGTAGATTTCCCACATATGCTGTGAAAGGGGGTTCTGTTGGCAGCTCTTTCTGTCTGCGGGAACCAAGGCCACCACCACGGGACCTGTTGAAAAAACAGTGTTAGACTCTGGCATGTGATTCCCCAAAGAGCTAGTAATGAAGTCTTTAGCATCATCAGGTGCTTTTTGACTTTGAAGTGGTGTTTTCCACAACTATAGCTAGTTTTTCCATCCTTTCGTCTGCACATGCCACCCCCAGTATCAACCAATGTCTTTTCAGTATTATCTGATCAGTAATAGGGGGAGCTAAACAGAACAGCAGTTTAAGTACATTGCAGGTGAACTCAGTGACGAAATGATGAGCAAACTTCCTCTTACAATCCACTGAAAAGACTGCAACAAAGTTATCTGCACTGCTCCCATCCATCCCTTCCCAAAAATACATTTCAGACTGAAACATTAATAATTCACAGAAGTAAAGAAATATTTGTGTGGCACAGCCTCTTCATTGCATTCTGATATTAAACTGAGCATGATACTTTCAACCAAATAACGTACTCCACAGCCACCCACATTATTTCAGTAGTGTTAACTCAACAGAAGCATTTTCTAGCTCTGAAAAGTTATTGTCAGGACCAACTGTCAGATACCTAATAGGTACCTGGGCTGGAATGCTCTAACTGAACACGGAGTAAAAAGCTTATTTGAGCAAGAAACTCTACAGCAGAGTGATACTTGGAAGTTTACTTCTCTGTGGCTTGAGTTACAGATTGAGGAAGATTAGGTGTCCTTTTCCTATCCTTTCTCTAGTCTCAGCTAGGGCTATCAACATTGGTTTCCTGAGAAACTAAGCTAATACAGTTGCATTACTGTATTAATGCAGCACACAGATGCAGGAACATTTAGTTCCTAAGCTTTTAAAATTTGATCATCTTTACAAACACAAAGTTTTATCATGGCACAAGGCAACCTTAAGTCATAACAGTTCCACAGGACTTCTAGACCAAATGATACTACTGCCAATGGTTTCAATAGCCATTCCCTTGCCTGTTTTCAGCTTTCCCAAAGATGCTTTGTGTACAGCTTTGCTCATGTGCTCCTTTAACACCTTACTTTTACTAGGTGTTGCCTATGCCTGTTCCCATCTCCCAAGGCTCACTGCACGCTTAAGAGCACAGTGGAACATAAAGTGTACCAAACCAGGATTAGCTACTGTGGCACAGACTATTTAGTTCGCTTTAAGATTAGTCTGTCAAAGGCTTATCCAATAATTTCATTGTTTTATTTTGACTCTCTGGGTGTACACTGCAAGCAATGTAATCATTGTCCATCTTTGTTTCATGTCCCAGGATAAATGTTCTATTATTGCTAATGAATCAGGTAAGAAAATGTATTAAAAATTTCTGTTAACACTTTCTAGATAAGCCCGTCATTTATGCCTATTCATGGTAGCAGCTCTGTCCAGGAGTCACTTGACATCACAAGAGCATGCTGCTACATTTAAGCAAATCATAACCTACATAGCATTTTTAATATTCACATCCACCCAAGTTCATATTTTAGTATTTTTAACTGTATCATTTATCTATCTTCACCTCATTCACACGTAATCCAGAGTCAGAAATATACTCAAAAACAGAAACTGCCAACATTCAGGTGCTTGTATATAGACAGCAGCATTAAAAAAAAAATATATGACTAAAGTTAAGGAGTTCCAAGAAAGCAGAGCTATCCATCTAGAGCTCTACGGCGTGTAAAAATCAATACTATCATGACTTAACTCCTCATTCTCACCTATAGGTTTATGAACAACTATTAAAGTACCATACATGTAACTTGCAGCCAAAGCCTTAGGTTTTGTATTCTACCATGAACATCGGAATCACTTGGGTAGGGCCTAAAAGGAATACTCCTCCCCTTCTGTGTGTTCTCTGGACTGTCAATCTTCATCAGTGAGCTGATTCATCTGAAAACTCATTTAAAGATGGGTTCTCAGCCAGACTGGTGAGGTGATCTGGCCAGCTGCAAAAACACTAGTGCCAACACAAGAGGAGAGGAATGGAAGTTAGGGCAGGAACTACTGCTCTCAATGGTAGCTTCTGCCTGGATCAATTCAAACTGCTTCTGAAACCACACCTTGAAGTTCACAGTCAACAGTCCCTAAAGCATTTTAATCTTGCTCTACTGTAACATACAAGAATTTCATGGGGAGGGAAAAGATTATGTAGAAATCAATGTCCTATTATGCAATTACTATGGATATTAAGTCAGGAAAAAAAGAACAACAACAACAACAGTCAATGTTTAAGTTTGATGCAAACATCAGTTATCAAATGTATATATTGGTTATTTTGGTCTTCATCTGTATTGTAGTCATGGTCCTCACCCAAGTTCCAAATTAAATTTCCCACAGTATTTAGATACAGCTGCAGCACTTTAAGAAACTCTTTCTATGCTTCCCTAATTTTTTAGAGCAAAAACTGAGCCCCAAAAGACTGACTTCTAATTTCAATAAACAAACAATGAGATGGAATGAAGACACTCACTTATAACAATAGGACAAGAAACAACTATAATTTAGAACATTTTTGAACTAAGAGAACCAGGTCAGCATCAAAAATGTTAAATGAGTATTTGATATTTCCACTCAGTATAACTTTAGCTCCGAGAATTAGGTAATAACTATGTCATCTTAATATGGGAGCCTTAAGAAACTTGTAATTTTTTTTCAGAAGGCTGAAAAGGAAAGCAAAACAAGAAAGCTTGCTTCTAGCAGAGGCAGAAGCCAACATCTCTAATAGGGAAGTAGTAACAATCAAATAATCATTTTAAAGCTACTGTTTTGGAAAGTTTCAGTTATTCTCTCCAGAAAACAAAATCTGTCAAAGGCTCAAAACTAGGCATCTTTTAGATAGGATTTGAATTTAAAAGCCTTTCAACTAACAACCAAAACAATAATTCAGTATTTACCTTTTTACTGATTAGGTTGTTATGCCTAATATGATTCCAATGTTAGCATTTTACTACAGACGCCACGAGAAAACAGCAGGATGCAAGATTTGTTAAGAGCCTCCATACATAACTCAAAATATGCACCTACTTTATTCAAGTAACTTAATATATCTCTACAATAACATCACATATCTTCAAGAAAAGCTTGTGGGAAGTATTTGTTAACAGCAAATGGCTAAGACACAAGATCCTGCATGCCAAAACAATACAGACTGGCTCTTTATTTTCAATTATTGGTACAACACTTCAGCAGATGACGTTCACCCTTCGAGTAAAGCTCAGTGCTTAAAACCACACCTAAATAAATAGCCTGCCAGCAAATCAGGGCTGACAAATCCTTGTGATTGCCTTCAACTCTGAGAAGCTCTACAGATGTTCAGAGAGTCTCAGCAAGGGCACAGTATTCTAGGTACCAACTCTGGTGTCAGCTTTTGGACTTCACTCACCATCTTTAATATTAAGCCTTTGTTATTTAATGTTAGCTACACAGCTCCCATCTAGGGTAAAGTGGATATTCTGGGAGTAAAAGCATGATACTATTTAGGCACTATCAGGATACTACTAATGCAAGCCTAAGAAAGACTCTAGATGGATTAAAGCTTGCTAGGAATTAATTAGTTTTCTATGCACCTCACTTAAACCCCAACTTAACTCTCCCTATAGGTCAATTGTTCCTTCAAATGCAAATTCAAGAGAAATCATCAAGTCTCAACAGTGTTTACACTATCCCAGCAGTGCTGCATGGCCTAGAAATGGGTAAAAAACCTGTCAGGTTGAGAAATGATCCTTTTCTCAGAATCTTCAACAACACAAGTCATGCTCTTGTTCAGCTACAAATATTATAAGACTTTGTACAAAGCACAGCGACCTGTTAGGATCTGGCACCATGAATTTGTTTTGTAGCAAGAGCTGCAAATTAGGTGCTTGTGGAAGCTGCATCCTATTTTAATGCTAGTAGCAACTAAAGCTTAAAACCACAGTTAATTCAGTACGTGCTCTTCCTCACCTCCTCATCAGAGAGGGTTCCTAACTAGCAGGACACCTCTAGTTGACCCAAACCAGTATCCAAACCTTGCCTGAGAGCTGGTTTAAGTGCTCTATTAAAAAAATCTGGATATGAAGGCAACAGTTTTACAACTTCATAGAACATACCTAGATTTCCTGGTTTGGGCTGCAAAGCAGCATCAGAATTTACTATACAAGTGCCACTTTGGATTGGCTTCAAGGCTAAGGTTCTTAAACACAGTATAAGAAGCATCAAAACCTTAAGTAGTTATATTGTCTGTTTTTTTTTTGTTCTGGGATCTTTGCACACAAAGGGTGTTTGAGCATCGAAGAAAAGTAATTTAAAAAGGAGCTAAATTTACAAAATTTGTATTACGTGAAAATATGAGGAAAAAAAAAATCTGATGAGAGTAATAGCTCCCCCCTGATGCTTAAACAGACTAGAAATGAAACTGCATTCCTGTAACTACATGCAAGGACAGAAAACATATCCAGATCATGATCCGGAAATATATCTTGGAAGACTGAGATACAAGACAGCATACTTGTTAACATACGTTTGTAAAGACCATTTATTCAGCAGTTACACAGATGTTTCATTTTAGTGTAGACAGAGCTGTAGAGCATAACCTTCAGAGGACCCCATCTGTAATCTAATCTGATTTCAAGCAAGTTTAATAATTGCCAGTTATTGTTTCTGTAGATCAAAATAATAATTATAATTTTTAAAAATCAGAAAGGAGGAGATAGATAACTCAAGTTTGAAGGGAGCAGAATACTTAACTGCTCAGCTCCAGCCTTTCCCCAAGGAGACTCTGGCAGGCCGTCCCAAAGGGGTTTCTGCAGCCCCAACCCCTTCAATCCCTTCACCCTCAGCTGCAAGCAGGGGATCCGGCCCCGCTAGAGGGGCCAGCTCCAGCACGCGGCGCCCCGCGCCCGCCCGTAAGCGACGGCCCCGCCGAGCCCTCCCATTTCCTCCCCGCGCCCGCCGGCCGCGCTCCCTGCCCCGCGGGGGCTCGGCGCGGCCCTGCCCGCCTTGGCTCGGGCCCAGCGTCTCCCTATCCCCCCTCCGAGCGACACCCGCGTCCTCCCCGAGCCGCCGGGACGAGCTTCCTCCACGCGGGGCTGCGCAGCCGCCTCACAAAGCGGCGGGAGCGGCGGGGGGAAGGCGGGCGGCTCCCCTCCTCACCATCCCCCGCCGCCATGTCCCCGGGGGAAGGGGCAGGCCCGGCCCCGCCGCGGCCCCTCCCCGCGTGGCCGGAGGGGACCCCATCGCCCTTGCCCTCGCCCCGCGGAGCCGCCGCGCTCACCCCCGGCCGCCGCCGAAGCTGCTGTAGGCGCGATCGTCGTAGGGATCGAAATCCGCCATGGCCACCTCAGCCTCCTCCCCGCGCGAGCGTGACAGGAGCGGGCCCGCAGGACCCCGCGCCGCTTATATACGGCGCAGCGCGGCCGGGCTGCCCCGCGCGCTGCCTGTCTGCGGCGCCGCGCGCCGCGCCGGGGCTGCCCTCACCGCACCGGGGCTGCCCACGCCGCGCCGGGGCGGCCCCGCTCAGCGCCCGCGCTGTCCCCGCAGGTCGGCTCCTACCTGGACATCTCCCGCGAGA
>JAUBNY010000259.1:411227-423948 GCA_032275445.1 Crypturellus soui | reverse complement strand
GCCGCTCCGTCACAGCGCGGCGGGCGCGCGGCCCCGCTGCCCCGTGTCCCCAAGGCCGCCCCGGCTGTCGCCGCGCCGCTACCGCGGAGCCATGGCCGGCGCCAGGCCAGGAGCCGGGCGGGGGAGACCGCTGCGCTCCCTGACCGCCCTTTAGAACGCGCCCGCGCGGCTGTTTTGTAATAAATGCGTGTAAAAAAACGTGTCGTGTTTTACTGTGTTACTGTCGCGAGGGACGCGGGGCTCGGTGTCCCCGGCCGAGCTGCCCCCGCGGTGGCGGAGGGGCACGGCGGAGGCTCCGAGCTCGCCATGGCCGGCATCGCAGTGCGGGTTCCCGGCATCCGCGGTACCGAGCGTCTGCCCCACGGCGCCGCTTCCCCCGGCAGAGCCCCGGGAACCGAACCCGCGGGCGGGACACCGGGCCTGGGGCAGGGGGAGATGGAGGCCGGGGCGGAGAGGAAGCCGTGGGGCTGAGGGAACGGGACCCGACGGGGAGGCCCCGCGGCTGAGGAGAACTCGTGGTGCTGACGGGAAGCCACGAGGGCGACGGCGCCCAGCGGCCGCCCCTCGGCGAGGCGAGCCCGGGGCAGGCAGGCCCGGCCGGAAGGGGCGGGCAGCGCCGGTGGCGGCCGCACGTGCGCGGCGGCGGCGGAGCGGGCGGCATGGCGGCGGAGCGGGAGCGGGAGCCGCGCGGCGTGCTGCGCCAGGGCCGCGCCTTCCTCGACCTCTTCTGGGACATCGCGCGGCCCGAGCAGGAGGCGCGGCTGGCGGCCACGCAGGGCCTGCTGAGCCACCTGCGCGCCGGCGGCAAGGTGAGGCCGGCGGCCCCGGCCCCGTCCCTGGTCCCGGCTCCGTCGCCGTCGCTGAGCGCGGCTCTGCCTTGCAGGAGGACGAGCTGCAGTACGCGCTGAAGCGGCTCGTGGAGGGGCTGGCGGCCACGCGCGAGGCGGCGCGGCCCGGCTTCAGCCTGGCCCTGGCGCAGGTGGGTGCCCCGGCAGCCGTGGGGAGGCGGCGGGAGGGGGGGCCCTGCCCCGTTCTCCCTTCCCGAGTTTCTCCCCGGGTTCCTCCTGGCGCTCGGGCAGCAGTCCGGGAGGGAAGGCAGCTCCCACCGTGCTTCCGTGGCCTCTCCCCGCTCCCGGGGTGTCAGATACCCGGCCTGGCGGCTGTCAGTGGGACCCGGCCTCGCTGCCACCCCACCTGCCACCGAGGAGGATGAGCCCCGGTGCTTCCCGCGTGGGTAAGGGCCTCGCTGTGCTGCACGGCCTCGTGGCTCTGCCTGGGATCATGCCGCTACCACAGAGTGTTCGTGTGTCAAACCTCTCCCCACAAAGCTCCCAAACTCCCCCCAAAGCAGGCAGTGTTTATGCCGAACCATTTCTTTTCCTGGCACACGTTTCCCTGATGGGGAAACGCACCGTGTGCTGTGTTCAGTTTGGGCTGAGCACGTAAGGCAGTGCAGCAGGTGCGCTGCGAGCCGTCTCGTCCGTCTCCCCAGGTGCTGCAGGCTTTCGAGGAGATCCCGGTGAGCAGCGTCCTGGAGCAGATCAAAGAAAAACACAACCTTGAAAAAGTGAAAAAGGTAAGTGGGCCTCGCATCAGCGATCTGAGAGATGAGGTGAGCTGCTCTCTGCCCTTTGAAGGTTGGGCATCTGCATGCCGTAGTTCTTGTGGTTTTAAGACAAATGACTTACAACTGGACTTGAATTATTTGTGGAAATTGGAAGTTGCTGGAGTTGTACTGTCTTAGTGAAAACTTGTAAACACGACGGAAAAACAATCTAGGATACTGGTTCGTGAACGTGTTGTAGGGGCTTGCTCTTGGCTATATTGCCTTCATAGGGAAGGAACGTGCAACACCAGGTCTTCAACCATAGCTGTAGGAACCATAGCTGAATGTCACATCTAACCCATCAGTGAGGTGAACTGCAACTCTGATCTTTCTTCTTCTTTTCAGAAACTTGTAAGAAATGCTGCTTTTGGAAACTTTTTTGGAGTTATGGCTCTCTTTCAATCCGGGCGGCTTGTTAAGGTAACGTTAGTATCACTGTGGTATTTGTCAGTAACAGTTCTGGAGTTCTCTTGGAATGGGGAGAGGATCTAGAGAGAAAGGCTGGCTTGTGCATGAGATGGGATTTAGCGCATCAGTCTAGTTCACTTCTTTAGCCTTCTACTTAGGCTTTCTGTGCCTTTTAAATGTCTATTCCTGATTCAGAGCAGAGGTGTCAGGTGTGGTTATTACTTGTGCCTTCAGCTTAACCTTACATATATATTCTCATTTTTTGACTTCCTAGGACCAGAAAGCTCTGCTGGAAAGCATCCAGCTTCTGCAGCAGTTAGCACAACACCAAGCACACCTCAAAGATCTCCCTGCAAAAACTCTCGTTGACATTCTTTCTGAGGTAAAGACACAGTAGGTGTTGGATGGGAGGGAGGACTTTGCTTAGAAGACTACTTCTTCCAATGAAAAATGCATTGCTGTTTAGGTTCCTGAAGCTGTGTTTGAGGAGGTTCTATTTGGCATCTTGCAAGCTGACATCACTTCAGCCTTCAAATCTCCAGAGAATTTGCATCTTTTGCTTGTGGGCATACAGAAGTTCCCTGGTGTTCTGAAACCTAAAAAGCTGAAGAAGCTATTTGGCTCACCTACTATTGTAAATGAAGAGAATATTCCCAGGTAAGTTTTTGAGTAAGGACCATTAAATGCAGTGTCCTCAGTCACTTGACTGGCTGTGAGAGAAATGTAGTTTTCGTTTTGTTATCTGCTTGTATTCACAATCAGATTTCTAAATTATAGCTCTGTTTTTCCTCCCAGAGGCACTGGCTGTTTACAGCATGTGGTGCTCTAGAAATGTTTTGCTCCCTTCGGCAGGATGAATTTGGCCTTCAGCAATTGTCTTTCAAGTTAGATCTCTCATATTTACATATATATATGTGTGTGTATATGTATACATATACGTATACATACACGTGTGTGTGTATATATATATATTTATTTTTTTTTCCCCAGACTTGTAGAACTTCTGCAGAGTGCTGCTAAGTCCGAGAAGAAGGACAAGAAATTGCCTAGCATAGGGTATGATTTACTGCACGTTTCACTAAAGGAAGGTGCCTTTGAGCTCTTCTGGAAAGAAGCTGTGGAGAATGGGCTAGTCAAGGAGAAATCAGGACCTGTGAGGTTTGTTTTAAAACAAGCTGCTTGTTTGTTTGTTTTGTTCTTAGTATTAGCTGATTATTACGTTTCTTGCCTGAGTCTGTCTGTGTGGGAGGCTGTAGGATGGAAAAAATGGTTTCTTTTGAACAGCGTGATAACATCGGCTTTTTATTATTTGGGTATTTGTGAGAAACTAAATAGAAAGCCTAAATCCAGGAGTTATCAGTAAGACTACTGTTGCAATTCTGTCATTTAACTACTTTGGGCTTAAATTTGATAAAGGCAACACATAAAGATGATGGACTTCATCAGATGTAAAGCTGTGAGCTTGCTCCTTCTAGGCTAAACAGAACTGTTTCCCTCCAAGGGTTTGAGAAGGAGAGTTGTTCTGCTTTGCTATTTTAGCACCACAGCTCCTGTGCAGACAAACTCTATTTCTGAAAATTGTGTTTTATACTATTAAGTTTGTGCTTGGTCTGCTGTGCCTTTCCCTGACAACCTGCTTTATTTCCATCCAGTTACATGTGCTACCGGCTGCTGGGCAGTGCTCTCCCCTTGTTGTCCCTGGACCAGCTACGGTTGGTTCTTAAAGGGAAGGTGATGCAGCAGTATGGAGAACATGTGGTAACAACTCAGGTAGGTGCTCTGAGACAATTACAGGGTTAAAGACGCTGTACTGAGTAGCAAATCATAGAATATAGAGGCCTTATGTTTGGAAAAGACCTTTGAGATCATTGAGTCCAACCATAAGCCCTTTGGAGATCGTTGAGTCCAACCATAAACCCTTCAGCACCACACCTGCTAGCCATGTCCCCAAATGCCTTATCTTTCCTCCCAAATCCTGGTTATTGATGTTTTTGTATAAGTCAGTTTAGGTGGCTTTAGACCTTTGACTTTTATGGAAAGCATGGTTATTGTATGATTGCTTGTTGTAACAGGCCGAGCATAGACCCAGTTTGATCTTTACCTGTTATGTATTGTTATTCAAACTTATTTTAGGGGGTTTTGAAATTGTTCAGCACTGACCCACTGCTTGCACTGATGTTGCTGAGAAAGCTCTAACGCTGGTGGAGGCAGGGCAAGGGCTGCCCTCAGCGCACTGACCCTGTCATATGGCAGCCTTTAACAGTGTGTTTGATTTTGCATGTCCAGAAGCTTCTTTTCTAGCTGTCATTGTGTTGGCTGCTGCATGAGCATTTGAAGGCAACAGTAAAGAGAGATAACTCATGCTTTTGTGTACTCACTGCTGTTTTTGATAAACAAGTTTGAGATTTAAATTCAAATTTGATTTGGTTATTGGATTTTGGAACTCTTCCCTCCCTCCTGGTAAGAAAGCAAGCAGCATAAGCCCTGAAATAAGAGGAAAAAGAATAAAAAGGAAGACTTGATAAAAAACAGACTTGAGCTTGGCTTTCATTGCTAACTTAATGCTATTATCTCTGATATGGATATCAAAGTTCTTTCTTTTTTTTTGGAAAAGGAGAATCTTAACAGTCCTGTCCTAGTACTAGGACAACATCAGAAATGCTGTTTTTCTCTAGAAAAATGCTTACCATAGTGCCTCCCTTAATGGAACAACTTTCTGCAGGCCTCATCTGCAGACTCAGTGGTTTTATTGTATCTTGTTTTGTGTGGTTCTTGCAAAGTGAACTAGGCTGTGTTCTTCCATGTGCAACAAACATTTGTTAACTAAATTTCTGTTGGAAACTTACAAAGTTACTGAAGATTAAAAGACTGTCTGACTAAGCTGAAAGTGAACCCCCTCGTCAGAATGTCAAATATGACAGAATTCTGTGGTTGCCTCTTGGTACGTGTGTGAGGAAGCAGCTTGTCTGTCTGTAAGATGAAGTCGATGGTTTGAAGTTGATGGTTTTGCTTATGATAAATGTTCAGACAGAACTTTTAACAGAACTTTATTTTCACATTGCAATCATAGAATCATAGAATGCTTAAGGTTGGAAGAGACCTCTAGAGGTCATCTAGTCCTACCCCTCTGCACACGCAGGGTCACTTAGAACATGCAGCACAGGGCTGCATCCAAGCGGGTCTTGAAGATCTGCAGAGAAGGAGACTACACAACGTCTCTTTGCAACCTGTTCCAGTCAAATCTGTACAGAGATTTGAGTTCCTATAGACACTCGAGGCTTGCTCTGAGTTTTCTAACCTGCTTGAACTATGTGTTTCAGCTTCCGGACCGATTTAAATTTGCCCCAGAGATGGAAGCATATGTAGATGAATTTCTGAATGGCTGTGATGATCCGGAGAAGCAGCTGGCAGTGATGATCGGCTTTTCCACTCTCACCAACCAAGGTTATCCAGTGGTGCCCAGCATTTGGAAGGTAGTGAGGCACCTGCAGCCAGTGGCATTGCAGGAATATATCAGTTGGCTCAAAGACATGTTCCTGAGGCCAAACTTGGACTGTTGCTTAGACTTTTTAACTAACCGGCAAAAACAGAACCAAGAAAACACAAACACGTGAGTGTATTAATGATGCATTTTCCTCTTCTTCTTCTGACTTGTGATTAGTACAGCCATCTGTGTAAAGTTTGATTTGGGAAACCAGTGTTTGCATTAGCTGATTCCCTTGCCATGAGCAGGCCATGGTCTCCTGTAGTGATTCCTGTGTCCTGGAACTCTTGTATCTGACTCTTTTTGCCAGGGCAAGACTTACATAGCAGGTTACTTAATTCCATATCCCTGTAAGAGGGAGTAGCCTGTAAATATTTGTTGTGTATTTGTAGCAATTTCCTGCTAGGAATACTTCTCAGAAAAAAAGCTTTTTCTGCCTTCTTGTCACTGCTCATTGAGTATCCTAGCTTGGTGCTGTGGGTACTGGCTTGCTTGCTGGGAGGCCTCTTTCTAATAGTGTAAATCACAGAATTATATCTAGTGTCACCTCTCGCTGCAGTTACCTGTGTGGTTTGTGTAATTAGTGTAGTGTTCAAACTAATTGTGTCCACTTGCTTGTTGAAAGAACTCAACATAAGATGGCTCGACTGAGAAAATGGATCATCCACCGGCTTGTTAGTATCATTGAAAGCCAAGTGAAGAAAGAAGAGAGCCTTGTGATGGACATTTCCAGGTGGGAATGGTTTAAAGACTGTTTAATGTCACATGTAGTTGGAGTAATTCTTTTTAGCTGGGATAGTGTTATAGAGCTAAGTTGTCTCCTGGACAAACTGGTCAGTGGAAATACTCCAGAATATCTAGTCATATAGAAAATTACATTCTACTTTCAGAAATAAATTCTGCAAACCTAGCTGCGTTCTTGGCCTAAGTAATTTAGGCACTAAAATCAATTCAGTCCTGTTTGTTTTCAGGAAGCATAAGATTCCTTGTTGCCTAGATTATTTTGAAAATATTATTTTTAATACCTGCACAAAATCTTGATAATATTTATCACTTTATATTATATTATATTAGAATATTATATAGAATATAATATATATACATATAAAATATATATAATATATATATAATATATATATTATATATAGAATAGAATATAGAATATTATATATTCTTAGAGAATATAACACAAATCTGACAGCTTGAGATGAGCGCTAGGTAAATATGTGGTGTTCTATTTGGTTTGCACATGGGCACTATTTTTGCTTTACTATTTCCAAGCTGACTCTTTTTTATTTTTTTTTTTCTCTCATCTTCTATCTGTTCTAGGTTTTGCTTCTTCCATGCTTTCTTTGAGACCAAGAAAAAGGTTTCCCAAATACCTGAGACAAATGCCCTTCCATCTGAGCCCTTAGATGAACAGGCTCATTCACTTGCAGCAAACTACTTTTTTGGGTAAGAATTTTGCTTGCATAATTTAAGTGTGGAATTTCCTCTTGTTCCCTGAGGATGCAATCACTCTGCAAATGGCATGACAAGAGGTTTGGGTTCAGTTGTTAGCAGTGGTGCCCAGTTTGGCTATGACAAAATTGGGTCAACACTAATGAAAATGAGTTTTTTTTTTAAACTTTTTTTTTTTTTGCCCTAAAATGATCTCTTTGAAAGCCCTTACTGTGCTTGGAACAGGTTGAAACTTAGGCTCTATGAATAAGGTTTGACGTGTGTGACCAGAGCTCTGAGGTGAAAGTGCTCTACCTGTGTTGGGCATTTTGAAAAGGAAAATGCCACCTGGGCCATCTCATGCCAACGTACTGGTTGCTTCCTTGGCAGGTTACTTCAGACGCTAAACACCCTGACCGTCCTGGGGGATTCAGCAAAGGCTGCAGCCTTGAGAGAGAAGCATATCCATGGCGTGACTGCAGATGGGAAGCTGTGGATCTTTCTCCTTGTGGAATATGCCAGTGAGCTGCTTTCCAACGAGAAGCATGTCAAAGCTGTGAGGCCTTTTACCAAGGGGCAGAAGGATGCCTGGGAGAGGTGAGAGGCTTGGGAAGGTGGGTGCTGAGTTGTTGGAATGAGGAAAGTGGAAAAGCCCTAGTTTTAACCTGTCCTGGAGCCAATAAAAGTATATTGCCTGTATTTCAAAATTCTCCTCTAACTGTTCTGGCTGCTGTAGTAGAACCATTTCGCAGGCCGTGGCAGTTCTGTTTCTTTCCTTTTGTGAGGATTAAGCAGCTGAGACTGGATTTTGGGACTTGTTTGGGACACTTCTTGTTCCATTTCACCCCACTCTTGTTCTTTCTGTGTGTTAAATGTCTTCAGGTGGCCATATCCTTTTCTGTTTTCATTCATAGTTATTCCAAGTCTGCTATTTTTTTCCCCTGATAATGTCTGTTCTGAGTTCCCAGTTGTTCCGACTTGCCCTTTTCTGAATTCAGTCTCCCATTAAGGGCTACCATTTGACTATAGTGTTAAGAATTCAGCCTGTGCTTAAATGCAGAGGTTTTCATAAGCTACACAGAAGATGAGATGCTATTGCTAGGTTAAGATTTTATCCTACATTTGCAAGCCCCGTAGCTATAAATAAAATGATGAAAATGGTATAGTAGATGTGGTTTTTAGTTTCTTCACAGAAGAGGATTCCCTGTTGTGATAATGAAACTCATAAGTATTTCTTTCCTCAGAACGCTTCAATCTGTGAAGAATTTACAGAAGAAGGAAAATAAATCAGACAGTGCCAAAATCTTTGCTTTCCAGCAACTTCTGCTTTTAATGGCCATTCATCTGTTCAAGGTAACACGTCTGAAGCCCGAGTGGTGTACAACGGGCTGATAGCTGTTGCGCTTTCTGAACATGCAGCTAGAGACTTTCTTTGTGTTCAGAGATCCAATCTCTGATACCTCTAACTTCTTAAGATGGACAATTGACAGTTAATATCACAATAATCACAGCTGTGATTCTTATGGTGACTGTAGACATCAAGCTGTGAGGGTAAAGCTTGGCCTAAGCATTGGTTTTTGCCTTTGATTTGCTGCATGAGTGGAATTGTCCTGCTTATTTTCAGCTACTACAACTCCCTTTGCTGAAAAAAAGTATGATGTTAATCTGTACCTGTTTGAAGAAATCCGTGGATACAAGAAATATTCCTTTTGTTGCCTTTGATAGCAGGAAGTTCACAGGGTTGTTTTTTTTTCTATCAAACAGAATCCAGATGAAACAATGGAACTTCTGAGTGATCTTCTGGACTGCACAGAGAGGGCCTTTAGCAAGGAACCCAAGGAAACAAACACTGGTGAGTCCTTCCTGAAGAAAGAGATGGGATGGGTTTAGTAATACTCTGCAAAACCATCAAAGAACCTGGCTTGTTCTTCTGAGTTCCTCTCTAACCATGGTCTTACTGTTCTCTTTAAATCCCTGTATAAATTTGAAGATACTGTGAAAATAACACCTATAGGTCTCTGAAGGCAAGGTTGTATGTAAACTAGGGTCCTAAACTTTTGAATTTGTGGACCTCTCTCAAACTCGTGCACTTCTCCCGGGCTGCTGTGATTCTGGACTTCATGGGAAACACTATGAAATAATACACTTTTGCTGAATAGCTGTGTTCCCATACAGAGAACTCGGAGCCAGGATGGGTTGAGGTGATTGTGGAAATCCTTCTCTCTCTGCTTGCCCAGCCCAGCCTGCTCATACGTCGGATCTCCAAGAGCGTGTTTGGAAGGATATGTCCTAATCTGACCAAGAGAGGCCTGCAGCTCATCTTGGATGTGAGTGAGACACAAGAGGGGACTTTACTGATTGCCTGGGTTGTCCTTAACAGATATAGAAGCATGGCTGCTGACTATTCTCTTTTTTGGGATTAAATGATTCTTGATTTAGGAACTGGGTCTGGCATATACACTACTGAATTTTAAAAGTATTGTACAAGTCATTTTATTTATGGAAGCTGGTAATCTGCTTATTTTTGGCTGTATTCTTTGGTAGTTCTAGGTTGAGGAAATTCCAGCATCAGGTTTAATAACTGGTAGTTTTTATGCATGAATATAAATAGTAACTGTTCTTTTTTTTTTTCTAGACAGTCTAAGCACTGAAGTGCTAAAAATAGCTGACATTGAAAATCTGAGTTGGTCACATCACTGAGTAAAGTGGTGTCTTCTGAGACAATAATATATGGATTGTAAAGATCAGCCGTCAGGCACTTTATACGATACATCTAGTAAATAATTTGTAACAAATCAAAATCATGATCTATCTCCTATCTCTTCTGTTTTTTCCACCTTTCTTGTTAGTTATAGAAGGAACTTGACACATGTTATGGTTTTCCATATGGAGCTAGTACAAATGTGTCCTTATAAGCCAAAAAGATGAATGTTACTTATTATGTCATCCTTCAGCTGGCTTATTGTCATGAAATTAATTTCTGTTGCGCACACAAAATGTATCAAAATAAAACATATAAAACAAACAACCTCCATGTGCCCCCTCCCCCAAACTCTTTTTTTGCAGGTTCTTGACCCATTCCAAGATCAGGATGAAGAGAGCGCAGTAGTTGTGATGGAAGAATCGGACAAAAAGACCAAATCTTCACTAGAGGGCACGGTAATGGATGCATCATTACTTGCACCAGATACTTTCCAGGCTGGCACTGCTTAAAAATCTGCTCTTTCTGATCTGTGGTAATAGATGTAATAGCATTTTCTGTCTTACATAAAATAGCTGCTGCTCTGTTAATGTCAATGATTTTTTTTTCATTTTAATGAAAATGTTTATTTTCAGCGTACTAAGTGCAAATATCACATTGAAAGTGCTTGTTTATTAGCCTTATGACCTTGTTGAAAGTATGGCTATTTGAATAGATGGCTTCCTGGCAACAAATGACCATGTCCTGAAACTCCTACAGGGCTTCTCTTTTTTTGCAGCCACAGCCTGAATCATGCTGTGATGTGCTGCCATCTCGATTCAAAATCTTGAGTCTTAAGAGCTGTGAAGATTTGACTCATAAACTATTTATCAGCATTAGCAAAAAGGAGAGTAGAATAAAGGAGGAATTCAGTTCCTCCTTGGAGGCTTCTTTTTGAGATTCATTTAATATGTCAGACAGAGTCTGTATTATGTTCTGCTTTTAGGTCTTGTGGAGACCCGATATCTGTCTTGTCTGAAGTGTCCTCACTTGTGCCTCATGGCTGTAGGCAAGGATGGGGCTTGTGATTTTGTTTCTGAGATGACATACCTGAGAAGTGAGAAGGATGGAGCAGTGGACCCAGGAGATGAACTTTTCTGTTTCAGGATGATGAAGGAAGTGGGGACTCCTCAGATGAAGAAGGCTCTGAGGAAGAGAATGACAGTGGAGATGAGGATAAGAATGAAGAAGTTGATGAAAATTTCCGCAGTCAGCTCATGAATGTTCTCCAAGCAGGGAATGCGTTGGTATGTTTTGACTGTCTGGCTTGATACAGATGCCCAGGCAGTGTGGGGTGGTGAAAAATTAGCTAATACCTATATTCTGCTTAAGTCTTTGCAGCAAGAGCCCTGGCAGTCATCTTTTGTGGCATTTGAAGCAAGAGGTCGGGTTTCTTCAAAGAAAACTGTGGGAGTTTGTTCTCTTACTTGATGTTAGTGGTCTCAAGTGCTTTGGCTTGGCAATTTTAACCTGGTAGCTTGGATTCTTGCCTGCCATAAGTGAGACTGATGTGAACTAAAGCACTGAGATGCTCCTATATGATGTCTGTATTGGAATCATCTGACTGGAGCATCATTGGAAGCATGAGCAGGAGTTCCCATTGTGTCTCCCCCTGTTGCCGTTCAGAGTATGGAGATGGCTATATCCCTCCTGTGAGTCTGTTCCTGAAGACCTGTGCTCCTCCTCGACCTGCAGGGTTAGGACAGTCAAGGGCAAGTGAGTGTTAGTTAGTGAGTTATGAGTTACTGAGTTGTATTTTTGAAATACATGAAATAACATATAGATTTTGCATAACAAAAGGGAGGAGATGAGAGTGATGAAGAGATGGATGATGAGGCTATGATGGCTCTTGACAAGAACATCTCAGCCCTCTTTGCGGAGCAGCAGAAACGGATCCAGGCAAAGAAGGATGAGAGAAACAGGATGCGAAAAGAGAAGATTCTACGGAGGGATTTCAAGATTAAGGTGGGAGAATAGTATTTTGTACAAAGGCCTTGCTAGCCTGTTGCATAGAGTCTCCTGCATGCAGTCAGCTACCTAAACTAAAAACATGGACATATACTTAAGTTGTAAGCTTCTGGAGGCTGAGACTGGATTGTGCAGCACGTGACAAAATAAGCAGCCTCAGATACTTATTTCTAAACAAAAACTAGTGGGTTGTCCTGTCAAAAAGTGAACGGTTTCTGTTTGCTAAACAGAAATGCTTCAGCTCCCTTCCACACCTCTTCAGAGGTATAGGTGTCTTGTCAGTTTTTGTAAACTGAACAAACTTGGCATACTGTAGTGCGACTGCATAAAATCCCTCTGGTAACTTCACTTTCTTCTCCTTTTTTTATGTTAATAAAATCATGAGGATTATGGTGACATGCCCCACCCTCCACCTGTGTTGTTTGTGTTTGTAATACTAAGCTTGGACCACCTGGTGTTAGCATGATTTGTCCAGGATATTCAGCATCCAGGGATGGCTTCAGGCACTGTCTTACAGAAACATTTGGTGTCAGATTAGACAGGAGACTGAATGATGTAAACAAGCCATTGGGTTTTTAGCATTTTTATTTTTCAACCCCCTCCACCTGCTGTGTGCCCTGCTCCAGTCTGAAGGAGCTGCTCTGCGTAGATCCATCATGTTTCTCTGTCTGCATGAGTTCCCAGCTGAGTAACTCTGTATTTGCAGGTGCTGGATCTGATTGAAGTGTTCCTGAGCAAGCAGCCAGAGAACCCCTTGGTGTTTGACATCATTGAGCCCTTGCTTCAGGTGATTGAGCAGTGCATGAGCTCAGACTCTGACAAGCAGGAGGTTGACTTCCTCCAGAAAACAGCCCATATCTTCACGTAAGTGTCCTTAGTTCCTCAGAGAGTAGGCAAGGGGTTTTGATAGACACCAGTGATCTTGACAGAACTTCTCCTCTAGAACTGGATCCTTCTCAGATGCAAGAGAATTTGTGTTTATAGAATATGCAGAACCATCGCCAGTGATTAGTCATACTGCAGAAAAAACAATCATTGTCTGGGTTCTATCATCTAGGTGACTTCAGGTGTCAAA
>JAUBNY010000259.1:377520-401854 GCA_032275445.1 Crypturellus soui | reverse complement strand
AGCTGATGTCTTCGCCAAGCACCAGACACATTTTATGCAATTCTGTTTGGAAATAAACATGCATGAGCTGGGTATCACCTTCTCCTTTCTTAATACCATTTGATATTAGTACTGCAGTTGTTTTCCTGGAGACCCTGGCTTTCGCACTTGCTTCCTTGCTCCTTGGTTCAGTGGGTGCAGTGTCGCTTCTTCAGTGTGCACAAAGGGCTTGTTTTTTGGACTTGCGCTGATGGAGTGTAAACGGAGGAACAAGATGTGTTTAATTTAATGATTGTCGCATGACTCAGCTGCATACCAGAACCCTCCTGAGCCTTAGGTGAGGAATGTCTTCCTGCTGTATTTTTAGCAGCACCAGGATGTTAAGGATAACTGCAGTAGCATCTAGTTTGGGAGCTGTGTGCAGTACTGGGCTGTCCTTTGGTGATGCATCATTAATTATGGTGAGCCTCTTAATGCAGTTCCCCCTCTGCCCCTCCATGCATTGTTTCCGTATGCCCTACGTGTTCTCATGTTGCCAAAGGGCTGGGTGAGTCAGGGAGCTAATGCTTTTTCCCTAACAATTCCCTTTGTTAGTCCAAGGAAGCGGCGAAGAAGGAAAATGTGAGGCTGGTTGCACTGCAGTAGCCTGGTTTATTGCTGATGCAGACCTCTGCAATGAGCGCCTGCTCTATGGAGCTTTCTTGATTTTCTCTGCTAGAAATCATCTTGTTAGTGGATGTGCTAACAGGGTATTCTGTGTGTTGTGGTTCATTAAAATACAGCAGCGAGCACCTGTGAGGACGTGCAAGGCCCTGCTGCTCCTGAAGCAAGCCCAAATAAAAGAGCATTCTGTTTGCGACGCCAGCAGCTGAGCACACCTGACCGTGTTCAAGTGGTGACCTCGAAAGGGAAACCCTTTAAGGGTTGGCTCTTGTTGAGTGTAATTAAGTCGCAGTGCTGTGGGGTGTCCCCTGGTGTGCAAGAGTCTCTTAAGAGTAAATGACTCTTCAGAGACTCCACCTCTCTTGGGTTTGATGGTTGATGAAAATCATCATTTTATTTATGGTCACAGACAGCTTGGAAGTGAAACGTATCTTACCATCAGGGTAAGATGTTGCCCACATCTCAACTGTCCTGGCAGACACTTGCAATCGGTAACTTTTTCATAGGGTTTAGGGAAATTAATTGATACCTTTCCCTTGCTCTGCTCCTTTGAGAAATACGTAGAGGTACATGGATTTCAACACTGTTCCTGAAAGCCTTTCTAATTACTTTTGCACTGTGGTCACGAATCAGTCTGAATGCATCCCCATGTTATTTACGTCTAAAGCTACATGGCTGCGGGTGTTGCAGTAGCTGGGAGTGTCATGATGCTGTCTTGGTCCATCAAGAGAGTTTCTTTTTCATGGCCTGGCTAGAATTCTGCAATGATGTTAGCCCAGAGCTGTTACAAAACTAATAAAAGTCATTTTACTTAGTGTGGAGATTAGAGCGAGCACTGAGACCGAAAGTGTCATCTTTTGCTTTATAGATTGATTTATGTTTCAGAATATGCTTTTATAAAGTAGTCTGTGACTAGGAGCCCTATAAGATCTGTCTGATAGAGAGTATATTTTAGGTAAGTTATTAATTAATCTCGGTATTTTGTCAGTCTCCCCAAAGGGATCGAACATATATAGAAATAATTTTACACGACTGAAGCAATTCGACGCCAGAAATGCCATCATCAGGAGGATAAAATATGATCCCAAAGTCCTGCCAAAGTGGTCTTGGCTGATTGACAATTATCTGTCTGAACAGTTTATGTTTGATATAAATATCTTAAGTTAAAAAGTAATTCAACTTTAATACAGCAAGAGCTGTAACAGCCCCGCACAGCTTCGGCCTGCGCCCTGCGTGCAGCCCCTGCGTGCGGCACAGCTGAGCCCCGGCCTGCAGGATTTTGCATTAGCTGTAGCTAACACCGAAGCCAAATAAAGCTCTGCGGATGAGCACGGGCACCACGTGGGTTCTACCCCTTTGCTGTCCAAAATGAGGAGCAGCCTCCTGGTGTTAGCCAAGGCCTCAAGGGTATCCTGGCTTGAAAACCCCTCTTCTTGCAAGAGGAGGCACTTGCGGCTGGAGATTTTGCCTGAGTTTGCATCCTGCTTTCGTATTCCTGTTTTTATTCTGTTAGTGGGATGGGCAAGGAGGTGCTGGGCTTTGGAAGGTAAAGCTGAATGAGAGGGCTGACTCCTGCAAAACTCTGATCACGGGCCAGCAAAGCCGTGATACGGGCTAACTAGGCATGTAAATGGTCCCTCTGAAATCAAGGGGGAAACGGTTGAATGTTTAAGTGCTTTGCTGGGTCACGGCCAGGGCGTTCTGCATTTCAGGACCAAGCTTTTAATTCCTAGACCTTTTGGGTGTTGTGGATGTGGATTATTGCAGCCCAGGTTTTTGCTTCTGGGAGCCTCTGTTGCATTGAGAGAGCTCAAAGAAACTGTTTTCCTTCAGAAGATGTTGACAGCAGCTATAAATAGTCTCTGATGTTCTTTGGAAAGGTGTCTGATGCCCTGGTGAAAGGCAACTGCCTGCGATGAATTGCTTTCCAAGTCGAGTTTTTCTCTGCTTCTCCTCTCACTTATGTGAGATGGTTGAAAATTTAAAAAGCTGTTTAAATTTTTCAGCTGCCCCTGACTGTGGTTAAGCGGTGCTTGAAGTCCCCTGCCAGGAGTTTTCGCTGTGTTTGCGTTGGCAGCCCCTGTGTGTGGTGTCGCGGGTGGTCGAGGGACGCGTGCGAGCGCTCCTGGCTCAGCTGCTTTTCCCTCACGTGGGGTATTTGGTGCCTTCCAGTGCCCCCCGTGGAAGTGTTTTGCAGCAAATAGACACCCGCCCTTCCCACCCAGAAATCCGTAACTCCCAGGCATTAACTAACTAGCAAAGAGAAACTGCCCTGTTATTCCCTGCCTTATCCCCTGTTCCCCTGTGCTTGGTGCAGCACAAAGAGCAAGAGTAGGTTCCTACTATTGCCTCCCTTCTGCCTCCTTGGATATCACAAATATTTATTCTGCTCACCTGTTTGTGGTGCCAACTGTTTATGCTGAGTGAGGGAGGAAACATCTTTCTGCTCTTATCTGGGAAGGCATTAAGAAAATTAAGAGGTCACTACGTTGTGCTTGGTACTATAGACAGGGCTGCGGGCAGAACCGTCCAAGGTTGGGACTGAACTGTTGGATTAACAGCCTCCGTCTGGGGTGAGCGTGCCGAGCTAGACACAGTCCCTGTTGCAGTCATTTCCCAGGACTGGGCTATTCCCGAGCCTCCTGAATTGCCACCTGACCCAGGGAGCTGGTGGTTACTACTGCGTGTACAAAATACTACAAAATCACCAGGAGCGAATGCTGCTTTGTTGGAGCTTTGGGCAATATGTGCGGCTGTGTGTCCATGGGGCTATTGCAGCTGTGTTTGGGAATACCAAGTGGGTTGGAAGGCTGGTTTGGTTCAAGTGAGAAAGATGAGGGCTTCTGCAGTGGCAAATGAAATGTTAACCTGCGTGGTGGCCTCATGAGCTCTGCTAGAAGACGGTAGATCCTAACAGGGAGTTGGACTAGGCGATCTCTAGGGGTCCCCTACACCCTCAACCATTCCGTGATTCTGTGATTTTCGGGGTTTGACTGGTTTCTCTGTTATCGCTAGTTCCTCCTGACCACCACGCAAGAGGCAAAGCCCAAGGAGGAGCTGGGGTTCCTGTGCAGGGTTTCCGAGCGGTGCTTTGCAGCCTGGGGGCTCAAAACCAGGGCCGTTGTGCCCGGAGCAGCCGCAGCCTCTCCTGTCACGACATTCCCTCCCTGTTCCGCTAAATGATGGGCTGGGCTGGCCGGCATCCCAATCGATGCGTCTATGAGGTTCAAGCCAGTGCAATATCAAACTTTTGTTTTTAATTTTGCTTAGCAGCACTGTTTATTTTTGTATTCCTTGCAAACAATTCTAGTGACGTGCGAGGAGAACAATTTCTTTTTTTTTTAATATGGCTTGAAAGGTAAACTTCAAAAGTCGGCGTTTGAGTGAACGGAATTCTAATTCCTCATTATCTGCTGATAAATGTTCTTAAAAAAGGCAAACCTTTGTCCTTGCAGCAGCAAGACTGTGGTCTACTAAATTGGGGACTGCAGCTAGAAGGCAGACAGAGCATAGGCAACATGGGCTTTCTTGAATACATACTGCTTTTAAATCTCTTAAATTATTAAATTTGACCTTAGCAGAGTCTCTTTGAATAGACTGCATTATGCAGTAGCTGCCTTCGAAATAGCATAAGAAAATCCTATTGTATGAGTCTGTGTTTGGGGAAAATTGGCTTTGTGGTGCTGAGGAGACATTGGGCTTGGGAAGAAGCGGGAATTGGAGGGGGCATCTTTTGGGTTTTGGTCTTCCCAATATACGCAGTTAACCTGAGGTGCCGTGGGAGTTCCTTGGGTTTTGATCATGGGCCTGTCAGTAAAATCAAAGTTTACATAAACTTTGTCAACAGTGATTTTATGGGGTGTGTTTTTTTTTCCAGAGGAAAGCTGAGATCAAGAGAAAGGGTAATGCCCCAGATAATGATTTTGTAAGAGGTTTTCTGACATTCGGCATGGTTTCTTTGCACCTCAGCTCCGGGAGGCTCTGGAGGATCTTTGCTCTCGTAACAAAAGGACATTTTTAGCTCTGTCCTTCAGGCAGAAGAACTTGTTAACGCAAAGGGGAAATGCTCCAAAATCAACAGGCCGATATTAAGAAACCGAATTGTCTTAGATATTTCTTTTTTTACTGCAACTTTGTTTTGACTTTGGAGAGTATTTGGCAGTGTGGAGGGAAATAAGCATATTTCCTGTGTTTTTTTTTTTTTTTTAATATTGTTATTTTATTTTGTTAAATGTGGGAAAGGAGAGGCTCGGATGCATTGCATAGGATCCACTGCTTTCTTTAACTCTTGTCTCAGTGATACCAATATTCCCTGCTATCCACAGCCCTGTTCCTTGGAGCATGACAGAGAGAGCAAGAAAACATCCCTGCTCGTGGGTGCTAATCGATCCTGCTACTGACTTACCTCGTTTCCTCATGCGAGTTGCTTAACAGTTATGGCATCTTTTTATTTTTCAACAATTTGGGCAAATAAGCTATTGACGTTTTTGAAGGAGGTATTAGGTCCAGTCAGACCTTCTGATACGGTGGGTGGTTTTTCCGGGGAGAAATGAATCTGTCACCAAAGCGGCAGTGCAATATCCGGACCGCTGCGTATGGATGGCCCCGTCCTGCAGGGCTGCTCGCGGCCTCTGGTGCAAGTAGAGCACAAGTAAATAACGTCTCTCCCAATCCTCTGTGCTCGCTAGCTGTATCCTTAAGTCCTGTGCGGTCTACATGGTCAAAGCTAATGTCATTTAAAGCCATCAGCCCGGTGTGTGTCGTGTTGTACGTTCTGCGCTGTGAATGCTGAGCCTCCTGCACACCCTTTATCTCGGGCACAAAACCCGCCAGGGAAGGCTGCTCATTAACGTGCAGCTACTCCCTGAGAAGTTGCAGTGTCAAATCCTCGCCCGTGCCCTGAATCAGCCCCGCTGCCGCTGAAGTCTCAAACATCTTATTTCTGCCAGGAGCTGCCGCTGCCTCGTGGTGGCTGCAGGAGGGAGCCGTGACGCTGTCCTGGAGCGCGGGGCGCACGTGTCTGCTGCCACCCTCGTCCCGAGCAGCCTCTCGCTGCTGGGCTCCTCGGTTAGACGGGCAGGAGATGGGGCTTTTCATCTGACAGGAGCATCCCCCAGAGCCCCGTGTGCAGAGGAATCGAGCGTGGAAAACATCCCTTGGCAGCAGTGGGGCAGACGCTTCCCAGCGGCTGCGGAGTCCCGGGATGAGCCATAATGCTGCGTTAGGGCATCAGGAAACTTTCATTTAAGTGAAGTGCATATGCCCACGTCTGCAGGCAAGCTGCTCCAGTGTCTTGACTGCTACTCCTAGATTTTCTGCCAGCTCAGGTATATTTAAAAACAATCATACTGATGTGGCTTTGCAGTGAAGGGAATTATGGTTTTTACCAGCAGGGCAAAGGCTGACAGCTGTAGCAAAGATGCAGTTGTGTTGGATGGAGGCAGCTCACACTGAGCATATCTCACTCCTTTTTTTTTCCAGACAGTTTGAGCACTGGTGGTTTAAGTGCGTCTGCCATAGCCATTTTCCCGTTGCGGAGGAGGTCCCAGCGGAGGGAACGTAACAAAACTCCTCATATCATGGCCACGGGCTCCCTGGCAGCAGTTGGGGCCGGAGCCCAGCCGGTGGGTGCGACGGGCGCTGTCCGGAGCCACCGGAGCAGCAGTGCGACCGCACGGGCTCCTCGCTCGCGTGGACTTCCCCGGGGGAGGAAATGTTTGAACAATAACACAGATTAAAAGGGGAGGATAGGAGGAAAAGTCAGCAGGAAGGAGAGGGAGATGAAGATCTCTTCAGAATTCTCTCCAGTCACTTTTGCTTTGGTTGCTTTCTTCCCAGGGGCTTTTGCTCTTCCCCAGCAAGTAGCACAGTGACATTGCAAATGCAGAAGCAGAGCTACCAAACAGCGACCAGGACCTGAGATTTGGAAGCACCAGTTTTGGGTGGTTGGTTTTCTTCTACTTAGAGAGTGTCTTTTTTAGAAACTTTTAGGTAGAGAGAGGGTCGGTGTCTACTGCGGAGCTTTAAAGGTAAAATAATTGACTAAAATGAAATCAAAAACCAACTCTCTGATCAATTTTGCACCGTAGGAAGGCATAAAAAATAACCTGCATCTTATACAGGGGCAAAATGTGTCTTGTGTGTCAGAATTATTTTAAAAAGTGGTAATACATAGGCTGTTGTAAGGTATTTAAAGGATTCTGGATGAAAAACATCCTGCCATATCTGTGAAAATCTGCATTATCACTTGGAAGAAGAACCAGGTACAACCTACTTGAATGCAGCTGGTTGCAAGACAGAATGGCTCATTCAGGAACCCTGAGAACTGCAGGAGCTCCATGAGCCAGGAGGCTTGCTGGGAGTGTACCAAACAAATTGCCTTGGCCCTCAAAGGTTGTAAAATATGATTTAGGTTTTGCTTAAATGCTTTACATATCATAATTAGCCAGCCTTGCAAATTTTTTCTCATCCATTTGCTGCAGGAATTTAATTGAAGCTGTAAAGTCGCATTGGTTCAGATGCCTTTTTGGCAAGGAGGATCAGCTCTCGGGCGGGTAGATCCCCGGTTTGGCAGGTTTGGGGCCTGGCCACGCTGAGTGCTCCTCATGCACTGAGGGTAACTGCTCTGGCAAATGTTTCCTAGCTCCCTTTGCAATCCCCTTTTTACTCCTCAGGCCTTCAAGTAAGGGTTTTGTGTGCTTTATACTTGTCTCTTGCTGCTCAGTGCTGATACTGAGTGAGGATTTTGCAGGATGGTCCTTTTCTGCCTCCCCTGCTTTGGCTCCCCAGGGGATTTGCAGTTTGCTCCCGTCGGGGTCAGCGGGCTGTGTGAAACTCAGGCCTTACAGTTCGTCACGAGCTGAAGCTCTGTTGAACACAGCAGTTCCCAGCGAAGTCGGCTGTCGTGGCCGGGCTCGGTGGGGCCGCTCCAGCTCTTGCAATCCTCATTACAGTGCGTCAAGGTACATCAGGGAAGGGCTGCGTGTATGCAGAGCATAGAGAAGATTGCTGCTTTCTCTGCATTGCATGGTGTGAATTTGCTCCGCTGTTGTCAGCTCTTTTTCCTTTCACTCTGATAATTTGTCCTTTTGAGTAAGCTCCGGAGCTCCCAGGCTGTTCACAGCTTGGGATCCGCCTGCAAAAGGGTCAACAAAGAAACCTGTAACTTGCAGGCACAGGAACGGTACAATGAACCGAGCAAGTGGGTAGAGAAATGAAAAGGAAACCCTGAAACCCCGGGCTGCTCTGCTGGGGCCTTTCTCTCCATCCCACACCCAGTTCAAGTGTAAAAATAGAGTAGTGGGAATATGGGAGTAGAAACGGGGGCAGTTTGGCGCTCTCCCCATGGCTTTGTGTGCCCTTGCCTTGCTCTCCATGGCTGCTTCCACGGTAACTGGAAGGGACTTTCACCCTGGGGCTCCCTCAGCTCGCGCAGTGCTAACAAGTGGCAGGTCGTCCTCCTATAATCAAGACACTTGTTAGCGGGAGCTCGTGCCTTGTTTTGTCTTAGCATGCCACAAATTGCAGCTCACTGGGAAACCTGATTATTTCTGAAGCTCAAGAGAAAGCGAATTTAGTGTTTTCCATGTTCTTGGAGCGTGTTCCCTCACTCCCGCTCCGAAGGTGCCATTTCCACGAGTGCAGCAGGTGATCCCTGCGACTGCAGGCTCCAGGGGACCGTGCGGAGGCAGCAGGACCTGGATGGGACAGCAGCACAAGCCTGTGTTCAGACTAGGAGCTTTTGCAGCAAGGACCATGCATGAAAATGCTGTTTTTGTGAGCGGGAGGTTCAGGAGATAGATCTAGAGTGTTACCTGGGGTTTGCACAAGACAGATGCGATACAGTAAGAGGTGTATTTGGGAAACCCACGTGTTCAAATGGAATTGGTAGGTGAGTTTTAGAAGCGTCCTTAGTTTTTGCTGTGTCCCAGTGGCTGCAGAGCAACCTCAGTGCTGGAGATCATGTCCTGAGGGCTGCTGTTACAACGTGCAGGTCTTCGGCTCAGAGGCACCCATTGTATGTGCTTGCTTGTGCACCAGCAAGGAGACATCTGTGCTCTGAAATACCCCTAGTTTTGTGGTGTGATAGCACTTGTATATTTTTGTCTTCTGGACTTTAAAGAGCAGTGAAACGATCAGCACGGAGGCTGCTGCTGATGCCTCAGTAGTAAAAAGTAGCAGCATGCTTTGTGTTGATAAAACTGTGTGTGCGATGCAAAAAAAAGACGGGAATAAAGCGGGCAAAATCCATCTGGGTGTCTTTGGTAGGTTTATAGACTCTCCATTTCCACTGTTCTGCTGTGTGAGCTCTGACAGAGCTCAGTGCTCTCCTAGTCCCCAGCTGCTTTGGGATCATCGGACCAAGCGGCTGGGTGACAGTCCTGATGTTGAGTCTGCGGTGCCACGATGGGGCCGCATCCTCGGGATCTTGCTCCTCTGCTGGTCACTCTGGGTGACTGCTGATGGCCTCCCCGAGGGGAGTGCATTAGTGTGGCATCCTTTTTCCCCGCTTCTCTTGCAGCTCGTCTTGCAAAACACTCAGGACTCAAAACAAAAGCATCTCTCTCTGCATCAGAAAGAAGTACCTCCTAGTAGCGGTGTGCTTTTCTTTGAAAACCAACCCCAAATTTAGGTCATGCCTCCAGCTCTTGAACACCGCAAGCGTAAATCCCAACATCATTGCAAAGGCTTGTTTGGTTTGGGCTTTTCTCGCTCACCATGGCTGTGGTTGAGAGACACCTCGGTGTGTTTGCGTGGGGCCTCGGAGAGCCGCTGCTCTGGCCCCACGGCTGCCGGCACGAGATGTTTGCTTTCGATAAAAGAAAACGGGCCGAAGTGGCAGGGGTTAATCCATTGCTTGCTTTTTAAATAGTCAGGCCGTACGTCTTGCCCTTTACGGAGACAGTTAGAGATGGGATGCGTAACCCGGCTCGCTAAGCTCCTCCATCCCCCAGGGGAGCCCGGCTGGGGATTACTGGCACCTCTCAGCCCGTTACTGTTTTGGAAAGAAATCTTGACTGTTTCCACTGAGCGGCATTTGGTGTAATCGTTGTAGGTGAGAAAGGAAGAAACAGCCGTCAGGGAAACACGGTGTGTGTGGGACTGTATGTGTGTAACTCCGTGTTTGGGCAGACTCCACTTTTATTTGTTGCTGTACTATTTTCTAGTGTTTTTTTAGCTAAAATCAAGGAGCCATTTGGTGCTGAGCAAATGCAGAGAATCTGACCCATCTGTCCCTGGGAACAAGGGGGTCCTGGCAGCTCCCAAAGTCAAGAGGAAATGAGGGTCTGTGGGCTGAAGAACAATGTTTTAATCTTGATTTAGTTCCTCTCCCCGATCTTTCTGACTGATTCATTTCAGTTCTTCTCCCCATGGTTTAATTTTCCTCATTTGCCAAAGGAGTTAACTGTACAGTTTGCTCTGAAAAAATAGACTGTACAAGAGCTATGTGTTAATTATTAGCTCCCGAACGGAAGAGTCGCCGACTGTGTGATAAATACGATAACCTTGCGCTGCAGCACACCGTGGCTACTGGGCACTGAGGAAATTGGAATTATTAGCGTCACGTTTGTTGTCTGGCTGAGCTGTTCTTAAGGCGAATTTGATTCCAGTGAACAAACAAATCTTTTATTTTATTTTTGCACTTTCAAGTGAGAGAAGGGATTTATACTTGGTGCTAAATTCTCATTAAGTAAAAAAGCAATCAGGAAACACAGAAGTGCTTTGATTACAGCAATAGCAATGTTTTAATTACATGAAACAAAACTTATTTTCTCTTTGCTTGAATCCAATATGAGCTGGAGGCCTGAAAGCCATATGAGTGTGACAAAATTGCTAAAAAGTGATAGCAACAGCCAGGATCCTCAGACACGGGGGATTTGGACTGCCCAATTTATTACACACAGAAGGATTTTCTATTATCATTTAAATCATGTTCATGCTTGATGCTTACTGAGGCCTAAGCCCATTTCAGGGTCTCTTCTGCCAGTCCGGCATTTGAACCTCAGGTGCCCAGAGCGCCTTGTTTCTTTGGACAGCTTTGATTTTTCATCTGCTCTTTTTTCCATGGATTTGCAGTGCTCGCTGGTGTGATTCCTGTGCAAACTGTGGTGGCTGCTGCCTCTAGCCCTCCCTGAGCATCTTGAGCAAAGCTGGTGTCCCAAGATACCTCCAGGGTTGCCTAGAAGGACCCTTTGCTCCCATACGCAGCACAAATATCTTTTATAATTGCCAAAGAGATGGTGCCTTGAGGTTTGTGACCCTTCTTGAGCCTTTCCGGATGAATTGTGGCCTTTCACTTACTCCAAAGGTCGCACACTCTTTGGAGTTGCAGAGGAGTGACTCTCCACTGCGTTTGGCTCCTGCGTGCAGCCGTGCCCTAACTTCGGCAGCAGAATTGCTATGGGTGAACGAAGGCTTCTTCTGTAGGTGTAATTCTCCTCCTGGGCTATACTGCAACGCACGATGCTGTGTTGGAATGGGAGCTGAAAGTGAGCTCGCACGGGCCCGTGTTTCAGTCAAAAAAGGCTGTGTTTGGTGCCTGTGGGCACCTGGGCTATGCAAAATCCTTGACAGTCAGTCACAGAAACCCAAAGTAGATGTAGAATGGGAATGGGAAACTCAGCCCTTGAGATTTTGATGTGCTCTACCTGACTGTCTGTAGCTTTGGAAGGTCTTGCTGCTCTTGGGAAATGCAGGGATTCTTCACTTGCCTCCTCTTTGAATTCCTCAATAAATAGCTTCAAGCCTCCTAATAACAGGTTTTCTAGGTTGCTTTGCTTGGACCCTGGGGGTGTGTGGAGTCCAGCATGGGTATTGCCATGCTGATTTTTTTCCTTGAGGCCTCTTAGACTTTCAGATCCTGAAGACACTCACTGGTATCTTCAGGGAAGAGTTTGCCAAACCCTGCTCGGTTGCTCTCTCTAGGGTAGGTTCAGTTGCAGCGCGTGGTTAGAAGGGGGCAGTCTTTGCTTTCTCTGGGCGAGATTAATTCCTGATATAATTCCCAATGATTTTTGGTATTTATAGCTGTATTCAATTTAGGCCTGTGATGGCAGCTGGAGGCAGCAATTTGTCTTTGTAGGTGGGTAGAATTTGCTTGCTGACTCTGTGCTGTTAAGAAAATGTCCCCTTTAAATCCGTTAAACTGGATGTGCTAATCCTTATTACTGTATTCTCATGATTTTCTATAACTTGCTTTTGTGCATTGCTGCATTTTCCTTGTCCCTAAGAAAGCCTTAACACAGGAAATCTGGGAGAGAGGAGGACATGTGAGGAGATTGCAGATTACTGCTGGCTTTCCGGTGGCTACTCTTTTCATTGCTCCGCTAACGTATAGATGTAATGAAGTTTGACTCCAGGGCAAGGCTGAGCGCCGCTCTGAGCAGCAATTTCCATCTAGGTCCCATCTGAAATGAAGCATTTTGTTTATTTGTGCCAACTGCATTGTCAGGGCGCAGTAAGAAGCAGCCGAAGACTCCTGCAGCCTGGAGGTGATGCACTCAAACCAGCTACTAACCCACATTTCAGATAGTAACAGCTGAATGTGGAGGCAGAACGATCCTTTTCCTCCTCTTTGGCCCTTTTTAACATGTTCCTTCACCTCCTCTCGCACCTTTCTCTTCCAGGCCCTGGCTTGTTTGCTTCTGCAGAAGGTTCTGCCGCTTCGTGAGCTGAAGCTCTCCCTGACGGAGGACGAGTGGGAGGCCCTGATCGGCGAGAGCGTCCGCCAAGTGACGAAGGTAATGGCTGTGTGGATGGCACCCAAGGGGTGCAGGTGCCTAACGGGTGTGAGTGGGTTGTGCCCCCCTGCCCCGGGTCTGAGCAGGGGTCTCCCACCAGGATTTCGGGTGTATTTATCCAGCGTGTCAAAAATGTGCTTGGAACAGCTCCGCAGTGCTCCATGTGGGTCCAAGAGACAGAGCCTCAGATTTAGGGAATAGGCTTGCACAGGTCTCTTTTAGGTGGCTTTCTAAAACAAGTTTTGAACTGGAAGCTATCACGAATATCGCCTTAATTTTACAAAGTGTTACAGAAATTCTGTACTTGTATAAACTCCTGGGTCAAAGAGTGCTGAGGTCTGGATCCATAGAGCTTCCTGGTGCATTGCAGGCTTTCTGAACCAGACTTTTGCTAATATTGTTTATCAAGGAAACCTTAAAATACATTGGGAAATAATTCATACAGGAAAAAAAAATGATGCAGAGATTGCAGGGCTTCTGATGCAGTTGCAAATACAAATTTTACCTAAAGAAGCTTGTGGGTGAAGCTGTTGGGTAGGAGCTGTGGACAGGAGTCTGATGCAGCAAATGCTCCATCCATATCCAATTATACTTGTGTGGATTGACATGGTGGGAGCCAAACAGCCAAACTAATGTTATGATGTGGTGACACATCATAGCTTCAAACTTGATGACATGGGAGTTTCCAGTCTTGGTTTTCCTACGTAACTGTAGTATTGCCCTTTCTAAATGTAGTTTTCCTTATTTACTTATTTTTTTAAATGCCAGTTACATGGTAATTTAGACCATTCTATAATTTGGTATATTGCAACAGACCGATTAGCTCTGCAAAATCTAGGCAAATTTAATTCAAGAAATTCAGAGGTAGTGTTTATAATTCCTGAGGAAGCAGGTAATCCCGGGTTTCATTAAATAGGTTTTATTTCAGGATTGCATCAGAAGCCCAAAAGGTGGAGTTAGGTATGATTTTATTTTCCAGCTCCACGAAGGCTGCCGCTCCTCCACCCCTCTCATCCCCGGGTTCTCTCCGGCAGCTGGATACCTGCAGGAGTCGGTGTGATTCACAGCAAACCACAGCCATTTGCAACGCCTCTATATTGCCCTTGTCAGGGAAAGTTTAGCATCTTGCAACTCATCCAACATTTTAATGAGCTTTGCTCCCGAAGCTTCCGTTCTGCTTCTCTTTTCTGTGGTCGTGTGTGTTTCAAGAAAAATTCCTGGCAGTTTATTCAGGTGTTCAAGGTACCCTGCCAGCAGCAGTGTTTGTAGAGTGCTCTGTAGGTGGATATATCTATTTGCAGGATTTTGTACCCTGTTTTGACCCAGAGAAGTATGGCAAAAAAAAAAACTAGAAAGTCCAAGTCCTTCCCAGCTGTCCTCTCCATGCAGAGGTTTGCCATTGCAAGCAGGAGGCTGGGCAAGAGGGGGGATGCTCTCTCCTGGTGCCTCTTTCCTCATCTCGTCTCAGCGATTGATTTCCCTACCTGCAGATCCCTTGGTGATGAGCAGGGAGCCCGGGATGGTTTTAGGCCATGATATGTGCTGGACTTGGGAAAGAAGTAATCTGAGAAAAGTGCAGTCTTGGATATCACTGAATCATTACTGTAAAACTAAGAGGCAGATGAGAGAGCATCAGTGACTGGGAGCTTTAAAGGAAGAGACAGCTCCCTCGAACAGCAGCTCTGGCTGCTGTGGGCAATGGCTCTTCTGCTTGTATAAGCCAGCTTGACCTTATTTGTTCCTGAGATGTTTAAGCTTGTTTATAAAATATATATCCCAGTCATGAGGGATTTGTGCTTGCCATCCCGTTTGGTCAGGGTAAGTTGGAATCCTGGCAGGTGCCTCGGGGTGGGTTTGTTCTCGGAAGAGCCCTGCTGCACTTGGGGCTTTGGGCTTGTTCTGGGTCACTGGGAGGAAAAACCCCATCCATGGGCCCTGGGGTTACTCTGTGTCTGTTACTACTGGGCAGCAGGCAAAGGTGAAAAAGTAGAGTGATAGCTCTGGCATTATTTTGACTTCCCAAAGTAACCAAAACGGGTTCCTTTTCAAAAAGCAGAGCCTTCATGCAGCTCAATTTTATTCTAATGTTGGGAGTCTGAACAACTGGGTCGTGTTCATGGCATAAGCAAATAGTGTTGCTTCACGTTGTGAATGACACAGACGCGAGAGCATCTGGCAGAAACACCCTCCTCTTGTGCTTTGTTCTTTTATCGGTAGGTCTTGAAGTGCTTCACAAAGGAAATTCCAACCAGTGACTTGCAGATGTCATGAAGAAAGTATTTTGCAGAAACCGAAGAGCTAATGTGTTTGGTTTGCTACAGTTGCTCTCCCTGTTTTTACGGGTGACACACTGGGCTGGGAACTGAAGCAAAAATCAAACTTGGGTCTCCTGGTTTGGGCCAGAGACCCTCTTTCTGCTAGGACAGCCCGTTTCCGAACAGCCCAGCGTGTTGGATCGTGCTCTCCATGCCCATGTTATCCCTGGAGGATGCTGTTAGTCTGGGTTCAAGTGGACTGCTCGGAACTTGCAGTGAGGCTGGTGGCAGAACCTGGGAGGTACAAATTCCCTGTCTCACCCGGTCCATCCCCAAATTTTGGCTAGTGTCATCGTAGAGCTGCCACCAGGGCTCAGACACAACGTTTCTGTGTCCTTAGCAAGCTCCTCTGCCTTTGACCTTTCAGCTCAGCAGAGCTAAGAGGTCTTTTTTTCTTTCCTACTTCTCTTTGTGGGCACATTTTGGGTTTTCTCCACCTTGCAGGTATGCTTCTGTTTTCTGTCTGGTATCTTATATTCCTGCTGTCTTGACTTTGGCATGATCCTGAAGGCATGCCAGATTTTCCGTAACTCATTGACAGATTTGGGGCAGGAAGCTCCAGTGTGAATACATATTTTCACTGCCTTTCCCAAGCACTTGCCCTCTGGACCAACACACCTGTGTAGCTCCTCTGACTCACGCTGAAACTTGCAGTTACAATCTGAGAGTCAGAGAGAAGTGAAAAGGATTTTGAGAAATATTCCAGAAAAAGTGTGTTTTCATGACTGAGCAATTTCAAAACAAAGCAGAGCTCGGAACAAAGTGCTGGTAAAACTGCTCTCCGCGGTCTGTAACGGGCGGTTTCCGGAGGGTTTCCTTTGTCTGACTTCTGCAGTAAGTACATAATAGGAAAGACTCGACTTCTTTTTGTGTTTTCCTTCCCCTTTTTGTCGGTGTTGTATCCTGCATGAGGGAGGGGGAGAGCAGGCGGTGCTTGAGTTGGCGGCTTAAAACTCGAATGGGATTGACAAATCCTGGAATGTCAAAGTGCTCACAACAAAATCTCATTTTTGACCAAGCGAGTGCAAGACCGAGGTGCTTCCAGCTGCCAGTACTGGAGATGCTCAGATGAATACGCACCTAATCCTAAGGAGACGTGTGTGATGCCTCACGTGCCTGGGACTAGGTGGGATCGCATTTTTGAGCAGAAAGGTATCAATGTAGACTGGCATTGGAAGACCTAATGTTATATGATTTGTATAAAGGGTGGTGTAGGTCACCCAAGACCTCTTTTTCAGGACTTACGTAGTCCAAAAGCTACAGCACACTCCCTAAAGGTTTATTGTGTGGTGTTGGAGGGTCTTCTGGAGGTTGTGGTGCTCAGCAAGAGGTTGAGATTAACTAAATGGAGCCACTGAGCGTATGGGAGGAGTAACACCCTGTAGCCTTCCAGGACAGGCATGCCCTTCTTTTCTGAAGGACGTCACATTTGACTATCAGTGTATTAATTTGTACGGAGATAAATTATTAACAGTGACTTCATCAAATCTGTAAAAAGAAAAAGTCACTCTTTTTTTTTTTTTTTCTTGAAGATTGCCTGATCTGTTATCTGTCCATTCTTATAAATTCTTAATTCATTGCCCTTTCTCAGCCTCTTAGGTTGTAAAATGAGGCCACTAGTTATTCAGCTGATATCTTTGACTTGCTTTCAGAATACTGGATGTCTCTGTGGAGAATTCATTCCCCTCTGCTCCCTCATCTGTCCTCTATGGTTTTACCCTGCTACATTTTTTATGGTCTATGGAGAGAAAAAAAAAAAAGATCAGATCTCAGATCTTTAAACTTGGGAAAGCATTGACATTTACTGTGAGAACAGCTTCTCAGTTTTTGGACTCCTCCCTCTAATAACAGCCAAAATAAACACTGCAAAAATGCCCTTTGGTTTTACCCTTCAGCATATGGGTCTGCTTAGTCCCTTGCCCTCCCTCTCCCCATCATGGCTGGGGACAAAGCGGGAGGTTAGTGGTTTCCTTCCCAACTGAACATTCTGATGACCCATTTCTACTCGTTCGGGGTTTTTCCAGACTGAGCAGCCCGTGTCCGGGTTTCACAGTGATGCCTCATCCAGCGTCTGGCCTCATCCCCATGGCAAGGTGTGTGCTCGAGGCAGAACCTCCTTTTTACTCCCTGCTTCAGGATGGACGTGGGCTGCTGGTCCCGTCTCTGCGCTTTCTGCAGAGACGCAGGGAAATAAGATTAGAGCATTTGGACTTTCAGTCTGTAGAAAATTCAGTGAAGGAGAACAGAACAGGGAGGGATTTTCAGTGGTTTTATTCCTCTTGAGAGCTCCTGGAGCAGCTGCTGTTTGGTGGATGGTGTGAGGACCTGAGGGATGGTGTGCAGGCTCCCTGCAGACACGAGCCTGCACATGGAGTTGGTAGCTGGACCTCCCTTGGTGGCTACATGGAGACTGGTAGGAAATTGATACTCTTCCCTCCTCTCCCTTTGTATTCCATTATTTGGCCCTGGATTCAAGCCCGGCTTCTTCTGCTGTGTAGCGAACATCGTTTTGAAAGGAATTGCTTGGAGGTGGCTTGTTGGGCTTTGAAGAAGCTCGGGGTTGGCTCCTGGCTGTGTCACAGCCCACATGACTCACGTGTGTTACCTCCATAGGGCAATTACAGGTGAAGTGACGGTGCTTACATGGGGCAGTAACAGGAGCCATAAGCATCCAGAATCCGAAAATACCTCATTTGGGTGGTCTTTGGCTGGTGATTAGTCTCTGAACTGGAGCCGGAGGCCCGGTTCTTTCCAACCCCCTCTCCTGCCTGGATGTTGACATGGGAGCTCCTGAGCTTTGGCATCGGGGAGGGCAGGTGCTGCTGGGGCCCCACAACTGCTCGTGGGGACCCTTGTGAGTGCCAGTCCCCTCTAGGGAGGGAGGCCCAACAGTGCCAAAGGGCCGGCTGGGTCCTGGCTGCGGCACGGAGCGCGTCAGACTGGTCGCCACCTCGAGGTGGGATCTTGGCCCTGCGGTGGGTGGAATGGGATGGAGCCGGAATCCGCATGGGTATCCGTGTGCATCGCGTTTGCTGTGCGGGAGCAGGGAATCCGAGGCAGGGAGCGGTGTGGTTAACGGCCCATTTTAGCTGCAGTTACCTACCTGTCATCCCTGCCTGACACTGATACCACGGAGCAGCTCCTGGTCTCCTTCTCTGGAGATCTTCAAGACCCGCTTGGATGCTGTCCTGTGCCAGGTGCTCTAGGTGGCCCTGCGTGTGCAGGGGGGTTGGACTAGATGACCTCTAGAGGTCCCTTCCAACCTTAGGCATTCTGTGATTCTATGATTCCGTGTGGACACTGTGAAGATGAAGGAACGCTCAGGAATGCAACGAGAGATGGAGAAGGTCTGATGCTGCAGGAGTTGGGTAACCTGTACATTGACCCAGGAATTAGAAATGCAAGTACTGAAGGATAAGATGCTGGGGGTGTGCTGGTCTTCATGTGGAAATCCCAGAAGCTGGAGACTTCTGACTCAGGAGCTTCGACCCCAGAAACAGCCAGAGGCCTTTGGAGGCGACGCACGTCTGGCCTGACGGGCCCGAACCGTCCCAGGCAGCCGGGAGCGCGCAGGGGAGACGGGGAGCGTGGGGCTGTCGGCTTGGGATGAGATGGGAGCTGCCGCTGTGGAAACTGCCACTCTGTTTCCTTCTCCTTTTGGAAAAGGCCCTGCCTGGGTCCGCGGACGGCCCAGCCATACAGGAACCGCTCACGGGTCTCACCCGGCTGCGATTCAACGTGAAGTGGCACGGGCTGGTCCTGAGGCAGCCGAGCAGCTGCCAGAAATGGCATAAAAATAATATAATGGGCACAGGGTGCAGGTGAGGCTGTGGAACACACTCCGTGTGCTGCCTGCCTTTAGTGGGAAGCAACTGGGTTATTGGACTCCAGCTCCTCACTCGTGTTCAAAGCGCAGGGAAAGAAGGGCTGATGCCTTTGCAAACAGCCCAGGGCAGAGCACCAGGGAGCAGGCGGTTGGACAAGTTCTTCTGGGTTTTCACTTAACTTTCCACCCCTGGCTGGTAGCAGGGCTGGAAGGAAAACCACTGCTGGGTGCCTCCGTTTGCTGTGCAAAACGGGCATCCTTGCCAGCCTTGTGTAAGTCTTCAGAAAGTTAATCAGTGTTGGAGGTTCTCTTAGAATGCTGCAGATCACTGAAATACTGTTTTTCTTTCTGAGACGTGTTTGCCATGTGTTTCAGCTCACCATCTGTTACATAATCGCTCCTGCTTTATTTTTGTCACCGTATACTTGATGTTCTCCGAACGAAATTGCAGTAGGTCTGTGAAACGATTGACCTGCACAACTAGGGGGGCAGAGCTGGCTGCGTCTCGCAGGGAGCTGTGCTGCAGTGCAGGCCGGAGCTGTCAGCTTTGCAGCCCCGCACCGTGCAGGGAGTAGCTTCTGCCGCAAGAATCTACGGCAAATACTTGGGAAAGGTGCTCATGAGATTTGGACCCAGGTCCTGTTGAAGAGCCTTGGGATTTCCTTCCTAAGGCAGCTGAAAATCAGCTTTCTGAATGTAGCCACAGTGCAGCATGTTTGCATCGGTGTCGGGGGCTGGCAGGTGCCCTGCAGATGCTCCTCTGGGTGAGCAGGAATTGGGCTCAAGCTGCTGAGGAGCTCTGAGCATCTCAGCTATAGCACAGATGCTGAGTCACGGGAGTCTGGAGCTCTTGGGAGCAAATTTCTGATATTTTCTGAAGGGGAAAAGAATATATCAAGAGACAGAAGGTAAAACTTCATTTGGATCCTGCTTCCTTAGAGCAAAGCCATGCAGCTTTGGACCAGAGAAGTGGTGTATCCTATGGGAATTAACTCCTTGCTGCTGCCTTGCTGCTTCTCCATGTGTCCCCACCCGCTTCCTCATTCCTTCCTGGTCTTTGGGAGTCATTTACAAGGATGCGTTTTGGTGCAGGGTTATTAGTCTGCACAGCACCCCCATCCTGCTGCATTGCCTCTGGCTAGGGGTGCCTATGCTGGTGTTTCCAGGCTCCTGCAAAGCACCTCCTTGAATTTAGATGTTTCATTTTCCTGCACTGATGATGTTGCTGGACCAATGGTGTCTACGGACACGTGAGCTGACATTTTGGTTGGGCTGTTCTGCATGAATTAGCTCTGGCCACCAAAGTGGATGCACATTCCAGTCTCCCAAACGCCAGGGAGCAGGTTGTGGACCGTGGGGGAGAAGCTGAAAGCAGCCACTCAAGGGCTGCTCCAAGCTATGGGACTCTCCTACTGACTTCAGTAGGATTCGCTTCAAACGCCAGCAAACACCAGGGTGATCTGAGGCACGGGTACGTCAGCAGGAAAATACATCCTCCGACGTGCACCTTTTAAATGGATGCCTCCTGCATGGGGAGAAGAGAATGTGGTTTATTTTTAACACCTTTTTTAACTCCAAAATATTTGTATATTAAAAAGATCCAAAGATAGTTGTCTTCCCCGTGGCTCTTCCCCTGCACCCTCTGCTTCGTGCCCCCAGGAGCTGCCTCTGCACCGACTTCGCTGTGAACCTGCACGCAGCGACCGGAGCGTAAACAGCATCTCTGAAAGCTGCTTGAAATACAAATAGCGTCTGTCAGCCTGGTGTGTGTGTGATTGGTTTTTTTTTTACATTGCAAAGAAAATGTTTATGCAAATCATCCTGGTTTTCATAATTGATTTGCTGATTATTATTATTATTATTATTTACTGTGGTGAGTGTAATAGATGGAGTGTACACGGCCCGCAGGAGGATGTACCCTGCGTGTGCATATTCTTAATCCCCCATCTAAATGTTTGTTCCTCCTTTTACCTTGGAGACTTCAGAGCTCCTGAATCGTGTGACCTTGCTGGGTAATGACAGCTCCAGAGCGGAGCTCTGGCGCTTCCGTCTGTGGAGAGGGAGTAATTAGCAAGTTATTGATAGTCAGATGAAGTTGCAACACGAATTGCAGCCAGCAGATCATGGTGACTTTCTAATACAGGGCTTGTTTGAGTCATTATATCAAAAAAAAAAAAAAAAAGAATATGTGGAATCCTGTACAGGTTGGGGGGACGCTGCCTGCCGCGGGGCTGGCGAGTTCGAGGAACCGGAGCAGCTTCCGGGAGGGAATCGGCCTCGCTGGACGCGCGGAGGCCCCGGAGCCTGTGCTGGGATGGGCTGGAGCTGCGTTTCCCGCCACGCTCGCAGCCACGTCCAAAACGTAACGGGGAGGGAAGGTCTGGTGCAAGCAGGGAGCAGCAGCAGCAGCCCGGGCCACCTCTTTGATCCTGCTGCCTTTCTGGGCTATTTTCTGCCCTTTTGCACTAGCAAATAACCCTGACTTCTGCCTGAGCTCTCTCTGGAGTGATTTGCCTCTTAGCCAGCCCTTTCGGGGTCCCAGAAACCCTGCAGCATAAAGAGGAAGGATGAAATTTTCCTCCCCTGGTCCTTTGCAGTGAATTTAAGCTTGAATGACAAGGCCTCTTCTAGTGCTTCCCGCTGGGATTCCCAAGCGGTAATGGATTTTTGCGTTAGTGCTGGGTACAAATCCCAGCTTCTGCAAACGAGGTCCCTCAGATGAGGCCGTTGTTCTGTGTCTCCTGGCCTTTCCGTGGTGGGAATGTTGCCTTTCCTCCTCTTGCAGGAGGCAGCACCGTGTTCCCAGTTCTGCTTTGGCTTAGAAACTAGGGATGGCAGCAGAGCTGGGCTTTGCTCTTACTTTGTCGTCTTGATTTTTAATTAACTTGGGCAACAGCACTTCCCCCGCCTGCTCTCCTGAGCCTTTCCAGAGTTTGCTGGATTTTTGTTATTGGTCACAGTTATTTGGTGACACGTTAATCCCGCTAATGGCTCATTTTCCGCTCATCCCTGAGGAGAGGGATTCGCTTCTCCATTTAACATATGCTCCCCCTGCACCTCCCTCTCTGACTTGCAGAGCTTGAAAGGGGCTGACCAGTTTCAGGTGAAGGCTGCGAAGGAGAAAGTCGCCAGGAACTTGGAGCTCTTGAACCTCCTCCTCAAAACCGTGACCCAGCAGGTGAGTGAAGGCCGGTCTCCTCCTGAAGAGCTGAGCCTGCTGCTTTGGGAAGACCTGAGAGCAGAGCGGATGGACGAGAGAGGTTATTTTCACAGCTTCTGTAGGAACTGAGTAACGTTCTGGCTGCTGTAGTGGGGCCGCATGTTGGCATCCTCTAGAAAGCAGGCTGAAGGCTGATCTTTCACATGGATACGTAGTCCTGGTCTCCTCCCTCCCACGAGCTGGGAAGGAGAAAGGACCAAAGCACCTTTGATGCGGGTGCAGTTCTGGCTTTCTGAGCTCCCGTGCTAGGGGCCCAGTCTGCAAGCAGCTCTAATTGGGGGCGTGCTGGGACTCGCTGCTTTTTGCCCCCAGATTAAACGTTGCTCAGGGTGGTAGCATGGAGGAGCTGGGCAGGCCTGGGTTTTCCTGACATCGTTTTATTCTAAGGCCGCCTGTGCCTTGCTGCTGTGAGCGCCCGCACTGCTTTCGCTCTCGGCGCTGATGGGGTTCTCCCTTGCTTCTCGCAGAAGTTGCGTGTGGAGCTGGCGGAGGTGGACAGAGCGCTGGTGGCCCTGCAGCAGCAGGAGGGCTTTGGGACGTCCGCTCGCCTCGACTCTCTCTACTGGAACGTTATGCGCTGGCTGAATCACACGTAGGTGCTCGAGGCGGTCCGCCCCCTGCCCTGCCTGCAGGGGCAGGTGCTGGTTCTACTCGTCTTTGTTGGTGTGGAAGGGAGGAGGAAGGAATCGGGGTGCTGAGCTCAGGCTGGGACTTATTTCGGGTGCCTATGTGATTAGGGTTCATCCTTGTGAGAAAAGGCTGTAAGATGTGGCCGCTCTCTGACCTGCTCAGCAGGACTCATTGTTCGAGTGTGGAGCTCCTGCTGCCACGGGTCTGAGCGGGGCCTTGGTGTAAGAGCCACCAACGGTGCCAGAGGGATTTCTGGTGCGTGGTGTTTGGCTGATAACAGCACCCTGAGCTGCTTCTGCAACCGTGAGGCTGGGGAGGGCAGGAAACGCAGCACTACCCAGTCTGTGGAAGGGGGGCTCTCTCTCAGGCCGTGGGGTCCTGCTTGCATCCCGGCTCCACGTGCGGAGCGAGGACCGTGGCTGAGGGAGGTGCCCGTCCTTGCGGGGTGCCTGCACCTCCTGCTACCACAGACCTACTGCTCCCATCCATAACCAGAGCTGCCCTTGACTTTTGGTGTTCGTTCTGCAGGAAACCCAAGAAGGAGAAGACGGCCGTGGCCAATAAGGCAGCACAGGGAGCGGAGCCCCTCAAGAGGAAGAGGAAGGGCTTCCTGCCAGAGAGCAAGAAGCGCAAGAACCGCAAGAAGCGAGTCCAGGAGAACGGGGAAACACCCGGAGCTGCGGGAGACGGAGCCGCAGCAGCCCCAGAGGAAGAGTCCGAGGGAACAGACACCCTCGAGGAGAAGAATAGCAGGAAACACAAGAAACACAAATTGCCTGGCAGCAGGGAAGGAGCTGTTAATGGAGGAGATGCTGCGGCTGACAAGAAAAAGAGGAAGAGGAGGAACAGAAAAAGGAAAGGGGATGCAGGGAACGAAGCTGAGCAAGTTCCAGCTGCAAAGAAAGCCAAAGGGAATGTCAGCCAGGAGAGCCAACAGAAACAGGGCAAAGCCAAGAAGAAAAGGAAAGTGAAAAAGGCTCCAGTGCTGCAGGAGTAGCATGTAGCTCCATGGACTCACCCAGGCCTCGCATGGCCAGTGTGGCTTGGAGGACTGTTTTAATACCTATATAACTATATTTTTTACATCCTCCTTGAATTTTAATAAACCTTCCAGGACACCGAGCTCTAAAGCGGCAGGACTGTCTTTTGTCTGTGGTCAGCTAAGGGCAGGGAGAGCTGAAGGTCGGATCCCCTGCAGGCTCTGGCAGCTGCTCACTCTGTGCTCAGGGGCTCCTATTTTTGCTTTTCCTGGGGCAGAACTTGGGGCTCTGCCGGCCTCGATGGCTCCTGGTTCCCTGGGGGGCAGTGCTGGGTGTTTGGGCACTGCTGACTTGGGCAGTTGGGTCCTGGGGCCGGCTCAGAGGACATTTCCCCCTTGGCCAGGCCCAGCAGTGCTCACAGCTTTGCCAGACGGGGAGTTGCCGACCCCCTCAAACACATGGGGGTTAAACGGGTCTGCACGTGCTCAGTCTGGGCTTAAACATGTCGCATTTGGGCTACTGAGGCACCACCATGAATTCCCATGAAGCAAATGAGCTGGTTTCGTTTGTCTGCCAGGCCTGTGGGCTCTGCACAGCCACGCGAGGGCCCTGCGAGAGCCGCAGCCCAGGAAGTGACTGCCTGGAAATGCAGCACTTGCCCCTCGAGGCGCTTCCAAATGCCGGTGCCATCGGTGAGGGCCAGGAGCAGGATCGTTGTGTGTCGGGTGCCCAGGTCTTGCTGCCAGAGGAACTCCGGCTCGTGCCGTGGGCAGCCGGAGAGGGCTGGTGCCTCTGTGCCGGGCTCAGCGGGGACCGTCCTCCATCTCACTCCCCTCTGGTGCGTTGGCCGCCTGCGGCAGCACGGGGTACGGAGCCGCTTGGGGCTGCAACAGCCGAGGCGCCCCACGTCCCTCTTGCGTGAGGAGAGGGGGCCGGGCGGGCGCTGGGCTCCCTTCAGGAGCGGCACAAACGGCCTCCTG
>JAUBNY010000259.1:337326-377420 GCA_032275445.1 Crypturellus soui | reverse complement strand
CAGGAAGTGACTGCCTGGAAATGCAGCACTTGCCCCTCCAGGCGCTTCCAAATGCCGGTGCCATCGGTGAGCGCCAGGAGCAGGATCGTTGTGTGTCGGGTGCCCAGGTCTTGCTGCCAGAGGAACTCTGGCTCGTGCCGTGGGCAGCCAGAGAGGGCTGGTGCCTCTGCGCCGGGCTAAGCGGGGACCCTCCTCCCTCTCACTCCCCTCCGGTGCATTGGCCGCCTGCGGCAGCGCGAGGTGCGGAGCCGCTCGGGGCTGCAACGGCTTAGGGGCCCCACGTCCCTCTTGCGTGAGGAGAGGGGGCGGGGCAGGCGCTGGGCTCCCTTCAGGAGGGGCACAAGCGGCCAGCGGCAAAGGGGAGCCGGGGCCAAAGCCTCTTGGCCTGCAAAAGGCAACGTTCCTTTACCCACACAAGCCATGGGCCTGACGTGTCCTGCCAGAGCTTTCCAAGGCTTTATTAACTTGACCATTAATAAAATGATTTTCCCCTTTTTTCAATGCCTGCAAGGAGCTCACAGGATGGGGGAGGTTGGCAGGGACCTCTAGAGATCATCTAATCCAACCCCGGCTCCAGCAGGGACACCCAGAGCAGGGGCACAGGGGGGCATCAGGCGGGTTGCAAGATCTCCACAGAAGGAGCTTCCACAGCCTCTCTGAGCAGCCTGTGCCAGGGCTCGGGCACCCTCACAGCAAAGATGACTGGGATCTTGGTACTGTTGGGATCTCGATGCTCCCAACAAGGCGGCATCGCCCAGCAACGCCGCTGGTGCTCAGAGCCTCGCCAGGCAGAGCCCCACACTGCAAGCACGTGAGGCCAGGAAAGGGAGGCGAGGAGTATGTTTTAAATACTTTTATTTCTTAATTTACATAAAGGTATATATTTGGCTTATTTCTCTTTTTTTTTTTCTTATACTCTGAGATTCACAATCAGTTGCTCTTAAAAAATAAAATAGCCATTTGCTTCTGAAAGAAATCAGAAAACTATTTTATACTCCTCCCTTGTATAACAAGAAAACATACTATATATTCCCATACATCACATAGTAAAAGTGATTGTAAGTGCTGGTTTACCAAACAAAGCAAACGGAGAAGAACTCACACAGCTGGGACAGGGGCTGCAGAGAGGACGCTGCTCTCCGGGCACATCCGCTTGCTTAGCAGAGCTTGTGTCACCCCGAGGCCCGTCAGAAGGAGCTGCCGGGGTCCCCCGCGTGTCGCCGTGCGGGTGCCGCAGCCGCGGGCCCTGCACACACTCAGCGCGGCAGCTCGTTGCTTTGGGGCCGGTTCTGCTGCCTCTCCCTGCAGCCCCCGTTCCCGCTGTGCCTCTTGCTGGGTAAGAGCAGCCTAATCGCTTCCAGAGCGGGTGCAAATGCAGCGCTAGCTCGGGGGGGAGTTAGTTAATGACTGCTTCAGAAAACCCGGTACAGAGCGGGCTAAGTAACTACCTGCCGGGTTTCCTGCACGCCAGCTCGGGCCCCTGCCTGGAGCTGGACGGCCGCAGCGGTGGCCCCAAGCGCGGCAGGCCGGAGAGCGCGGGGCGGCGGGGGGGAGCAGGCAGCAGCACCGGGGGCGTTAGGGCAGGGCGGGCAGGGGCGGGCACAGCGGGGACAACACACCACACCTTGCCCGGCTCCTGGCCGTGGGGGACGTGGCCCTTCAGGGCTCCTGTTGATGGGCGCTGAATTCGAGACATTCGTGTGCAGTCACGATGTGCAAGGGATCAGTGCACCTGACTTCATTTGTTGTTGTGGATGCTAAATATGTGGATTCTTGATTTAAAGCTAATTTATCTTTTCCCATTAACAGCTTTTCCTTATGAAAAAAAAAACAAAAATAATAATGGGTGTTGTTATTCAGCTTTGCTGTATTATTTAAACTCAAAAAAAAAAGGGTCATATTTGTAGATTTTACTCCCATTCCAGAAAAGCTTCCTATGCTTATACCAAAAATCTTTTCATTGCTCCTACACACGAGATCAACCACCACAATCAGCCTAAAAGCTTCCAAGCCTGATTACATCTCCACCTACAGAAAATTTGTACGTGTGGAGTTGTAAGGGAAACACGCACAATGCCGCATGCTAAGTCCAGAAAAGCAATTTAGAAACGTGGTTACTCTCCCTTTGGTCTCAGAGATGAAGTGACTAATCACTGGGTTGATTTTTGTTTCTTTTTTCACAGCTTAACAAGGAATTTCATAATGGAGCTCCCAAATTCACGGGCCTCCAAAGCCAGGCGCTTGGCTGCTGGACCGCAGCCGCGGTGCTTCCCCCACCAATATAAATAGTGGCACGAGGTGGGAAGTGAAGTATTGTTTGGGACTGGCTTTGCTTTATTATTTCTAGCAGGCATTTGCTGTTCTCCTGAGGATACCCAGGAGCTCGAGGATAATTTCTGGCTCTAGCTGTTTAGGTAAACCTTAGAGCCCATGTTCAGGGATATTAGGTCACAGCACAGTCTTGGCAGAAAAGTCCTAAGGAGTTTGATAGGGAAAAAAATAGTTACATTTTACAGGAGCTGCTGCAAAAACACATGTTATTTCAGCAGCGACCGGCTGCTATTACGTGGAGTTGGTACGTGGAGTTACTCACCACCTGCTTCAGCCCTGCACTGTAGATCACTGCACGTCCTGGACGTGAACGGCACATTTACTAACAGCACCGTCCCGTGCCTCATGAACAAATCCATGCCACCCTCGGGACAGCCGCCTTCCTGACTCACTGCATCCCATCCGGGCTTGCTTTGGCATTTCCTTCCCTGATTTGGTCCTACTTGCCCCCCAGCTGTGGCCACTTTGTTACACTGAGCACAAGTGGGGAATATCATAGACATCTTAGAGGTGCCGGCCAAGCTGCAGGGAAGCATCTAGGCAGAAAAATGTCCTGAATGGAAATTAGACATGGAGATCACTGACCCAGACCCTGGTTTTGGGAGCCTGGCTCTTTCTCCAGGGCATAGACTCTCCTTCCTTCCCCAAACCATCACAGCTTCATGCAATGTGGTGTAAATTTGGCTTGCGGAGGTCACATGCAGGAAACAAGACTCCTGTGAAATGGCACTAGCTGCTTTACAGACTCCGCTACTCTGCATCTAAGGTGCTCAGACACTGGCTTCACATATTAAAGATCTCAAATGCATCTTCATTAAGATAAAAGTGACTACAACAGACACCCCAACGTGTGTGCATTAAAACCGTGCGTGCATTAAAAGCTGGCTGTGGTCCCCAGGGGAGCAGTGCCTGCAGAGTATCAGCCACCTGCTTTAAAAATACTGACGGAGGGAGGATCAGCACGTCCAACATGATCTGCGTGTAAACAAAGCACGTCGGCATCGGCACGACGGGTACAACAGCAGGCCCTGGGTGAAGCAGTTCAGCCACACAGATCTGGGTATTTTAAAAACCTGTGAACCTCCCAGGCAAGGCTGAACTGAGTGGATGGAGCCCCTAGGTATTTCTGTTCAAGGTGTTTCTGTTTTTTTCTGTGATAACCGCCAGCAAAACAGCAAAACTCTCTCCTCTGCCCCATTCAACCTCAGGTGAGAAGTTGTCATCCCCTGTAATCTCTCCTGTGGTGCCTGATACCAGGGCACTGAGATGAAGAGATTGTGGACATATTCATGTTTGGTTTGGTTGCACAGGCAGCTCCAGATTCCAATGTTTAAATAAAAATTGTTTATCTAAATATATATATATAGATATATATAGAGAGATATCTGATATCTAACATCTTCAGTAGAGATAAAGCATCTTATGACATGTTTAAATTAAAAAAAATAATCTGACTTGAGCCTTCAGTGTTAAAGAAAAGGTGATGTACAGAAAAGGTCCCCAACTAGTGCAGTCTCTGGGTGCCGGAACGCTGGCAGAACAGCAGCGCTGGGTAGGACGGAAGCTGCCCTGCGAGTAACGCGCACTTCACTGGCTACAACTAAAACCGTATTCACAATCTACAGTCACTCACGCAGGGAGCACGCGGTGGGGCGGCCGAGGAACCCGTGGACGTCCTCATGCTGAGGGAGCAGCGCGTGCCAGGCCGCCCCGCGCCTCCTGGCACCCGACCCCGCGGGTGGAGCGGCGCCGCGGGGCTGGCGCTGCACAACCCTGCCAGGTGCTGCGGAGCCGCAGGGTCCACCTGTTGCCAGCAGGGAAGGGCCTGAGCTGGAGAGCGATGGCGGCGGGAGCAGGACTCCACATGCGGTTTCCTTCACTGGTGGCTGCAAACAGGAAGAGAAGGTGGCGGTCAAGGGGGCAGCAGTACAGGGACAACGGCTCGCGCTGCGCGTTGGAACAGCTCGGGGTCCAACAGCGTTATGTTCTGCTGGACTACTTTTACCCTCATCAGTTAACCAGAGAGAGAGAGATTGCTGTTAGCAGCACCACAGAAGTGCTGGGGCAGTGGTTGGAGCCTCAGGTGCTAACTGAAACACTTCTATTAACTACCTGCTAGTAGCCCTTAGCAAGTCAGGAAGGGAGAGAAGGGAGAACTCTGTTTTTGTTGTTGTTGCTCTTTGTTTTTTGTTTTCCAGCTGATAAAATCACTCCCTCAGATTTTCTGCACCCCTCTGAATGTGCTGTTTCACTGGGGGATACCCAGGGAAGACGCTTTTGCAGTGACCAACTTCCGATTACTCACCAAACTCAAACAGGTCCCCAGAGATGTGTCAAATTACCAAGAAACTGCATGAAATACAATCGGGACATCTACCATGGAAACTATCATATAAAAATTAGCAGGGAAAAGAAAATAGTATCTCCCTAATCAAGAAAAGGTCTCTCTGCATTTGCAAATGATGCAAATCCGAGTAAAGATGTCTGAAGAGCAGCAGCCACAGACCCTGCCTTCCTCCTCTCCATCTGTCTAGTCCTAAATTGCCATTTCCATTTTTTTTTCTATTTTGTGTGTGCTCCGGAGTATCTACGTGGCCAGCAGCTTTCCTAGGGGTTGCAGATTCCTGAATCTCTTGCCGCAGGATTTCCTGCGAGAGGTTCAGTGCTCCATGTTATACAGGAAGCTGTCCCTGACGTTAAAAATCAGTAACTGCTGGGTTATGGAAAAATTCCCTAAATGGATGGCCTGGTTCCTCTCAACTTATATAAAACTGGACCAAAAGAGAAAAAAAAAGTAGAATGGAAAAATCTACAAGTGCCCAGGACCACGTGTTCACTTAAAGATGAGTCTTAGCAACATCATCTAACATTTCCTCCCAGACATTAAAAAAAAAAAACAAAACAAAAACCACAACTTTGTGTAAAAGCTGCTGCTAAATGACAGTGTGTGACTATACATCCAGCCCCATGACTGCAAGGTACAGGCTGGCCCGTTACACACTTAACCTAGACCAAAATATATTCCCCTCTGTAGAAATAACATATCTGCCGCACTTGAAATTGCATTAAATCACTTCCCCCAAAAGGCCATTCTTGAATATGTTACCAAGTTCCAAGTTTATGATTAGTCATTCAGTGCATTTAATTTATAGGAAAGAAATGTCCTCTTCAGAAACTTGCTTTAATTAATGTTGGCTGCAGTAAATGCTGGGCAGTGTTTTTGAATCGCTGCAGTTGCCGCTGCTCATATGAACTGCAGTGCCTGGGGAGGAGGAGGAGGGTAATGGGAGAAAGGCTCTCCCTCCCGCTCGCCGTGGACACCTCGGATCCATCACCGGGATCAAGGACTGCAGTGGTGGCAGTTCTAGCAACATGCACTTGCAGGGCGCGTTTTCCAGCAGAAAGGCTTCGGTTTGGGGGATGTTGGGAGTGTCGTGGGGTAACGAGCAGATGTTGGGCCAAGGGTAAAGCAGCAGCTGGTGTTACATACGTAAGGTGCTTGGAGAGAGCACCTGAATTCTGGCTTTAGACCAGCATAACTACTGCTCTTCAAGTCGACAGGGGTGGTAGGGGTTACACCTGCTCAAAGACGGGGTCACTGTTTTCCTGGAGGAAACTCGGTGCAAGGGAGGACACCGGGGCCCTGCTCTCCCTGCTCTTGCTTATTGCTGCCCGGGCACGGGGTGCAGCGGCGCGGCCCTGCCGGGCTAACCCTGCGCGCTCCACGAGCAGAGAGAGGGCAGGGGAGCACACCCAAAATTAATGCCAGACCGGAGAGGACAGCAGCACTGGCAGCCAAGACACGAGCTGGCTCCAGCTGGCACCAACCTGCAGCAGGAAGAACCGGGTCCGGTCTGGCCCTCCCGTAGGGATGGTGGCTCCCTCCCTGCAAAGCTCTGAGACTGGGAGCCTCCGGTTCTGCTCCAATGTGAAGCAAGGAGACCCTCCACCCCCCGCCCCAGTGTTTACCGCTGCCGAGCCCCCCGCAACACGCAGCGGCCGCTGCTCCGGGGCGCTCACTCACCGTCTCAGACTTTCACAGAGGCCGGCGGTATCACGAGATGATTCACCCTGGCGGAGGGAAAGAAGAGCGACGTGAATGTGCTGCGATTAGCCAGGAAAACGACTCCTAAAACCCTCCCAGTCCATGAAATCCATCTTCCTGCTGCTCAGCAGTTAGCACCGGCCCTGCACAGTAATCCGGAGGGGCAGCCCTGCTGCGGCAGGGCTGAGAGGGTCCCGGCGCCCGCGGGGAGAGGCCGCATCTCGCTGTTGACTCTGACAGGAGGCCCCGGAGGCGCCCTCCAGCAAGCAGGGCCGCGCGTACGGCGGTTCTTGCACCGTGTCGCCAGCAGAAACGTCAACAGCCACCACCGATGACATTTAAATCGAGAAGAAAGTTTGTCCACTCGCAGCACGTGAGGGCTCGCTGCTTCTCTGACCGCAACGTCGGGAGGCCGCGACGCGCTGGCCTGCGGCCGCGGGATGTACGCACAGTTTCTGCAGTTCTACCTCTCCACTGGACACTATCTGCTATCGAACACTTTAACCACGCTTTAAACATCCGAATTCATCACCAATATAAAACATATTACCTCGCAATGCTATAGGCAACTTCAGAGGTAGGAAGTAAGCTATGATATTTTATGAAGCTATCATGGGATACTAAAGCCCCAGCTGTTTGAATGCTCAGTAATGTTGTTTGAAAGTAATGCCCCTGAACAAGTTACTCATTGCAAATGTTTACAAGCTACAGAACGCACACAGAAAATGTTGGTTTTGCCCCTGCATTATGCTAAGTGCAGAGCAGCCACCTACACTGCTGCCAGAGGAACCGGGAAGACGCAGGAGACTTTGCTTCCTCTCTTACTTACTGTGCAGGCTGCTCTGGAGTAAAACCTACCTCCCACATGAGTACTGATGCTCTCCCGAGGCATCAGAGTTGTTTGTGCTTTTCATTTTAACCAATTTCTCTCAACTTTTGCTTTCTATCCCTTTGGCAGATGGGAAGGGCGGCCTAGAGCAGCCAATCCTCAAAAGTGTAGAGGAGACTGCAGGGGAGATCAGACCTCAGGATTCACATGGGGAACAGTGAACAAAAGAGAGCCCCAAAATAGTCTCCCAGACTTCAGGTAGGGCAGGCTGCAACGTGCTTAACAGCAGAGCCTCTGCCTTGCACCGAGGCTCAGCCTACAGGTCACAGGAGATCAGTGGAGATTTTTTTTTTATTTATTTTTAAGCAAAAATGCTAATAATACATTTTAGATTCTCCTGGCTGGTGAATAGTCATACATGGACTTGAGCTAAAAGGGCTCAAGAGCACCTAAGCCCCTGGTGAAGTGCCACTTGCCTTTCTAATAACGATAATCCCCCCCTGAATAGGTTGCGCTTCCGATTTGGGGACATTTGCTGACTAAGCCCTGGGTCCTAAATTGTTCTGTTTTGTCTGCAGTGTTTTCTCAGGATTGGGAATGTTTTCATTCCTTGGAGAGCGCAGGGTGGGAACCACTCTGTTATTTCCTGAGGGGCAGGAAATGTATCCAAACTAACTGCCTCTCCATAGCAGGAGCTGCCCCAACTTCCTTCATTATTTGAGACCTTCTCCAGCAGTTAAGGACACGGCCGACTCCTCCTCACTCCACCACTTCCTCCCCTGTCAAACCCCAGTATTTCTCCTAGATCCTATCAGCCCATCTCCACGTAACATGACAGCATCTCTAATTCTGAAGTATTTACAAAGCTGGCTGTTTAATATTAAACTACATGCTCTAATGCTGTTAAATATTTATACTATGTAAAAAGGATCTAAATTCCCAACACCTCAGCCAGCAAAATAGCCTAAGAAGAGAGACCGCTGTAGGGTATGGGATGAGTGGCCAGGACCTTTCCCAGGGCTGCTGTGCTCTCACTTTAGGACCTGCACACATCGCTCTCCAGGCGCCCCCTCCCTTGCAGTCTAGCTGGTCTCTAATTAATGTATGAAATTTAATGTTGGTTTTGAGACCAATAGAAATAATTTAGTATCATGCAGATTTCCAAAGACTCTGTTCTCGCTCTGTCTAAACAAGCTGGCCTCTGGCTTTGGTAACAGAGTAAAGGACGCATTTTAGGAAATGATGCTCTATTTTTCTCCAGTCTGTTGTACTTTACATCATTTAACTTTTATGATCAGGAATAAAATCCTCCAGCGGGAGGATAACTCCCTGCTGAAATTGCTGGAGCGCGCTCAGCAGCCAGGGTGCAGCTGAGCACGGCCCTTAGCGGCAGCAGCTCCTGCCTGCGATTACGGATCCTGCTCCTGCCTTCAGCTCGCTCGGAGACTTTTGTGTTTCTGACGCACTGGGCAATATGCCATAAAGTACCCGCTTGCAGTGGAGCTCTAGGAGGGGACAGCAGCGTCACAGCCACTAACAGCATCCTTCAGCGGAGTCCTTGTTGTTCAGATTTTCCAGATACTGTTTAGAATAAACATTCCTTTCATCAACAGATAAATTTTGACGACCAGCTTGAGCAATAGGAAGGTTAAGGGAGCAGCCCAGCCGGGCAGCTGCTGCAAACCCGACTGCAGATGCTCCATAGGACCTGATGCAGTGAGGAGGATGGGGCTGGCCTCTTTTCACTGGCGGCCACCGACAGAACTAGAGGAAACGGCCACAAACTGAAGCATGAAAAGTTCCACAGGAACTTAAGGAAAAATTTCTTGACAATGAGGGTGACAGAGCATTGGAACAGGCTGCCCAGAGAGGTTGTGGAGTCTCCTTCTCTGGAGATCTTCAAGACCCGCTTTGAGGCGGTCCTGTGCCATGAGCTCTAGGAGACCCTGCATGTGCAGAGGGTTGGACTAGATGATCTCTAGAGGTCCCTTCCAAGCTTAGGCATCCTATGATTCTATGATTTTATGATCATTCTATCCCTGCAGGCACCCGACTGACCAGTTACAGCTTTGGGGAGCTGCGGCCTCCTGTCACCTTGGCTTTCTTGAGCTTTAGATGGACACAAAGCCAGGTCCACCAGGTAGAAATAATGCTGTCCCTGTGGTCTCCCTGGCATTTTGAAGCGACTCATGCACTTGAAGCTGGAAAGAAGAGGGAAATTCTCTAAGGCAGAGGAGCCTGCAGTGGGCTTAGGCCGGGCAAAGCCTTCCCTCTGCAGTCACCACCTCCTTGCTCACAAGAGGTTACAAAAGCACGTGTTTCACTCCAGCCACCACCTTGCTGCTGCCTGGATCACTTGCGTTAAGTAAGTTAAATAAGTAAATCCCTGCTCAAGCCTCTTGCCAAGACACAGGAACTTTTTGGTAGAATAAAGGAGGGAAGTGGACACAAGTCTACAGACCAGCCCACATGTATTTTCCACCGGTGTCTGGATACTGTCAACACAAACACAGTCAGCTCCAAGAGGATGTAAAGCTCATTGTGGCTCGCCTGCCAGCAAAACAAACAGGTGACAGGGGACCAGGAAATGCTGGCTAAAAACACAAACCACCAATCCTCAGAAGTTACCACTCCTCATGCACAATCTGCACTGATCCTAGTGCTTTTTTCACCAATATTTCACTAGGAAGGGAATCATAGTTGCATTTGACGCTGCATTTGTCACAGTTCCCTTACGCCCTTGAATCAGCCAAACTCTATTAAATGCACTAAGTCTCATCTAGTAACATCCAATGCTAAGGAGGCCGTGCACATGGGCCTGATTTCGCGGGAAGACTGCTGCCCTGAAACACCTCAAAGTCATCCGTGGATATTCTGTTTTCTGCTACTATAATACCTGGTCAGGGCAGAAGCCAAACCCAGCTGTCTTACCCACTGCAGAGTGCTCTGTCAACCTGGCTCTATCACATCTCTGTGTGTGACATACTGGCTCCATCCCTTCGCCAGACACCTCAGCACAGCTAAACCCGCAGGGCAGAGACTTGCTTCAAGCATGCACATTTTAAACCCTTCATTGCATAGATTTTTTTTTTTGTAAATCAAGCAATGCAGAACATAAGTGTGCTAGCTGTTACTGTCCTCCAATACAAAGCATCATTTCTCCTTCTAAAAGAAAGAGCTGTGGAACATCTAACCTTAGTACAACAGCTTACCTCCTGAGCAGGGTATAAGAAGAGCCAAATTAAAGATTGCTTCCAGAGAACACATCACGTTTTACCTCAACTCAAGCTATTTTATCATTAAGTCAGTAACTTGGGGACAAGCCACACAAGATTAATGGCTTGCATTACTGCATACCCCTTCCCTGAAACTCAGTGCTTTGATTCAGAAGGCTCCTAGCCTTCTGCTGCAGCTTAAAATGATGAGTGAAGGTGCAGGAAAGGTGAGCAGTAATAATACATCAACCTAGAAAGATCCCTAAGTGTGGTGCAGGGGCAGGACTGGCACAGCTAAAAATAACCCAAGCGCTGAACTTCCTGCTGCATCGTGACAGCCTCCTCCAGCCGCCTGTGCGCAGGACTGCGTGACGAGGCCGAGGTCCGCCTGCTAATGAGAAGTGACACTAAGCACAATGCTAAGAATTGGTAACGAGGCAGTAGTGTGTGGCAAACCATTGCTTAATGTAGCTCTGCGGGCTGCTAATGCTTATTCATTTCTATCCAGAGAGAAAGCCTGGGGCTCATGTTAAAATATATATATATCCATAGATGCACACACACACACACAAAAGCCCTCCGAACAAAGCTCCAGCAGGACTCATTTGGGTGCAGCCATTGGCACCGAGGTCCCTTCCTCTGGGGACCCGCTCTGTCCAGGGGGGACAGCCCCATGCAGTTCGCGCTGGTGCTCAGAGTTTCTCCAACAGCTGCACGGAATTGGCTTAAATTCCCTTTTCTTCCTGCACGTCAGTGGGTTTAGTAAATGGAATACGATGACCATGCAAAACAAATGCATTTTTCCCTCGTTTTTCAGTATAGTCCCTCAAAACCGTGCAGACTCTGAGGGTTTTCTGAGTACGGATCTAACCCAGGCCCTGAGCATATTTGCCTGGAGAGGAAGAAACACAGATCACTTCCCATGTTACCTCTTTCGTAGATCAAACTGGCACACTGGAAACGAATAAAAGCCAGGCAGCCCAAGAGCTCTGAAGATGAGAGTTAATGGCACCTGTTGGCATCGAGGATGCAGAGGGAAACGAAGCCCTGAGATAAACCCAGGGCTTTACTGCTCTGCCGTGGTCGCTGCGAGAGGCTGCCCGAGCTGCGCGGCTCTGCCCCCACGGAGCTTGCACCGAGTCCTGCATATGTCCCTGCAGAGTTGTGCCAGGTAATGATGTCTCAGAAGGTGATGGGGGCTTTAATGCTCAGGATGATGTGGGTAACATCATACTCTCATGTCCATTGAAGTGATGGGGGAAAGAGGAGGTAGAGGGTCTTGCTGTTTTCTTAACATGATTTCATGGGGAAAGAGATAAAACATGACTATAAAACCAGACTTGATCTATGTAAATTGACAAAACAAAAATGCCTGTAGAACTTCCTGATGCCACTAGATTAGAAACGTATTTGCCAAAATAACCTCCCCAGGACATAGTGCTCTCTTCACCAACCTCTGCAATTCCAGGTTCAGGGAAGTCATTTCACCTGGCTGCACCATAACCGTCTGGACAGGCCTGTCCAGCACGTGGGAATGGCCTGGCAGTGTCCTTAGGAACACATGAACAGGTCATCTACTGCTGGTAAAAGGGAACACTTTCCTAATATATTCTGTAGCAGTGACAGGCTCCAGAAATGGACTGATCGTGCTGTGTTTTTCATGATTTGTTCTTAAATTTCATTGTGTCAGGAAGGGTTGGGGGCTTGGAGAGCTGCCTCTGCTCAGTGCCTCCAGCCACCTACATGGGATCTGCTCAGATGTCATCGCTGGGCCCATGCCCCTAGCAAAGAAACTCTCCTGGCATGAGTTTAAAATATCTTCTGCTGCAGAAAGTCTTCGCATGCCAAGAACTGTCCTTTGCAATGACAATGTATCATATTGAATTTGGTGTGAGCATATGATTTAAGTGCCCTTTTCCCTTTATGGGTATGTGCTTTTAATCCTCTTTTTCAGAGGATGGGCATTTTAGGGATAACAGCAGGTCACAGCAAGATGGCACTAGGCTTCCTTATCTTGTAGCTCTTCTAGGACAAACAAGTTTGCCTTTCGATAGTTCCAAGGCCAAAGAGTTCTTGCTGTAAGACAACACTTCAGTAGCGAGGGAGGGTCTAGGGATCTTGTTTTCCTTTCCCTGGGCACGGAGAAGCACGAAGCTCTGCCCTGAGCCCCAGCTTGCAGTTAGCAGGAGCTCTGCCAGCCCCGGAGGGCTCAGTCCTGCTGCCAGCAGCTACCTCGAGCAGGGAACTTCAAACTCCAGCATTTTGCCTGGGGAAGGACTGCGCTTCAGCTCCGCGCGTCTCGGGAGCAGCGTCCTGGGCCTGGACACCTTCCTGCGTAACCTGCAGGAAACCTGCAGGCCGACTGTGGAGACGCAGCAACATGGGCGTTTTGAGACATGACACTGAGTTTTCTATCTGCACGAAACCAGCAGTTGCCATCGAGGGAAGCAACTTAGCAAAAAAACGTAGCCAATCCCAAGTCTTTACATTCTTATGTAGAATAAATGCATTCAGCTGCATTTATGGAGCAAAAACAAATGCTTATAAGCTGGAGAAAAAATAGCCTTACAAGCCATCTTTTCCACCAATAATAAAACTACCTGCACTTTTGTCACCTCTTCACTTTCCCCGACTTTTCATTTCACACAAACAATTTGATACTCTAACTTTATTCCATCTGCAGCCTCTACATGGTTATCACATCGTTCTCGAATTTCTCCAGAATGTTCCTGGACTCTCTTCTTCCTTCATCACAGATCCTCTGGACTCTTTGCTCTAACTTTCACACACCTTCAAAGGTCAGGGGTATCCTAGTTGGCTAAAAGGCACTGGGAGTCTTTATCGCTATAGAAAGTGTTATGTTATTGTTCTTTGGTAAAGTAAAAAAACAAACAATGCAATCGTTTCATTTCCCATTAATAACTGAATACTAGGAGTAGCAATATGAGCAATATCAGTAACTGTTCCTCAAATACCCCTTTTTAGAAGCTGCATGATTAGATCAGGTAGCTGGCTCTAATATCCTCCAACTGTTTCAATGCAGCACTGAAACATCACTCCAAAATAAGCATCTAACTTCTTAAAAGAAGAAAAAACTCACAAGTTCCTCTGAAAATATTTCACGGAAGAAATGTTCTTTGCAGCAACACAAACCACCAGAATGGAACATGTCATATCAGTCTAGTGTATCAGCCTAATATCTGTGCCAGCATTAATGAGGGGAGCCTGTTCTGCGCTGGCAGCAACACGGGTCATCTCCCGGGTCTGCTCCGTTTCTAACTTCTGCCACAGAAACCTTAGAGAAAGGAGGGCTGACAGCTCGGCAAGTCCTTCCCCTGTCCCACATAATAGAATCTGCAAAGCAAAAATAAGGTCAGACACTTTCAAATTGCTGCAATAGAAGAACTGGGAGATCATTTTATATCTAGTTCTAGATAAGGCTAAAAATAAGCCCAATGTGCAGCAGAAGACAGAGGCTGAAAATGGATTATTCTCATTTTTCCTGTAATGTAATTTGCAGATGTGCCATGTTTAAGGCAGCAGGAGAGGTGTATGGACTAACAATTGCTCCTTCTGGGTCCTGCACTATCTAATCTGCAATATAGGAGTATTCTCTTTCTCGTGTTTGTACCAACTACTTTTAAAATGAAATGTTAATCACCGTTGCTACTCAGCTAGTTAATTTCCTCCACATCTGATGAAGACATTAAGAGTAAAAATCTTTTTCTTACTAAATGATTAATTTCAATTTCTAAGAGGAAAGGAAAACCTATTAGAGCTGTTGCTTGATTCTTTACTAGTCTTAAAACAGGCAAAATGTTTATGCTTTCAGGTGTCTGAGTGCTAGCTAGTTAAATAACTGTATTCTGTTTTGAGCAGCTGCTCCAGTGCAGTTATTTATTCCTGTTTGGGCCATTTATTCCTGTGTTTGGTGTGTGCCCACACCGTGGAATATGCTGCAGTTGCATCCTGCTGCCTGATCTGCATTGCTGTATCTTTGGCGAAAATATCCAGCAGAGAGAGACTAAAGAGTAACGAACACAGGGCATTGCTTTATACCCCTCTAAGAGTTCAGAAAAGAGCAGAAAATCTCAAGCTTTCAGGTATAGATCAGCAATTACCTAAAAATATTAATTATCAGTGCTAGAGCTAGAGTTAGAGGGATTTTGCTACATTTCTGACCCTTTCCTGAAGGGCTCTGCCACGGCCAGTCTAACCTTTCCCTCGTAGATACTGATTTCTAGAGGATCGATCTCCATCTCTAAGTCAAGTCTTGCAAATATTCATGAAGCAAATAAGAAAAATACAGCATAGATTGCAGCTGTGTTTGGAAAGAAAAATATGACTGCTCTGACCCTCCAGCACAGTAGTACAGAACAGGAAAGGACCTACAGCACAATGCCCTGAAATTACACCAGGAATTGTAGCTGAGCAGTACCAAGCCCAACAAAATTGATACCCTAGTTCTTTCCAAAGAGCTCTTACAGAAATAATTTCCTAACACTTCTCTCTCACACATTTTGGAAGGGTGGGATTAAATCAGTATTTTAAAAATTGCATGAGAAATTATTATATGATTTGCTGTGTCTATGTACTATACATACATACATAGACACATACTATGTATGTGTCTATGTACATGCTAGTCCTATGTACTCTGCTACGCCTACATGCCTGAGCAGTATGAAGGTACTTCCAGAAGAAGCAGGACTTTTTAAAGAGCTCCTTTATGAAGAAATTTCTCTGATTGGCCTTTTAGTGACTCTTGAGCGCAAAAGTGCTACAATAGGCCTAGAGTGGCAATGATAAAAACAGCACCAAAACTCCACGAGGCATCAGAATAAAGCTTGTAAATGGTGTTTTTGAAGGGAAGCACAGTAGAAACTAGATGAAGCCTTGCAGGAAAGAGAGGGTGTTATCCTGATGCTATGCACTGCCTGGAAAAAGAAATGATCTCTAAGCAAATGCCCAAGCAGAATGCAGCAAAGAAAGAAAGAAAGAAATCCTAATGAGGAAACGCAGGACTCGGGATTCACGCCAGGAAAGCTCCATCTCCGTGGGCAGAGCAGGCTGCAGCGGGCAGCGTTCCACTTCTCTGCTCCCACATTAGCTCATTAGAGAGGTCTGCGACACCTGCCCGCTGTGCCCCGACCTGCTGTGACCAAGGGCCTGAATCGCTGGCGGGACCCGGGCGCACGTGGCTCCCGCAGCTTCATTGACTCCTCGTGGCCGAGCGCGTTTCCAAGTCCTGCTCTGAGCAGCGCGAGCGGGCGCTGCGGGGAGCAGGAATCCTCTCACCTAGGCAGGAGCCGGGCACCAGCCTTGGCGCCCAGCACGGGGTTCTAAGGATCTCCGCCAGGGAAGGGAGGCATCCAGCAGCAGAGCAGCACGAGGGATTTGGGAGAAATTACTTGGTTAGCAGTTATTTATGACAACTGCTCTCCCTCCGCATCGGAGGCAGCTTGCAAGGGATGTAATGAATTATATGGAGTTTATAGGCAAATGGGAATCAGAGAGACCGGGAAAGGGAAGGATGCTGAAGGGGAGTGATAACCTAGGAAGAGGAAACTCTTTCCTTTCTCCGCTTTTTGCTTATGTTAATAACACGGAAGGAGGAACCACTCACACGTGGCCACAGTACAGTCTGCATCGCTCTTTCCAAATCTCTCACCTCGATCGGATACGGCTGCGTGAGCCAGAAAGCAGCACCCAAGTAGCTCGCACACGTACGCCCACTTCCACACACCTGATTTTCCCTCCAGCCGTCTCGCACCTAGCAATGCCAGGGCCTCTCTTTTTAAGCCAGAGCAAAGACAACTCTGCTTTCTCTCTTTTCGGCTGCAGAATTAACAAGGGCTCCTATTACCTCTTCCTTGCAGTTTTTGCCCAGCCTGCCTACACGTGTGCTGTTAAACCAGTACCGAGCCTGTGCAGACTCGCTGCAGTGTGATTTATGAAGGGGGAGCTCAGTCACAACAGCAGCCTCGGCACCTGCTCCCGTGTTCAGCACTACGTTACACACAGACACTCGCATCGTTCAACAATTAGGAGAAAAGGACTAACCCCAGAAGTGTGTGTGTCATGTGGAAGCGTCTTCTGAATTACTGTAGTTGCCAACCGTGAGGTGGTCCGAATCGGTCTCTTTACTGAAAAACAGTAGCTTTTTTTTCACAAGGTGCAAAGAGGGACTGGGAGAGACTATCTTTAACACAGCCACCCTGGAGCGTATGTGTTCCCGCAGACACAGCTTGCTTCTTTCTTGCCTGATGCTTCTGTATGTTGAGGTAGTGAGCAGGGCAAGGTGGCTGAGATGGGACCTGGGATTCAAAGCTGACCACCAAGCTGTGTAAGGTCTCTCTTGCTCTTCACCTGGCAGTCCAGAGGTTCCCCAACTCAGCAACCTCTCGGTGCAGGAGGCCTGAGCCGTGACATGCCCACGCGAGGGGTAAAAAGGGGCCTGTGATCTCAAACAACATGCTCCCCTCAGGGACACACAGCCAACGACGGAGCTCCACCGCAGCACAAGCCTGGAGAGGATGCCCAGCCAGCATGACCCAAGCTCTCGCACTTCGTGCAGACCCATGCACTCCGTTGAGCTGAGCTCCTCAACGCAAAGCCCGACATCCTTCACCTGAAGGACCGAGGTCTGGGACAAGAGTACAAGCAAGAGGTTTGGGGAAGAGAGAAGAGGCCTCCGCAGCGCCCCGCGCCCGCTTGCCGGGTTACTCACTGCTGCTCAGCTCTGGCTCGGTCGCTCAGGAAGAAGAGGGCTGTGGCCAGGAAGAACATCCCTCCCAGGACGACGACGAAGGGGCAGAGCATGAGCGCGTAACCCAAGCTGAGGAACTCCCAGAGCGGGGACTCCTTGGTGCTTTGTCGTATCACGTCTGAGATCTAGGAGAGGAGAAAACAATCAGTCACTTAGAGGCATAAGGGAAAGAACACAATTCCCTGAACAGCCACCTACAGAACATGTACAAGTGGTTAAAACGGAGCGGGTTGGGGGAACAGGGTATCTACATTAAGGATTGAAGTTTTTTAGCCAGACTTCTGCTCTATTCCCTACCACAGGAAGGAGGAGGAGGAAATTTCTGTGCTTGGGATAGAGCTAAGAACGTGTTCCTGCCCTCTCAATGGGCACTTTTTCATAGTGCACAACAAGGTAGAAAACCAGGAGCATCACCAAGTTTCATGGGAGAGCTGACTGTTAAAAATGTCCTTTGATTGAAAGGCAGAAGCCAGCGGCAATTAGTCTAAGAGATTTGTTAAAAAAAAAATGGTAACAAGGCTCAAATGCGAAGAGAGTGCGAGCCCAGGAGCACAGCAGAACCGCACTCAGCAGATGGGGGCCTCAGCTGATAATTTATTCCCTCCTGAATGCAGCCACCTTAGTTCCCACCATCTTCCTTACCCGTTATTATTAACCAAAATTGGGCACTGAATCAGCTCGTCCACGAGCAATAACCACAACTGAGGCTTTGCATTTCAAAGCATCTTTCACCTAGAAATTTTAAAACACTTTTCAGTGTTGGGAATGGATACAATTACCCTCCAGCAGGACCATGCAATAAATCACTCAGCAAATTCACATGATAAATCAGCAATAGAGGATGAAAAGCTAGCCATGTGCTCCTGATTGCTTTATCCTATGGATGACATGACATCCCAGGCTAAAAAGAGCCTTGAAAATATAGAATCTCCAGCAAAAAATCTCCTAATGCAGCCTTCCCCACACCTTTCCTCCTAAGTCACTGTATCAATCTTTTATGCCAACAAATATCATTGGCATTTTGCTATTTTTCATGTAACACATTTTAGGAATAACACTGTGCTTTTTTCTTCATTGCAGGTGCCATCCTTCCCACCAAACCATCTACACTTCTAACTGAGGTTTCATAGACCTCCTGCAACCAACTCAGCATCTCTTACATCTTCCACAGCTTTACTGGGTCTCCCATACAGGCTTTTGCTGTTATCCTATGCACTGCCTGTTCCCTCCTGCTTGTTCCACTCGGTTACAAGCCACCTGCTAAGGCTGGGGCTTTGGCACCTCCTCTCAAGAGGACACAGGCCATAATGAAACACATATGTTCCAAGGAGGGTGTCCTGCTTGCCAAACAGTCTGCTCTGCACTGCCAATTTTATGCATTTCCAGACTCCCCCTAAGGACAGTGCTCTGAGCTGTTGCTCCGTGATCTGGCAATCCACTACCTAGTGTCACGTTTGGTCCCTCCTCTCTGTCACGACCAGGGAAACGCAGGGTTTACACGTGTGGCCAGCTCATTTTTGAGATTCCTTCTTCTCTTCTGCTAATTGGTAAGTGGCCAACAACACCCAGGCTTTCACCTCAAACTTGAAACTGGAAAACCAACGAGGCAGCCCTGCTGCTGTTTTGCAGCCTATCAGAAGTCCTTGATAACATGGTCACTTTTTAAAAGTTCACATCTTTTGTCTCACTGTGCAACAGAGATCTCAGACCAAGAGGACTTTGCAGACTAAATTTCTGACTTTCCCTCTTGGGTACAAATCTTGCTATATAAATGGCTTTTTCCAATTCAGTATCAAGGCACAAATATCTGATTTTCTTACCATTCTCCCATTTCTCCCCGGCTTTTTCCTGCAATATGATTCCTTTGCAGACTGCTCCTTGTAACCTCAGAGTGACACTGAGTTTGTAGGGGCTCCCACTCTCAAATGAGGGGTGTATGTGAGAGGTTGCTTTGGTTCTTTTCAAAATCAGATATAAGTGCAAATACAGCTTGGAAACCCCAAAGAAGAGATTTCATAAAGGAGAAGTAAGTAATTCTGCAGGTCTGAGGGGGAGCACAGACTTTTATGCTGTGCTAAATGGCTTGAGAAACACATTATAAAAAGGGGAAATAAAGCTCATTATTTTATATTAGTTCTGAAAGCTGCAGAAGGAGAAGAGCAATTATATTCTAAAAGTTATTTCACTTTTTAAATTGGCATGTTTGCATGATGGGGAAAAAAAGCCAGACCAACTCCTGCTAATCTTAAGTGCATTCTGAGGTCGCAACCAGATTGACCAGCTGGCTGGGGACAGCACCTGTGTTTGCCCCAGCACTGCCCATTGCAGAGATTCCTGCACTTTCCCCCGTGCCTCGGGAAATGAGGAAGCAAGGAATGGGGCTCACTGCTTAAACGGGCAGGGCTGGAGGGTGCCCACTGGTGTGATGAGATCAGTTCTGGGGCACGGGAGCACGGTTTGGGAGCACTCCTGTGCACGGCAAGCGGTCTGGGTGACACCGCTCTCCTTGCAGCGCCGCTCCCTTCCCGCGCGTGTGTCCCAGGTGCAACAAGCCCAGAGAGCAGATGGTCTCCTCCCGAAAGGGGGTCTCGGTGTGGGGCTGCACGACCCACACGTGGGCTCTGCGAGGGGACACGGGCCGGTCCCTGAGGTTATTCTGGTCTGTACGTCCTTAGTAGCGTGAGCTTCCTGCTGCAATTATTCCAGCAGATCATCCCCGGTGGAATTGCGGTTCTGCTGGGACGAGGACCATTTCCACTGCTCTCGCTCATTCCTTATGCAGCCGGGGCGCTCGGTGGCAGGGCCGGCCGCCCCCAAGGACCAGCTCCTTTCTGCACTCTTATTTCCCTGGGGACAGACGCCAATCACCCTCTCCCCTGCTGCTGTTCTCTGGAACAGGCTTGTGGCTCAGCGGCAAGAGGGACTCGCACCTTCCCCTTGCTGCAGAAATGAGACCCAAGTCTGCAGGGTGCTCTTCTACCTGCATTTCTAACCAAAGCACAGCAAATGTCAGGGGCACAGCAGTTCTGGGGTGGAAAAAAAAATATGGAGCAAGCTGTGAATCCTTGGCAAGGAGCATTTTATCTACGGGAAGTCATTTGGCTTTTTAGGGCAGATTTAAATCTTTTCTGTTGCTGAATCAGCAGAAGTGGAAAGCTTGTTAGCTCATTGCAACAAGGAGATAAATCCTATATAGATTGATCTCCAGGTGCTTAATTCTCCCTCTTTTTTTTTTGCAGCTGCCAGCTATATCAAAGATTTGGGATTTCCATGCGCCATGAAAAAAAAAAAAAAGACTTAATTACTCAGCTCAGCCAGGACTAGAGAATTCCTGAAATTAAAATTATTGCTTCAGAAAATCACAGAATAAGCATGAGGGGCTGGGGCTTCTTTTCCTAAAAAACACATACTTGAAATGATAGACTGCAAGGTCAAGGGGCATTTAAACCATCACAATCTGGCTCATTCGCAAGTGTGGCCATGGGGAAAAGCCTTTGCACAAGGAGGGATCCAGTTTGGGCTCCGGAGCAGCTGGCACTCGCTAATGAATCAAAGCGAGAACGTGTTTCGCGTGACATCCGCTGTCTTCATCAGGGGATGGAAGGTGCTGCCTAAAGGCTGAGATGGGTGAAACAGAGATCATGTATCATGCACACACTTGTATATATTATAAACATATACTATCTACTCGAGCACCACAGTGTACTAGAAGGCTGTAGTAAGTCACTCGTGATAGAAGCAGTCCCAGCAAGGCTTCTCCTGCCACTAATCCTCATCACCAGCAGCTTAGAGCCATCATGGGGACGGGATCACATGATGGGGAAGGAATTCAGGGGAAAGACAAAGCTCCGGGCTGAGCTTTCAAGCACAAGTACCGGTGGCAGGCTGGGACAGCTCCTCAGAAGCCATATCCGATAAATCACTGTAAGAAACACTCACTGGAAATTTCATTTTGCTCTCATAGGAAACAAGTCCTGGAAAAGGAACAAGTTCTCCTGGAGATGCTCACTGGACGGTGTCCCAGGGCAGGACGGGAGGCAGCTTTCATGAAACCCACCGTGCTGCAGCAGCTCTCACGGGAGACACCTCTGCTCCGGCCCTGAAGTGCCACAGCAGCACTGGGACAACCTGCACAGTTGTGTTGCAGAATCTGCTTTGCTTCTTCACACTGCAGCTCTGGCAGGGGACACGGCGCTCTGTGCAAGCACAAGATGGCCCCTGTGCTGGGTCAGGCTGTATGGTAGCATTTTAAACCATACTGTACAAATTTTCAACCATAATACATGAATTCAACTTCCCCACACAGGACAGACAATCCTATACAGGGACCTGCTTTCCACAGGAGTTCAGTATTTACTTGGATGTTGGAAGGTATCTTGGAAAGTAAATTACCAAAATGCTGTCCCAAACTAGGACAAGGCTGCGAAATCTCCAGCTCCAATTATAACTTTCATTACACAAGTATCTCCCTTGCTGCTTTTACGACAGTTTTCCTTGGAATGCCTCTAATCAGATGCTGATCTGCCTTGCTGATAGTGGGCAGGCAAGATACACGCTGATAATTAACACTGCTCTGCTAACTACTTGCTAAGGGAAAGCCATTAGCATTCTTGCTGTTTAAGCGGCTCATTAGATCTAGTTTATCAACTTGCATGAGAAACTCGAGGAAAGGAGAAAAGTGGAGGGTGACAAGGGATAGGCTTCTTGCTCAAACCCTTCCAGGAAATCTCAGGAGTTGCACAAACCCCTCGATGCTGCCGGGCTGACAAACGGATAGAGCAGAGCAAGGCAGGGAGAGGAGAGCCCTTCCCTGCTCCCATGGGAAGCAAGGACGGGCACGGCGGGACCTTCCAACCATGGGGGCTACTGGGGGGTTGCACTGACCAGGGGAAAGATGGCCCTGACTCCCTCAAGATGAAAAAGGGAGACAGACTCCAAGTCACTAAACACTGTTTATTTAAACTCTGCAGGTTATCACAAACGTCTTTAAAGAGCTATAGCTATCTAGGAGTAAAAGCTACGTCATCTAATGAAATACTGCAGCAAAGCTGCTTGTTTGTGATTGAACAGGCAGCCCTGATTTATAGTAATTGATCCTGGTGTTTGGCAGGCAGCAAATTACAGCGGCACCCTAAAAACTGCATTTGCATAACTTCATTGCAAGATTATCTTAAGACTTCTCACCATAATAAAATACTGTTGAAGTTATCAATATTTAAAGAGACATTAAAAAAGCACACAGAGAAGCTTCTTTCCACTTAGCTTTTAAACAGCAACACATCCTTGGCACTTTGGGGGATTGTAGAGAGCTGCATAAATGCAGAGCAGGGACGCTCCTGCACTGCAAGATCTGGAAATCAGGGCAGCTATAGAAAAACTGGAGTCTGACCTTCAGCTCTTCTGGCACCCTATATGACAGAAAAACTCTCTCCCGTCCAGGACTGCAGCTATTAAAAACCTGCTGCATTCCACACAAGGATTTTAAGATCAATACAACATTTATCGGGACAAATGGCTGAGCCAGCTTAGTCCTGCAAGGACACGGACATCCGAGTTGGTACTAAGAGCACTGCTAGAAAGTGGTAGTGACCTCCCCAAAACTATGTAAGCCATATTTGCTTGCTCGATTCCCACAGACTAACTTGAAAATCCTAATTATAATCCAGAGCACTCGCCAGAGCTGCTCGGGTGAGATCTCAATCCCATGCAAGGTCTCCATCCCGGAGCGCAGCCGGCTGGTTCCCATGCCTGCGGCCTGTGGACTCCAGCAGGACAAGCTGTGGGTTTGTCCCAGACCTCACCGCTTGCCCTTGTGCTTGAACAGGATTTGCTTTTTGGTGTTTGTGCAAGCTCCAAGCGCCCTTCCAAGCGGGTAGCGTGGGAGCGCGAGCCAGCCCGGAGGCTGCAGAACTGAGTGCTGGTGCCGGGAAGGGTGCCCTGCCGCGGCGGCCTGCGCTGAGGTATCTCCTCTGCCCAACAACTACAGCCTTACAGAAGGCTAATTCAAAATCATAATTAATATTTTCCCACTCTAAAGAAAGCCCAGGGCAACCAATTAAATTGGCCTTATACATATTTCAGGCGGGCATCCTTAAGTAACTCCCAACTCGCTTGGTCTCTGAGCACCATTATGGCAAGGCGCATTATTTTCTACAACCAAAGTTCTTTTTTAATTTGTGACACTAAAGAGCCCCAGGCAACTTTCAAGATTAATTGCAATCACTGAGGGTCCTGGCCCCCCTTCCCAGATGTCTCTCTTTGGTAACAAAAAGGAACAACACGCGACGGCGTCACCCGAGACAACCCCGCCACCCGCACCGCCTGCGCTCCCAGCCTGTTGGCCTGGCCACTTCAGGTCCCTCCTGGCCACCCAGTCACCTCCCCACTGTCCCCTCTGCAGGGCGGTCTCCCCCAGCCATGTGCTTCTCTCATCACTTTCCAATATTTGTTAAAATCAGATCATTTCTCCTGGGGACCCCAGAGCACTGCAGCAAATGGGGACTAAGCTGAGTTACACATATTTATTCTCTTGGGCTATTTCTCAGCTCCTTGGTCCATTTTGGGCTTATCTGCATCTATCTCTTCATGCAAGCTGCAGAGGGCTAGAGAGGAACTGGGCTGGTGTTGTGAGTTGGCATTCAAAAGTAAACGTGTGTAAATATATATAAAACATACATATAATATATATATATGATACATATACCTATATGTAGTATGTATCTGTGGTAAAATACGTACCCAACCTCTCTGAGATAAATAGAAATATTTGCTAAAAAAAGAGACAGGACAAGCAGCCTGGCTGAGAAGCGCATGGTGCTCAGCTGGAAGAGCACACGCCGGGTGCTGGGACAAATTAAGATCCTGGTTAACTCAATACAGAACTGTTTTACCTCCAGTAAAAAGAGAGGTGCACAGAGGTTATTGTATATTATAAACGCTGAACTATATTCTCAGTGTATCAAACTCAACAAAAAGGTGATGGGAAAGTAATGGCCCAATCTATCAGCTACGTTTTCCTCATTACATTTTTCAAGGTTTATATTTTCAGCTGGGAATGTTTTCTGATGGCAAGTTTGGAGCATGGTCTCCAAGTTTGCTAGGACTGTGCTGGACTAAGAGGGATCTTTAATCAGACCAAAGCCAACACATGCAGCAGAAACAGGAAGGAATACTACTAATGGAAACAAAACCTACACATCCATCCTGCTGTGGATTTTGTACCAGCATTTGTAACAACACAGAGTAGGTTTGAGTGTCAGCATATCAGCAGAGCAGAAGAGCTGCGTGTTGCTACTCTCAAGGAAATATTTGCCTTACGAGACCAGGTACACAGTCAAACACAGCAATCTTCCAATCTAATTCCTAATGGACCCATGTCCATATCACAAAAGCCACCACTATTTTATATAAACTTTACAGATGTCCTAGGCTAAAAAGATGTAGAAACTCACTTCACCTTCCAGAGTGCTCCTTCCAGGTTGGGAGCAGAGCCGATAAATAACCATGCAAGAAAGGTGCACTGCTGCGAACCATCTGATTCCCCTTCCACGGGTAAACACAGACCTGCCTTCCCCAGCATGGCTTAACTTGGCATTTTAGACAAGCAGTTAGTAAATAAAATCAGACATGGGCAAACAACCCTGCCAAAACCCACTGTGAACACTTACAAAGCCAATCAGATAAGGACTGCCAGCATCTCCCAGGAGGTGCGAGGTGAAACTCTGCAAGGCCACGGCGGTTGCACGGCGTGTTGGAATGACCACATACTGCAAAGAAGAAGAGAAAGGAAAATAAATACATAAGGAAACTCTGAAGAACCAATCTAGCTATCCTGAATTGCTCAATTTATGTCCAGGTTGGGGCAATGTGAAGAAGCTTCCCCAGATTTCAGTCTCACGAGTGGCCCGAGCAAAGCAAAGCTACCTAATTCAAGAGGCAGAGCTGGGTAGATGTAAGAAACAGTTCCAAACTTCCTTTAAAATATTTTTCCTGCTATAAAAAAGTGTATGAGAGCTAAATGAGAAAAGAATGCCTGCCTTAGATTGATAGAATTGATATTCTATCAATTTCTTTGCAAAAGGACAAAGTAAGTTGCAAATTTAGTCAAACACATCATTTTCAATGAGTGGCAGTGAATTAGTTCCAGTTGGGGAGAGAATTTTGAATGATACCTGCATCATACCTATGTGTATATGTCTGTATAGATAATACTGCACCAATATGCCTTCACACTTACACATATTGTAAATAACTTTGCATGCATATTTGTATTATGTATAGTTTTAGTCTTTCAAGTAGCAAAACGAGTTCCAAACTGTTTCTAATTTGCCTAGCTAAAGAACTTATTGATGGCTGAAACAAGTCTGCCATAGACTTTATGGTGCCAAATAATTTCCTAAGTTTAGCCTGGAATTCTAGTGACCAAAAGAACATGCAGCAGACAAACGGACATGAGATTTTTTCCTCCTCCTCCTCCTCCAAAAGGATCCTGGAGAGAAAAAAAAAGCTCAAATCTCAAAAAAAAAAGCTCAAGATCACCAAAACACACACAAAAAAACCCATTCCACCCTTATTCCTGCTTAAAAATAATTTTATTGCAATGGCACGGAAGCAGTTGGCGGCAAACGTTAGCTGCTGTTCTAGGAAGACAGCAGTAAATTACAGCCCTAAACAGGCCTTTTGATACTAAAATAGCCCAAAATTCAAACCATACACGGTCTGGTTTGAGCATCCCACAGAAAGTGGAGGTGGGTGGAAGCTCATGGGCTGCTCCGGGCACATCTCTGGCTCCAGGTTGAGGCTGGGTTGAGGCTGACCAAGCAGCTTTGGCAAACCTCGCCTCTTTTTAAATAGAGGTTTGGAAAGGCCATGGTTTACTACTGACATCCCCTTCCTGCAGTGAAACCACTAGGATTAGTTGTCCTGAAAAAAAGTGAAGTTAACCAGAAAGGCAAGGAACCACCAGCCTACCCCAGGAAGAGGCCACACACCAAAGAGGTGAGTCCTGATGTTTGTGTCTCTGCAGGAAAACTGCACTCCAAACAATTTCACTGCTTGATTCTTTCTGGGTTAACAGGGATCTTTGAGACACCACATGGGGACTTTTTTTTCCAGTACTAAAAGCAAAGCAAACACCCTCCTGGCCACTGGCAGCGTTTGGGAATAGCTCAGGTGTCCCTGTTGCAGGGATAGAAGAGTAATCGAGAGGCCCTTCACTACAGTTAACGGCTCACAGGGAGACACTGTCCAAAGGAATAATTTACAATGAGATAGAGGAGGTTGAGCTGGTTCCTGAGTGACAGGGGCAACCTCTGGAAATGCTATTTCTTCACTGGTAAAAATAGGACAGTGTTTTACACTGTAACAATAATTGCCTTAATTCATATGGAAAGCAATCAGAATAAAAGCATGCGCTGCCCCGCGCCCGCAGCACAGCCCTCACCAGTCCAGGGCTGCTTTACGCCTATGGGCAGACCTTGACTCCATAACAAAACACTAACGCTCATCTCCAACGTGGCAGCTCACGACCACTTAGAAAGAACTAACATCACAAAAGGAGGGGGAAATATGGGGAACATTTTGCATGAGCATCACGGGGCTTTGCATACACTGGAGGATGGCTTTTTGCAGCAAAGACCTAAAAAGATTGTGATCTGAAAAGCTGAGGCCCTATAAATTACCCCTTGGCTCTTACACGAAAATGCCATCAAGCCTCTATCCATCATCCGTGTTTCCGAGATGAGCTATGGAGGAAAAACCCAACTATTAAGACTAGGTTCTATGCAGTCCCAAGCACTCCAAGAGGAAAGTGCCTGCCGTGTCTCGGCGTTACACTCGCCTGCTGCATTGCAGCTCATTCACTATTGCTGCTACAAGGCAGTTTTAATGCTACTTTGGGGTAATTTTGAGGCCAATTTGCAAAGACTGCCGATAAAATCTGTTTCATAATTAGCGTGCACCATAAGCGTCAGCCGCCCCCTTGCCCAAGCACCAGCTGAGCATGTGCCTGGGAGGAGATCTGGAGACTCGTGCTCAGGAGAATGCAGCCCGTTTTGTACACATTTGCATTTGGAACAAATCTAAGCGTTTAAACGCTCAGGCAGCGTGGTGCATCCTGCAGCGCTGACAGTTTATCAGATCTAGCTCTCACCACCTTTTACTGCAGCCAATTTGAGGAGCTGGATGCAGACTGCTACACCAGCAAGAATACCAGAGCAAAGGAATTGTGAAGCTATGAAAAGCCAGCATTTAATTATGAAGATAATAAGTACACATCCTTGCTTTGTGAGGGATCTTAAACTTGCAAAACCTCTAAAGTGCCTTAACTGGGCTCTTAAACAGGCAGGAGACTTGTAAATCTTGGGAGATGCGACAAATCCCTGCAGTCTCCCAAAGCCTCGCTTCTGGCACAGGTCTGCTCTCCTTGAAAGCCATGGGAGCCGAGTCCAGCCTATACTGCAAACCTTTTATCCACAAAAATGGCATAGTATGTATGTACAACGCAAAGGTGTTATTAGGTTTACGCTAATAATGCTTTAAAACTCTTCACCAGCCTCTGGCAAGAACCAACACGCATCTGATTACACAAAATAAATAGCAATCAGTAGAAATTAATTTGCCCTACATTTAAAGTGCATCTGGCTCAAGCCTTTCCATACCTTTCCCTGGCTAGGGCTTCCTATAAAGCTCTCCATCAAATGCAGTTCCAACCCTGGCTCTCACCTATTGTGTGATAAACATCCTCGCAAGCCCCTCGTGTAACAGGAACACGCCGCAGACCATCTGCTTGCAGCCTCGCACCCAGCCAAGGGGATGGCTGCATTTATTTGTATAGCATTTTTCCAGTCCTCTTCATCCTCACAATGCATTGAGCTAAACGTTATATATGGCAATCAGTTCCTGTATCTATATGGACAAAGTGAACGGGGCAAGTGTTGGCATCAATTACTAGTTCCAATTATTAACATTTCTGTAGCTTCCCTATGTTTTATCTCATTTGTGCTGTTTTAGAAAATGCAGCTTAGGAATTTCCAACGATTTTTTTAGGGAATACTTTTGCATTACAGCAACATAAACCGCAGATGCATCCGTGCAAAATGCAACGGAATATATGACGCCAGCCACATGAGACAGAGCAGAGGAACCACTCTGGAATCCAGACAAATTGCACGTGACTGTGTGTGTGTGGCAGCATTCAGGTACAACTGAACGGATGGTCACACAGCCCCGAATGTGGCACAAGCCACAACCCCCTGTTAAGACCATAGTTAAGTTCATCAGGTAAGGCAGCGACTGCAGTGGTACCTTATGAACGCAGCCTTGAACTTAAGTCTTGCTGAAAAGAAACTGAAGTTAAGCTTGAAATTCTCTGCTGAATGAATACATCAACACCAAAGCCTTTATATCTAGAAATACCGAGCCCGACTGTTTGCTCATTGACATTTGCATAAACAATGAACACAAGTCGAGGGAGCTTTCTATGGATGCCAGCCTGGATATATTTTTAGCTCAGTCAACAACCTGCCAAAAATCCTCAAGCAAGTCCCATAGTGGCTATGTGCCCTAATTTCTTTTTCATACAATAAGCAACAAGTATCCTCCCTCTCAATGGGACTTCAAGCTATGACAGATGGGAAAGGCTCTGTAATCCTCAGATGCAGGCACCTAGAAAATATGTAAGCATTTCTAACAAACATCCAGACTATTTCACAGGAAAAAATAGCCATTGAGGTTAGCTTTCTGATTGGAAAGACTTAAAAAAGCTTTCTGGTGGACAGAGAATGGAAAATGAAGGATATGAGGTGAAAAATCCCTGACAGTTTCCTCTTGGAATAGGTGGACAAAGTCTAGAATTTCTGTATACTTTCTTTTCCTCTCTCCTCTCCCAGAGGTAGTTTTCTATTGTGCAGGTGTTGAATGCTTGGCTGGCTGGAGCTAAGCCAAAGACAGAGGGAGAGGACTGAGGAGGGAGGAAGGGAAGGATTTCCTACTACAGAAGCAAGCCAGTAGGGATTATTGATAACAAAATCCAATAATGCGTTGACTATACAGAAAAACTGCCTGAATTATTTGTACGCAGAGTTTTGCACAAATACTTAGAATTTGGGGAAACACTTGACAATGACTCTTCTGGATACTTCCCTTCTTGTTGCTCAAGGCAAAGTAAGAGATTTCCTCTTTCTTTCTTTGCATCTCACTCTCCTTTTCAGCAATAAAAAAAAATCAGAAATAGAACAGGCCGAAACTGGGACCAGGCACTGGAAGAAACGCGAACTTTACGTGGTTCTTGAAGCTCACACACTGCTCTGGCCCCCAAAAGAGCAAGATGGTCTTTCAGTGTACACTCACCATTAGTATGTCTGCTGTGATAGCCCAGTTTGAAAACAGGAGAGTTTCTCCGATGAAAATGCAGATCTGTAGTAACAAAACACACAAAAAGGAGAAGATTTATTCACCTGACATTCAAAGGAAAAATAACCCGCCACAAATTTTCCTTTGTTGCTTGTTTGTATCAAACCTACTCAAAGGATTCTTCTGCACGCAGTACACTCCTTGTTGTGGTTTATCCTAAACACGGGAATCTATAGATTTTTATCTGAAGCCTGAGGGGCTTGGCCTGCAACTTCATTAGTGCGAACTGCTTATGATCTACAGAATAGCTAAATAAAAGACTGACACCTCTGGTGCCAGCTGACAGCCCAACAAGAGACACCCTTGGGATTCCATCCTTGAACGATCACTTTCAACCAGATGGTTAGAAAGGGCAGAAAGGCGACAGAAAATACTTCTCCTGGAATCCCTCTTGGTAGACAGAGACTAACAGCAATGGCGATTGGGATTCAGGTAGCTGAAGATTCCCCTTTTAGTTATCCTACGTTCCTTTGTATGTTCAGGTTTTGTTATGTTGAACAAGACACAATTCATTAATGGAACAAGGCCACCCAGAAATACACGGTGGCTTTGAGGAAAAACCCAGATGGACAAAATCTTTGCTTTTCTAGTGAGTTTTGCCAGGCTCTGATGGTCACAGCCCCTGGCCCAGCTGCTGCTTCTGGCAGCCGCGGTGGGCGACGGTGGTGGTTACGGGTCTGATGTGACTAAGGCGTTTGTCTTGCACTTACTTCTGGCTGAAGTTGCCCAAACCCCTCAGACCGTCATCGCACAGCCACAGTTTGCTTTATTTAGCCCTGTCTTACGCACTGACCTACAGAAAGCTTCCTCTATTTCTTCCTAAAATTATCTCTGTTTCCCACACACTCCCCTTCCCTAATTCCTCTCTTCTTGTGACTGGCTCTGCTTCCTCTGCGATGGTGCCTGAGCCGGTGGTTATAGCCAAGCTGGGGAGCAAGGAAACCTCCCCTTGCCATGTCAGCACTACCCACCGCTCTGAACTTGGCTCTCGCTGGAAATGACAACTGCCAACCCAAGAAAGCCAGGTCCAGAGAAACAAGGTGCTGCAAGAAGCTGGAGCCATGGCCGTGTAAGCAAGGCCCAGGGGAGCTCTCATGGCCACACTGAAATTCTCCTGCCCAGATTCAAGTGAGCTGGGGAAAGACGCAATCACACTGCTGAATGCAGCCCTGACATGCCCTGTCTTTTCATTAATTACTATGAACAAGCAACCGCTTGCCTTAAGGTTATATAAACTACACACACGTGCACACACATACACAAATATATGAATTATTACATACCGAAAGTAAACCTTGCCCCCTCCTGCAGGAATTCAGCCTAAGCCTTATGAACCACTAAAAAGTTACAGATATCAGTGCACATCAGTTTGGAATTGCTGGGTGCCCATTTCACCCAACACATTTTCATGAAACTCATGTTTCATATATGGATAGCAGTAAAAGAGAAGCAGATACAGAAGGAAGATCAAAGATCAGGACAAAAAGATACTGACATTAAAAAAAAAAAAAAAAGTCAGCCCTTCAGCTGCTAATGGGGATTTATAAAAATGAGCTCTCCTACTGCAGAGGGCAGATGAGGATATGTGACATTTCTGCTGGAGAGAGATGCTCTAGGGATGCGTACTTCAAACAGGGCAGCTGCCAGGGTACAGCAACAGCTCCCAAAATGGTCACAGCTTTGGATTCCTCACACATGTTCAGAATTGTCCTTTTATACCGAGATTTCAGGTGCAGAGATGCACCCCTCTTCCCCTGGCTGCAGCTGCATGGTATGTATAGCAACTCACCTAGTGAATTTAGGGACCAGATGCTCACCTCGGATGAGCTCATAGAGACCATTTACCCATCTAGTCTTTCCTGGACTTATATAATCAGAGTTAGCAAATTCAGATCCCAATAAATGATAAATGAAGCAGTTTTTGGAGGATTCACGCCAGCAGATCTTCCAGCTGATCTAAGCAAGTTATAAACCATAGCAGATTATAAACCGTGGCACACAAACTGCTTCCACAGCTGTCTGCAAAGTGTGCATCTGTCTGCAGCTTCCTTGTTTGAAGTTCTTGTTGACACGGGGGTGAGGCGGCCACACGTGCTCTTGAAACTGAAGCAAATCCAAGTCCATCTCAGTGCTGGGCAACAGTGATGCCCCAGAAGCAGGGAAGCAACCCGACCATGTCAACAAAACGTTCCCTCGAGCTGAGACTGAGAAATTGCAAAAGCTCCACGGCAGGGAATTAGCCTGGGATTTAGAGCTGCTGTTTCTTTAAGACCATAAAATGTCTTTGAGGAATTGAAATAAATGCTGAAACTGAGGTACAACGTGAACTTGGAACAACATCAAAAGAAGCACAAAGCATCTTTCTTGAGATATCTCGGGGTTTAAATGAAATATTCAGTCTGAAATCTGGGGAAGAAACGTCTGAGCAGTGTGATACAGCGCTGCCATACAGCTAATGGGTTTCAAGAGACAAGTTTGAAATGCAACATTTAAGAGAATATATATTTCAGGAAAAGCAGGACCTAGAGACGGGCAAATTATTATTCTAAGGAGTCAGAATACACTACAGAAGTACTCATGCTGAAAAAAAACAGGCAGAGTAAGAACTGATTGGACAGTACAGGAAAGCAAGATAGTAAAGGGCAGAAATGCAAGTGCCTGGGCAGCTAAAAGATACTGAACACTGGTTCATTCCACCTTTCCAACTCGTTCTGCTACAGCAAATAATATGCTGGATTAGTCTGAAGAGATTAGATGCAAAGAGGACAACTCTACCTACTCAAAGAGGAGCAGCTGCTGCAGAACAGGAGGAGCTGCTGCCCTCAGAGGTCTAAACCACCTGCAAGCCAGGACTGAGCAGGGGAACAGAAGCACACAAGCTCAGGAACAGAAGAGGACAGACACCTGACAGTCTGGAAGGGACAAGGTGACCACAAAGGATATGTAGGACTTTTCCAGAAAATCAAAACACTGAGATGCTAAACAAAACACAGGCTTTTCTGACTCTTCTGAAGCGCTAAACACTTCACTTAATTATCACCACTCCAGCTGAAGCTGAAACTCTGCATTGCTAACAAGAGCAGCAAGGGAGCTGGGATCCGCCTGCCATCAGAAGCCATCTCTTAGGTGTCCATATGCTTGGCATCTAGCTCCAAGTTTAGGCATCTAAGTGGTTGGAAATTTTAATTTTAAGGTTCTGAGCCAACAAGTCTGCAGTCACAGTACAGAAGGTCTGGAAATTTCACCCCATGGGAGACGGAGCAGAACACTGCTCTCGCCTTTGACAGCCACCCGGAGCTCCCAGCTGCTGCTGGCCCTCTCTGCTGCGGGACACGGTTGTCAAGGAAGTTGGCAAAGATTAGAAAATCCACTCAAAAGGCTGCTGCCGTCTTTCCAGGACAAGCCACTACCATGGGTTTGAGATAAGGGAGGTACCCTAACTCACCACGCTGTCCCTCAAATGGAGGTTTTCCGACTCTGAGTCAGAGAATGTACACTCCTTTTTGGCCCAGTGATATTTAAAACAGACTGTAATAAGAAACTGCTGCAGCCTTGCAAAACAGGTCTGCTGGGGAAGCAAAGGGAATGAAAACAGGTTGGAAACCTGTAGGATCGCAATAGCTTTGGATGATATGGAAGAGCAAGAGCCCACGCACTCGAACCTTGCCTCAAAAAGCCAGTTCAGCCAACACACAGCACCCAGGAGAGCGCTCTGAGGCGCTAGCTCCAAGGTAAGGCCAGTGTCTCAGTGGGGTCTGTCACCGAATAGTGACACTGAGAGTCACCGTCTTCACCCCTATGAATTTGTAGGGGGTGGCTTGGGCACAGACCTTCCAGCCTGAGGCGGTTTACAAGCATTAGTGATCTAGGCTACCCTGATCCTCCAAGGGTGACAAATCCTCGTTTTTCAGAGACAAAACAAGTTAATTCACTTGCCCACTGTCCCAAGCAGAATCTATAAAGAAAGTTCAGATCTCCAATCCCCCAATCACCCTTAAATTAGGCTCTCTTATCCATTCAGCATATAAGATTCAAAAGCAGAAAGAAAACAGATCTAGGGCTATGGAGAGGCTGTGTTACCTGCAACAACCGTGCAGCAAGAGAATGGCATCAGCAAATATATTTATATTCTTCATACACTCTCCATATGCAGATATAAATTCCTTTGTAAATCATTGACTCTTTATTAGATTTACTGCTCATGCATCATAAAATAAATTGCTTCCAAGATTGGTTAAATAATATCATCTATATTTATATATTCACACAATGAAGAACACTCAGATGGAAACACAGCAGCTTAAAAGCCACTGTCCTGAGGTTAAAAACAAAAAGTCCTAACGCAAGGAAAAAATGAGCTCAATAACCACCTTTTGTCACAATTTTTTTGAAATCAGTATTTCCTGCTTAGAAAGGGAGGACTTTCTGCATAAAGATACTAATCACCACAAATGAACATCTGTCATGAGGTCTGAGAGGGGAGCAAATCACAGGTCTGGCCAGCAAGAAGAGGGAGGGAGGGGACAGTTCTCTTCATTTGGAATGGGCTGAGAAGGACAGCAAGGTTAATGCTTTGCCACTAGCAATATCCTCTTCCATGGTGTCCGAGATGGTCATTTTCCAGCTGAGCATTGAACAAAAGGTTAGCTCTAAACCATGCTGTGAGCCAGGTGACCAGAGTCTTCTCTTGACACCTTCTTAATAGCTATAGTAAATGTGCATTGCCATTACTACTTACTCATATATTTTTCAGTATGTCACCACTAATTCATCTGACTGAGAAGTTAATTGCATGACTGATTTACTAAACATCCCTTTGGTAGCTTCACTGTATATTATCACAAGTTTTCCTCTCCTCTGTGATCTGGGAGCATCTGATGGGTTTTACGTATAATTAAGATTATAAATACTCTGGGAGGAGTCTTTTTTTTAGTCTGTATTTGTTCAGCAATAAGTACTGTGGCTTCCTGGGTTATGACTAGGACTTCCAGGTACTATATTAATATAGATAACAACAAATTGAAATTACATGGTAGTCACTGCTGGTCTGCAGCAAGCTACCTAGTAATGGAAATTAATGGTAATTACAGGTAGCCAAAAGTATGCCCACAGATAAATTATATTGTAATTATAATTTGGTACCGCTGCAGCTACAATACTCTTATTGTAAAGGAAGCTATGCTCCTGCACCAAAACATTAGGCAAGAGCAATAGCACTGTGGATGGTCACAAAGGCAGGGAACCGCAGGCTTCTGTGCATGAGCCATCCCCAGGTCTAAATTCAGAGGACATTTCATGAGGAGGGATAAGCACCAAGATATTTTCCCTCTAGGCCCTTACAGATAGTGCCGAAGAACAAAACAAAGGCCAAGCAGAATGGGAAAAGCAAGACCAACATCTCAGGCTTCCTGCAAGGGAGGAGGCACAGAATCTCCTAAAGAGTTAGGTGAAGAGAGCGACACTGGCTTATGCCAACAATTCTGTTTTATACTCACATAGGCTCCCACAATGCTGCTCTTGGCAGCAACGAAGATCAGACAGATGAAGATGGCTGAGCCGAGCATGCCAACAGCACAGACAAGAGGGTCGGCTCGCTGGGTTTTTAATCGGCACCATTTGGTTGCCCCGGCTCCTGTGATTACACCCAGGAAGCCAGTGAAGCAGGTGATTGCTCCGAAGATCAAGCTATTAAAACAAAATATTGAGAGCGGATTATTTTTTTAAATTTTTATTAGGGTGCATTAGCTGATGGAAATCTACATGTTTGCAAGTCTAAAATAAATCAAACGAGCCTCCTGCTGAACGCCTGCGAATTTCAACACCCTTCCCCTGAAATTAAAAAGATCGCAGATGAAATTCAGTCCTGTACAAAGGCTTCAACCAACACCCAAAGTGATGCAAAGGATTCGTGCTGCTTCTTTGTGAGGAGTTGAGCTTCCTATAATTTGCTTTATACAACTAATTATGTACAAACAAAACTAAGTAATAGCTTGTGTGTTGATCATGGAAAGAAAACCATGGACAGAGCAGGCACTAGGAGGCCTGAGAGAGTGGAAACCTAAAAATATCTATATGTCACTGATCTTCAGCATAGTTTGACTTCCTGTCTCCTCTCAGAAGAGGCTGTTTGTATTCTTTTGCTGTTATATTATATATTGGAAATGTACTTACTTAAAGAGCTGGTAGCTATCAAGGATTCTCTGCATTGTAAGTGCCCGACTTGGATTATAGAGTCTTTGGCAGCTGCATTAAAGTAGTTTCAGGCTGGCTCAATATATAGGTGTTGTCAAGGAGTGGAAAACTTCCCTTTGTAAACAGCAGATGGGCAGTCTGACTGCAGCTTTATTTTCTGCTATCTGCATTTTTGCAGCGCAGTGCTAGGCTGCCCGCTGGGCTCCCTAGTCAGTGGTACTCGAAAGCACTAAACAGTTTACTTGTGATGGGACTGTGTCAGCTAGAGCACCAAGGTTTTCCTAGTGTTATTTTTTCCCTTGCAATGTGAATGTGCTGCAAGCTAGGTTATATAACTGGGACTGCAAAAACAAACCACCATGTAATATCAAGCAGTCCAGACCAAAGTGTCCCAGATCTCTGCACCATTTTGTAGCAAAACCCATCACAGAGCAATACACAGAGGCTGCCCAACCTGCCAGCTAATTCTACTGCCGTCGCAGATAACTGTGAGCCTTAAGAAACCTTCTGGAGCAAAGACTTTAAAATTTCTTCTCTGTGTACTACAGTCTGAAAACCACCTGAGGTCATCTTTTTTTTCCCCTTGGTTTGACTTGTGCAAAGAAGAAAAGAAGAGAAAGAAATCCCCGTTTACAATCCCAGCATTTCCTATCATTGTTGCAAAGACCTAGAGGAAACTACAGATATTCTAGTAACTTGACTCTGTGGGACTTGCACATTTCCTCTGGTAAATACCCTCCCGACACCCTTTAAAGCAGCGGAGTCTGAATCTCACCTATCTTTGGTGCCACAGGGCTGCGAGCTGCAGGTCTCCGCTGTCTTCTGCACAACCTGTGCTCTGTGAAGGTAGAGAGGGATCCACATGCCAAGTGCCCCCGTGGCAAAGGAGACAGCCGAGGTGGCCAGCGAGGAGAAAACGTAGCTGCGGCTGTGGAGACACAAGAGGCAAATCCCAGGGAGGGTTTAGTTGGAAAACCTGGAAGAGCCGGAGCCACAGGAGAGGAATTGGTGCTTCAGTGAAAAAACACAGCATTCCCCCATCCTACCCACCTCACTTTGCTAAGCGTGAAAGGTAAGACAATGTACAAAGCAAAGGAGAAGAAGACCTAGGAGGTATTTCTTCATACATGGGGATGAATTGATAACAACTTGCTTAGCTCTTCAGCAGTGCTTTGCAAAGGAACTGGTTTTCATGGGAGCACTTCGGAATCAGTACTCAGTCACTGCGACGTGATGAGTGAATTGCCATCTGCTTACCTGGATTACTTTAAGTTATTCCTTACTCCTCAGCCATGGCACTGAGCCACTGCTTTTGGATAAACTACCAAAATAATTAGCACAGACATACATGCTACAAATGACCCAAAGACATTCTATACACACACATTCAGTCACTATATAAACATATATAGAGATTTGTCAAGATGTGCATGTTTCTGTGTATTTCCTCCTCTAAAATCATTCTGGTGTTTAACTCTCTTTTAACCATCAGCAGAGTATCTCTTCCAAGGGGAAAAAAAGGATATCTAAAGCATCTGAACAAGAGTGGCACTATTATTAATAGAAGGAAAACGGGAATTTCTACACTTCAAAAGCCTTGATTTATCTGAAGTATAAGCCAAACAAAACAGACTGAATCTTGGAAAGGTTAACCCAAAAGTTAGACTCCTTTGTCATTATAGTCAACACTTACTGATAACATAACTATTATTTTCTTTCCCAGCTCTGCAAACTAAGCTTCCTTGCATGTTGCCATGGGCCAGTCTCACAGCATTAAGAAGCACAGGCCATTCAAATCCCAAATGAAGCAGTAGAGGTCTGAGTAGAGGCAGTGTTTGAGCAGGTGCTCTTACTTTCTAATCAGTGCCTTCATGTCTCTCAGCCACGAGGTTCGAGCTTTCAGCTGTCCTCCGAGTTGTTCAACATTTCCTCTTTTAGCAGCAGGTACAAATATCAAGATGAGTGTCCCTGTTATCATACCCAGGAGAGGAGATACCTGCAAGAAAGGCACAGGGGATTAGCACAGGAAGCCAGCGCTGTTTGCTTTGCCTCATCAGTGAGAAGCAGATTACATGGGTTGTGTTTCAGCAAGCCAAATCTTTACAACTAGCCAGAACGGGTGTCCCTGCTCCGAGGCATCTACTGCTTTCCTTCCTCCCTGACATTCCCCGAGCTCTCTTATCTCACTCTGGAAGCAGGCAGCTTTGAGAATACTCTGATTAAAGCAATCAATTTATTTGTTTTATTGAAGTAACAAGATTCCTCTTGCTACAGTTCTTTGGTGATGTTTAACTCTTTGAAAACTTACTCCAAGCTGGGCTAAAAAGCCCACTAATTTGGGGGAGAATACAGAGTCAGGCTAAGGTCACTCAGGCCAAGTGAAAGATTCCTGAAAGCAGGGAGCATGTTGGATTTGAATAAAGAGCATCTTTGCTTGACATGCATTCCTTTCCATGTAATTCCAGCTAACCTGCACTGGTTTTCCATATTCAGGCATCTCTCTTAGATTACCATAGTGTCCAGTAGATCAAGAAATCCTAAAAATTCAGCCTGGGACACAGCAAAATCACACATTTAAGGCCAAGGTTTCCCAGACTCCTGGGAGTCTTTGCCCAATCTCGAGGCAAAGATCTCATGGTGCTTTCTGACCTATGAGTGAATCCTACTGCAACACTAAAAAGGCCATCACTGTTAGCACAAAAAAGAGTTCTACTAGTGGAATAGGAACACGGATTTCCACTAAATTTTCTCTTCTACACATGTGATTTTCAAAATGAAATTCCTGATCCCTAAAACATGCCTCCAATACTAATCTGAGAATGGTCTCTATCTGCAGAGCAGTATTACAGGTCCAAACTCTTCTGGGAAAGGGTAGATGAAAACACTGCAGACCTGGAAAGCCATAAGAATCCCTCATTCAGGGATAAATCACAATTGACACTATCCTTATCACAGCTGAGCACAGGGCACAGTACTATCCTAAAAAAAAAAAAAAGAGGAAATGCCTGGGATTTTCTGGCCCCTCTGATTTTCAGTTTGATGGCTTCCTCCTCTGGTAGAACAACAGAACAATAACCCTTGAACGCTCAGTAATGCTCTAACGAAACACTGACAGAACTGCAGGATCCAGCCATCTGCTGAAGAGCCCTTCTGTCTTCTTCAGCCCACTGATGTACTCGTTATTCCTGGAGACCACAGGAGATCACAGAGAGAGGCATCACCCAGGGGAATCCTAGCACGACTCACCGGAGTGCAGTAATTAACGCCGGGATGGAGGCTGCTTAACACTGATGGTTGGAGGTTCCCAACACATGCTGCATTACTAGGCAAAATAAGCAATTATTTCCTAAACAACTCTCATGGAAGCGTGCAGCTTGTGGCCTCATTTGCTTGAGGTAAGAACTCATATGTTTTATCACCTGCTATTACAAATGGTGTTGGCCAGGGCTTCACCAGATTTGCTGTCTTCATGAAGCACCAGGGAACGCACTTCTCTGCTGCTCGTGCCACCCAGGCTGCCAAAGGTCAGCGAACAGTTTTGCTGGGCCCCTTCCTGCCAGCTCTTTCAAGACATCTTTGTGTGTACGAGCTGTTTGTGCGTATGCGAGTGGAGCGCATTATCTTTTCAACACATTTATCAAGGTCTCAAGAGGTTAAAATAGAAGGAAGCCGACTGTCTCAGGGCAGAAAAACAAGCGGAAACTGGAACAAAGTGTTTTTTCCTCAAAGCAGGAAGCCATTCTCAGAGTTTCTTGACAGCAGGGGACTGAAACGCTATGCAGTTGATTTAAGGCCAATGCCTCATCTTCCCATCACCATCAAGAAATCATGGTTGTCAGATAACAAAGTGCTTGGAAATTTGCTGTTCTCAGGCCAGGAAAAAAAAAAAAAAACAAGTAAAAGGAGCCAAATACCTTTCCCGTTTGCTCAGAGAATGCATCTGCTATGCACTTAATATCCTTTTATGTAGTTTCCAGTCTTCCACCACCTACATATAATACCAGGCTGAGGACTGGTTTGATACAACCCTTCTGCCCCTAACACAGATCAACAGATATTACTTTTAAGTTGTTCTTGAAACTGATGCGTAAGACTGAACACAATCTAGGGGGATCTTCACCAAGGACTGAGAGACTCCCAAGAGCATGGCTAATGCTTACTAGAGGAGAATTGGAAGAGTTCACCATGTTTAATTTTACTGAGGAAAAATATCAACTTGTTATCAAAAAAAAGTAAAAATGTTACTTGCCCGCAATGCCCAATGCCAGTCCCCAGCAACCTGCTTCACACTTGATCCAGTGA
>JAUBNY010000259.1:320724-337226 GCA_032275445.1 Crypturellus soui | reverse complement strand
AAAAAAAGTAAAAATGTTACTTGCCCGCAATGCCCAATGCCAGTCCCCAGCAACCTGCTTCACACTTGATCCAGTGATGTATCCCAAGCCACTGCAGGGAAAACAAAGTTGGGAGTCAGTTCTAATACAGTACCACAATAAAGATGTTCTTAAAACAAAGGTATCTTAAACAAACACACCTTAAATAAAGATAACAATGCAGTTGCACTCAGTTGTGTGCCTTAAGCTCTAAGAAAAGCAGGGCAGGTGATGAAGAATACATGACTTTTCCCAGCATCATTTGTCTAAAAATGCTTGAATCTGGTGGAAATTGAGACACTGACTTGAAATTCAAGGTTGGCTCTTCATACACAGGATGAAAAATCCTCAGAATGAATTTGCTTCACAATTCAATCCCTATGTCATGCTTTTCTGTTTACTCATATGAATGCTTACAATTTTATCTTCAACTTTCAATTAACAAGGTGCCTTTAAAGGACTCACTATACTCCATCATGAAATTGTTTTTTATCATTTAATAGAATTTGGTTCTAACTACCTATGAAAAGACATTTTCCATAGCCTATGAAAAAAACAAAGGAACAAGTTTTACATTGCGTGTGCCTGCTCTATCTTGTAACAGGTATGTTACCACCCTAAACCAGATGGTTTTTCTCTGCACTGGGGGGATATACCTGCTGTCTAAGTTTTCCCTCCTGGAAATGAACTCCCAGTGCCACTCTTCCATTGGAAGTTGTCCAGCTCTGGGAATCAGCAAGCTGCTTGAACCCACCTTGCCTACAGCCTCACAATAGAGGATCAGCCATTATTTTAACAGAATAAAATAAAAAGGATCACAGAATCCCTCCTGTCCCAGCCATCAGATACTGCATTGGGCTGATAAGGGAACTCGATTGAAAGAAAGTGCCAGAGGAAATAATTACTCTACATCTGAGTCTCTCTGTTGCATTCACAGGCGTCTACAGGCTTGGCCGTCCTCCACTGCTCCCCGTCAGGTTGAGGGCGAGCTCTCCTTACAGCTTCTCTCTTCAGCCTTGTCTGCATTAGACTTAATTTTTCTGTGTTGCTGTTTCAGCAGCTGCAGCTCTAGAATGGACTGACGCTTAGATTGACCAAATCCAGCAGAAGTTGAGCAGAATTTGAGTTTAAAACAGAAAGAGCTTGAAGAAGCAAATTCCAAAGCACGTGTATACCTTGAAACCACACTTATATCGTCATACAGAACTTTGAAAACAGCCCTGTTTGTCTTAACATAAGTGATCTTCTAGACTGCAGACCTGAAAGATGTTGGCTGAAGGAGGCCTAAATCTCAAATGATTCAAAGCAGCAATTAAGAGAATCAATACAATATTATTCAAATAGAGAGTCTAATTTAGTAGTGCTTCAAAAAAGAGCAGGTCCAGTAAGGGGAAAAAAAAAATAGAACTTCCTACTAATTCCCCAAAGTCACACATGAACCAGTGACAGAATAAGAAACTAATTCCTGCAACTAATTAGTCGCTGCTCACAATATTTTCCTGCCTAAACCATTCCAGGCAAAGACAGCAGAATTATCTTCTTTAGAAACACAGGACACGTGCTAGCTAGAAGTCAAAAAAAATAGATTTAAAAAAAAAACATTAGTCTCTTACCTGCCAAGAGGTATCGCAAAGTAGAAAACAGACAGCATAAGGGTCCTTGTGTTTTTGGTGAAAAGGTCTCCTATGATGGTTGGAGCAATAGTGGAGTAACTTGCTTCACCGATGCCGACCAAACCTCGTGAGAGCACGAAAAGCCAGAAATACTGAGAAAAGAAAGAAAACATCTTAACAAGGATCCTTTTATCGTCTTTTCATTCAAAGTGGACATGTATGAAAGCCAACGAAACAGAAAAATGTATGCCCATGTGATGCAAGGGTGACACCCTTGTATTTATTTCTTTATTGTTTAAAACCTCAGACTCTCTGTGTGTCACACTGCCCTGATGGAGGGAGGCCTGGGGTGGTGGGCGAGCTCCAGCACAGCCTCCTTGCAGGCTCCTGCAGAAGCGATCGCACCTCCCGTGTGCTCAGGGCAAGGCAGCCTGGTCAAACGCCAAAAGCTCTTCAGTGCTCAGAAGGGGTTGAGCCTGAAGCCCCCCAAGCCCCGGATTATTTTTTCCTTGATTAGAAACTATTGAATGAGGAAGGATTTTCACAAATGCTAAGTGCTGATTTTACTCCCCTTGAAAACAGCAGAACTCTTCCCCTCACAACAAGGCAGACGTGGCTGATAGTGAATACTTCTGAAAAGCCTCAGGTTATGAACTGAGCTGAGATGCAGAAGGCTGTGAAAAGATGAGGCTTGAGCTTTACCAGGAGCTACCTGAACATAACAGCAAGCAGAGCCGTGAGGAGCAAGACTCAGAGCCACCCAAGGCAACTGAGCACATCACAAAGGCATCAAACTGCCTAGAGATTTAAGTGCCCTCCTGAGCAGACCATGATCCTCATTCAGCACAACGCAGCCTAAAAAGCAACAGCAGGAATTCTCATCCAGCAGAATTATCTCCATGGCCTGTTACTCTATTTCAACCAACATTTTTGTAAACTGCAAGGACCTGATTTTCAAGCCTACATCTTTTGATATACTTGCAGTTTTCGCTGGATGAAGGCACAAGGTATGATACTTGGATGTCTAAATACACGATACATGAGCACAGTCAAGGTCTTGGACACTAAGCAACTTGAGCTACCTCCAGAAGTCATTGCCTGTGCAAAAATTCAACAGCTATTGATTGCAGACAGCTAAAAGCACAAGAGTAGTGCAGAGAAACCAATTTCTACAAATGTAACCTTTACAAATCTTCAATATACTATAAATTATTTGCAAGAAAAGCAGCAGGGATTGTGACATGTCTTTAAACAGGGATGTATTTTAAGAATAAAGAACAATTGCTCATTCTCCTCCAATAAACGGAAAAGCTCAGTGATGCAAAGCAACCGACGCTGCACGATACAGCAAACCTGAGTCACAATTTAGGGGTTTGCTTCACCAATACCTCACCTTGGTCACCAATACACCCATCAACAGAAAAAAGTCTGTGCCACTGGAATGTTTCCATTGTTTTCCTTGCTCTAATCCCCTGTTAAAAGAATTTCTTAAGGATTCCTACAGCAGTGCAAACAAAGGATTTCATGTACTCTCCACTTCCTCTTATTTTGTCGTAAATCCTTCAACAAAGCCCATTTTCTGTGTACAGGTTCCTTGTTTGGTGGCGGGGCGTTTGCAGCCTTGCTGTCACTCATCCGTCTCCCACAAGCTGTACATACTCAACAGGCTTACGTGGGTGTGTGCAGAAAGGGCAACACTGACTCAAGCTATTTAATTTCTGCCAGTTGCCCAGTGCTGAAGCACCTCACGATACTGCAGAAATCCGCTGACAGCTCTCGGTGCGCAGGTAACCAATGTGTTTGGAATGAGCAACAGTAGCTGGAACACGCAGAATGACTTAGTCACACAGATGTGGAAAGCAGGGAAACTGGGAGCTGATCTTGATTTCCTAAGAGGTTCAGATCTGGATGACAGAGAGTTTGACAGGCAGCACAGGCATCTCTCGTACCTGGACCGAGTGGGCAGGCAGGGATGGTTACACCTGGAGAATGACAAGCTTGTGCATGCGAGAGATGTTCCTCAGACTTCAAATTCCTACATAAAAAGACACCTCCCAGGGAATGCATTTTACAGGGATTTCCTCCAGCTAACAAGGTTTTAAGCCCTGCTTAATGCAGGAAAGGTTTCCTACTGCTGTGAACAGTGGCTCGGTTTCATCACCACTGCTGAAGTAGAGACTTAGATCTCTGAAAACACCTGCAACCAGCAGCATGTTCATCCCTCTGCCCCCATTCCTTCTTAAATCCTCCTCCCTAGCCCATGCCATGCTCACACACTCCATATATACTATATATTCTCTATATATTCTATGAACTACAGCCCCTGAAGCAGATGCATCCAGGTTTAAGAGATGAGATCCTGACTTTAGGTGGCAATTAAACTAATGTTATAAAAACATGATCTGCATAAAGACATGAATGGCGTTGCCATTCAGAGATGACATATTCAAGCGTATGGACCAGGCAGCTATTTAGGTATAAGGACCAAATGGATCACAGGAAAATCTAAAACAGACTTAGAGAATTCTTTATAATCAGTTCCATATCGTACCTTGCTTTAAAGCTCTGTATCTATGGACTCAAGAGCTAACAGCTCTTCCTGGCTTACTGGAAGATCTCTTCTAGGTCTTTGCTGGCACACAGTCTCTTGGCATCTATCCAGCAAAATGATGCTGCAGTTTGAGTAAACTGGAGCCCCCAATCTTCCACTCCTAACCACAGTCAGGCAAGCTCATGCTCGCATCACCTCTGAGCTCGGACAGCCACGCAGCTCCCAGGATACAGAGCGCCCCTTTCCAAGAGACCTTGTCTTTTCACCGTCCGCACAGGACAGTAAAACAGCAAAAAACAATAAAACGACCCCAACATTCTCATGCTGCTACTCATTCGGGCCGCAAATATGCCAGGAAGCTCTTAGGAAGTGGACCCGAAGCCACACGGACATATGCAGGAGAGCCAGCTGCAGGCGTGCGTGGGTCTGTACACCCACCGCAGTGGGGTCTGTGTGTGTGAACACGGCAACAGCGCAAACAAGCGGGGAGGCAGAGAACACCCTAGGCCCCTGCCACCTTCCTCTGCAGTTTTTTCCCCCCTCACCAATTGCGTTTTCACAGACTCACAGGATGGTTGAGGGTGGAAGGGACCTCTAGAGATCACCTAGTCCAGTCCCCTGCTCCAGCAGGGACATCCAGAGCAGGGGCTCAGGGGGGCATCAGGCGGGTTTGGAAGATCTCCTGAGAAGGAGCCTCCACAGCCTCTCTGGGCAGCCTGTGCCAGGGCTCTGGCACCCTCACAGGAAAGAAGTTCTTCCTCACATGGAGATGGAACTGCCTGTGTTTCAACTTACACCCGTTACCCCTTGTCCTGTCACTGGCCACCACGGAGAAGAGCCTGGCCCCATCCTCCCTCAATCACTCCTCAGGTATTCGAACATGCTGATAAACCTCTCAGCCCTCTTTTCTCCAGACTACACAGGCCCAGCTCGCTTAGTCTTTCCTCATACGACAAATGCTCCAGGCCCTTCACCATCTTCGTGGCTCTCCACTGGACCCTCTCCTTCCTTTTTGTCCAAACCGAGGATGCTCAGCAAGTTAATGAGACAAAAAGGGCTGGCACCAGCCAAACTCTGCTCTGCATTTTCTGCTTTTAAAAACAGCAGCAGATAGGGAATTGTTATCTAAATTTCCCCAAGCAGAAATTGATATATATTCAGTTTATATGAGAAATTCATTCCCACCTACATTACTACCATTAACTAGCAGCAACACATGGACAACAGCAGAGCGAGAGCCAGGGTCAGGCGGAACTGGTCCGACTGCTGCTGTCAATGTCACTACCCGCCACAGCCACAGGCCCACGCAATCCCGCGGGGTTTTCGTGATTTGAGGTAGATATTTACAAGATGCCACAAGTTACTTCAGGAATTTTCTTCGAAAAGGATGACCTGGTTTAAGCTCACAATGTTTGTTGGCCTCAAACACATGATTAGCTTTAATCACGTTTGGGCAAACCTCACAATTACACATTTATCTTAGCTGTACAGACCATTGCAGGCCATTGAGTGAGCAGGACTTGTTTTAATAAGCCTAATTGCAGCTTTAACTTCTTTCTCTCTCTTTTTTTTTTTTTTTTTGTAATTAGTTAACAAAAGGAATTAAGCCACAGCCCTCTAACAGATTAGCTGTTAGTGATAAACCTATAATCTGCCAAAGATGTGTACAACTCCAAGCCATAAGATCTGCTGTCTAGAGAATCATGGGATCCTCAGGCTTGGGTTGTTAAGCATTTGCGTTTGAATGTGGAGTAGCTGCTGAGTGTCCCATAAAACAAACTAAATATCTGCTTCTTCCTCGGGGACTCTTGGACCCATGTGTTTAGGTCAGACATTGCTGGTCTAAAAGCTGACTGCCCGGCAGCAATAGCACTGAGACCTGTTTCTTACATGAGGATACTGAGCTCTCCTACAGATCCCCCAGTTTGGTAAAAGAGGACTCAGCCCAGTGAAATGCCCTATTTGAACTGCCAAGGCTAGCAATATATTCCCTCTTTTATTAAATGAACAGCAGGCACCAAGCAAGGATATAGCATCGGGGTTTGGACCCCTGGAGACAGGACACGCCTAGGAAAATGCAGAGCTCTGGCAGATATTTGAGTGCTGCACAACAACGGTCCCTTTGGTCAGATCCTGCCTTTATGTGTCAGTTCCTGCCTTTCCCAGACAAGTCCTGGGCTTTCTCGCCAAACACAACCTCCTGACATGCTTCGGTAACAGTTTTCCCACCCATATCAGAAGTTTGCGGGGACCTAAATGGTTAAAGACAACTCACCACACACCACACCACAGGTAGGCAAAGACGTAGCATTAATCACGATGCAAACCAAACAGGAATGTGCACCTGAGTATCGGTGCTGTGACTAATGCCATCGGTGTCTGCAAACCTGCAGTTCAAATTCCAGCTCGTTAAGAGAGCTGAGTAATGCGGTGATGCTGCAAACGTGGTGACATGTCTGCTTAAGCCCCAAACACTCCACTTCTTTTAGCGTTCCCAGCCATGGCAGAGTCCCTTTAAGCATGTGAGTGTTTCCAGGTCAGACAGGGACATTCACCTATCACAAAAGGTAAGAGCATGCTAAATGCCAGTGATGTTTTAAATTACATTCTGTGTCTCAGCAAGATGACAAAGGTTACAGCAGAACAGACAAATTCAAATACACCAGCCGCCTCTGAGCACCTGAAAGCTTTACAAATTTTCTGTATGACTAACAAAGACAAGTCTTGGGTCTGAACACACTCAATTAGAACCATGAATCAGACCTAGATGTGGACCACAGTCGCAAGCCCTCCCTTCCCACCTGGGGAGATGCTACCCCTGCTTTAATAAAAGGAGAATAAAAGTTGCCAAGAGCTAAAGGTGGCAAGTAGCTAGTAGGGAATGGTTCTATGCTGACAATCCTGATGGATACTTCTTCCTGTCAAGTCTAGCCCATACTTACAAGAAACTGAATATCTATGCTAATTTTGGGACATCCGGTGTCCTACAGTCCTGGAGATCTTTGTGCAGGAACAAGAGAAGTTGAGTGTCCATCTCTATCTATGAATTTTCTTAACTAATTCCTCTTGGAGATTCCAAGCTGGGCAACCAAAACCCAAAAAAAGCCATAGGGCACAATGGTTTACTGGAATGTTTTGTTGCTAGGTACTTCCTTTGCCCATTAGTGCATTGGGTAAGCCTTGTTTTTAGGATTTCTTACATCCAAAAGGATTAATCGGCGGGTGGCATAGAGACTATCCTGGCGCGAGTCGACCTGGTGACAGGTTGATGAGACACCAGCTCTGATGCAATGCTGTGAACTACCAATATCTTAGCTTTTTTTTTTTAATTTTATTTTCCATGGAGATACAAGTGCACTCAGAGGTTCACACTACAGTTACCCGTCTGGGAAATGCAGCTATCGACTACCCTTCTCTCCTCCTACCTGTTGTTCTTCCGTGATGAGAAGTGAGTCACACTGGCAGGGTGAGAAATTTGCTGCAATTGCCACTTCCTTTCTCATCTGGCCACTGCAGACAGGTGATTGAGTTCAGATTCCCCTTTTCTTCCCTCAAAGCCTGTGTTATCACTTAACCATAGCTGCTTTTCACTTCCCAACTCTTCACAGTAAAAAAAAAAGCTTTTTCTACCTGTTTTACAGGAAATATATATCCTAAATATATATAGAATATATTTACAGGATATATATACAGACTGCCTCCTGTCTTCTTGCTGGGCCCCACTGACAAGTGTCTGACTCTGTCTTCTATATTGCTTTCATTAAATATTTATATACGTTGATAGGGGCCCTCTGAACCTTTTCTCCTCCGTGTTCGAGGCCATGTGAAGCAGTCAAAATGTGGACTGAGAAGCCATATGGCCCTGTGCTGCTTTAGGGCATGACCCCCTGTGCTCTACAAAGTCCTGCAAAGCTGCTGCTTGGAGGACAAAGGCCCTCCAAAGCTTTCTAAGAAAGAGCTTTTAGGTAGAGTAATACATGTTTTTCCAAACACACTTGATGTCAAAAGTACATCCTGCTTCATGCTCACCCCAAATTGTTTTGGGCTCTTCCTCTATCCCCCTGAATTACACCCATTCCAGCCAGGTTTGCTGGGGCCAGGGCACGGACAAGAGCTTCGCAGCAAACATCTCTCCCTATCTGTGTCTGCTTGCATTCTCTCTGAACAGGTTTTTCTTCACCTGGTTTCTTTGAAGCCTTCTTGGACAAAGGAAGTATATACACGGTTAAATGTTTGTGGCTGCTGAAGGAGGCTTCTTTTATCCAACGGTTTTCCCTGACCTGGGAAGGGCAGCTCACTTTCAGGTTCAACACGGCAGTGATAACGCCCGGGGCCCTCCTTTCTCTTGGCTCAACACGAGATTTCAGCCTGTTTCTCTGTGTGGGCAGGTATGACAAATACAGGTATCGCCGAATGCTCTCCTGTTAACCACACAGAACTGAGCAGGTAGCCCCAGCCTCACACCCAGCAGCCTCCCCCAGAGCTTCCCAGAGCTGCAGAAGCTGCTCTGTGCTCAGCAGTTACAAAATCAGGGCTTTTTTTAGCTTGAAGTCTGAATGCAGAATTCCTTTGCAATGTGAAAATTGCTGCGTCAGAAGCTCAACCCTGCCCCCTCGGACCGGCAGCAGCCCCCAAGGGCTCTTTCAGTCATTTTGGGGTAGCAAAAAAATAAAATAAAAAGGGAAAAGCCCAATCCCCATTCTCTATGCAATTAAATAATGTAATTACAAGGGAGCTGGTGATGAAGCGTCACCCCCAGGTCCTGACAGGACTTCAGTTAAGACAAAGCAGCCTTTCAGCTTTACTAATTGAAGGACTTCTCATCCGCTGGACCTGTCTGCAGTAAGAATAGTGCCCGACACTCAAACGGGGGGATTTATGCTCCTTTCAATTTAGTCTCTTAGCACATTAATGAGAGGGTCCTGGAATATAATTGGAAGGAATGAGACAGATTCGTTCGCTTATCTAGCAGAACACCATTCCGCGGAGTGCTCCGTACACAGCTTCTTAGAAAGGAAACCTTAAAGAAAAAAGATTTTCTCTACCTAAAAATCCTTGAGAACATGATCCCTGGGAGCGTTAGGAGCCCCATGCCACCAGTGCTTGCTAGAATAGTGAGTTAAAGCTCCTATTTTCACCGCTGGTTTAAGACACAAACAGAGGCGTCTGTAACATGCTCATTCTTCCACATTTATGAGACCTTTAAGGGCAGCTCGGCCCGTAAAATGATTCCAAAACTGTTCCCCCAAGACACCGTGGTAGTTCTGGATGAGAACAAAACTGGTTTCATCTTTCAAATCCATCAAGTAGGGAACACTCCATGGGCACTTGCAACAAGTATATCTGGCAATACTGCCATTTCCTCACTGAGATGTGGGACGACAATCTCAAAAAGAGCAATTGAGAGACCAAAAACCTAAAAATGTATCTGCAATTGTGGAAATGATATATGGCTCTTGATGCACAAAGAAATTAGCCACAAAATTTTCATAACTTAGTATCTGGAATATGAACTAGAACTCAGCAGCTTTTGAAAAAAGCTTCAGTCAACTCACTGAGACACCCACGTGGGAATGTTTTGTCCAAACACTTGCAAAGTAGGACGAGTTTTTGATAGTCTGTGAAGGACACATTTGAAGGGAATGACTCGAGGTTTAAATGAAATTACCCTAAGTTGCTCAGTCAGCATTTTTACCTGCACCGTTGGTTTATTCTGTACGTAGCACATTGTTTTACTTTGCACCTTAAGCGTAAGCGCAGCAGCAAGGCAGACAACCTGCACGCAACATGGCTAAAAAAAGCAGAATCAATGCAAACTCTGAAAAAGAATTTTTTCTTCCTGCTTTCTGTTTTTACAATTCTCTGCTTTCCTGATCCTGAAGCGAAAGACTGACCTTATGGTACATTTGGACAGGATCTGAGAAACATCTCACTTTTAGCATCAGCTGTAAAATCATGCCTGATTTTACTGGGAGACATCAATGCACCTACTAATTCCTCCTATCTAGTTTTTTATTTTTCATCTTTTTTGCGCTTTTGTTAAACCATTGTTTGAAGTGGTATCAATTGGCACAGTTTTGTCATGCTGTAGATACATTTCATTCTCTAAAACCAGATTATTTGACAAAATGGCAATGCCATTTAACAATATTAAGTGCATTTGCATGTTTTGTCACTCTGTTCTCAGGAGACTTGAGTCATGTATTCAGACATGGAGATCATTCCCAGGGATTTCCTGCTCAAAGCCTATTACACGGCTCCGGGATTACCACCCTAATTCAACATTATCTGAATTGCAAATCCAATGTTTTGAGTCGCACGTGGACTTTATGCACTTAAGAAGAATTGTCAACACTTCAAAAGCCTCAGTTAGCACCTGGCCCCGTAAGACATTTGCCATGTTCCCGTGTTTGTGCAGCACTGTCAGGACGCAACGGGTCCTTCAGCCCCCATGCCTGACCAGGAGGCCCTGAGTGGCGGATGCCACTGAGGAATCTCTTACACTTCCTACAGCACAAGCGATGGTTTTGTATTAGCAGGCAAGCAAGAGCTCAACCAAAGGATATTTTTCCTTTCTTTTGCATCCTGCTTTTCAGGAAAATACGTCCAACTTTCCACGGCCACCAAGGCTCTGCTAATAAAAGATCAGGCTTGTTTCCAGGCCTCCTAAGGAGACTACAACTGGGTTGAAATAACTGTTTGTTTTCATTGCCTGTAAGGCACCATTAACCAAACCCTGCTGAAGATCGTGCTTCTTTTCAACTCATAAGCCTCAAGAACACAAGCCATGAGCAGCCTCGTTTAAGTCCACACTAAGAACATGTTAGTTTTTAACCTTGAACAAACAGGAACGTTCATCCAGACCTACACTTGAAGCCACGGTAAGGCAGGGAAGAGCAACAGCCTTTTCTCCTCTATCTGGTCATCACAGCCTTGGTTTTCTTATACCTGCAGTTGGTTGACTACTGAAAAGCCTTCAGGCTAGTCCATCCCTCACAGCTTCACCATAAACAGACAAATACTTTCAGGTTCCATCACCCACTGCAGTGGTCACATCTCCAATATTGTCAGTAGTGTCTGCAGGTCAGGATGGTTCTTAGATCCACTTCAGCTCGCAGGCTCTGGTTCAAATGTTATTGTAAGAGATCCAGACCTTCAGTCTTAAATCACAGCCCTCCTCTAAGGCTGTGTGACACACCCCAATATACAAGACCCCTTCACCAAAGGAACTTAAATCCAGGGCCATGTGCTGCCCCATCAGCTTGGCATCCTCAATACCCAAAATACTCAGTTATCTGGAAAACTTATTTCCAAAAGACGAGCATCACCTGGGCCATCCAGATCCTGCAGTAGAGGGACCTGCTCTGATTTCTGCACTCATGTCACCAAGCCAGACTTGCACAGCGCCGGAGCACAGCACGCACCAGTGCAGTACTGCGTTGGAAACTGCCTGTGTTTCTCGGGGCACAACTGCCACTGGCAGGACCACAGGAGGATGTTAGGTTTTTTTATTATTATTTTCTTATTTTGTCAGAAACTAAAAGAAATGCAGCATTTCTTTTTTCTTTTACTACGTCAGCCGCAGTCTGCTTAAGGAACATTTCCCCTTTCCTACATTCCAAAGATGCTTCAAATGAGGCTGAATTTAAGAGCCTATAATAATTATTTATAAAGCATCATGCTCTGGCATTAGAGGAACCTTCACCGAGATGGGGTGGAAGCAATAAGCCATCCCTGTTGTGCTCCATCAGCACGCTCTGTGGTTAGCCAACTGCTGCAGTATGACAAGCAGAATATATATTTTAATAGAAATTCCTTCTTGTTGTGTTGTCTAAGGCACACACAGCCAGGCAGAGGAATAAATATGCCCTCTTCCCTCTGCTTCCTCAGCAAGTAAGTGACCCGGGTGGGATTTCCTCCCTGGGCACGGTAAGAGCAGGACAGGCGGGTGACTGGTATGAGCAGCCCCTGCTTGCAAACCTGTTATTAAGTGGCACGGCAGCTGAGCCCTCCCACTCCTCAGCTTAGAGACTGCAAACTCGAGTTTCTGCATAAAAGCAGAACAAAGCTGGAAGCGTCTTTGGCTTGTAAAGATCTTTCATGCCTGCACCACAGTCCCCAGCTGGTGTCTCTAGGCATTATCACAATCCAAAGAAACAGCATCCAACACGGGCACGTTCATTTAATAGGATGTGGGGCCTTGATTCAGTTTCTACAAGGACACAGAAAAGTTTCCCACAGACTTCTGAGGCAATGGACTCAGAACGACTAACCCAGGGTAATGATTTCAACATCTTCCAATAACCTAGAAAACTGATGGTTTCCTAAAAAAGGCAATTAGAGAGAGCCCTCACTGAGACCAATGCAAACAAGGACGTAGCCTCTAGCCTATTTCTCAATCGTTCTCCAGCACAAAACTCTCCCCACCTGCTCTGAGCTCAGAAAATGCCTGAGCTCTGAGCAGCCCCTGGGATGCTTTGGTGCAAACTGCTGCCTTCACCTTGCGGACGGGCACCGCAGCCTCGGCAGCGGCCGGGCGAGCTCTGCTGCGTCCCGCTCCACGGCAGGGGCCTCTCCTCACTGCAGCAGCGGCTCCCCTGCGCCCCGTGCAGATTGTGCAGGACGTCAGACCAGCCAGCAACCTAAGAGCAGGGAACGCAGAGCGGGACACACGTTGCTATGAACCTAACCCCCTGCACAGGCATTAAAGCCCCTTTGGGGTTGGTACAAGCGCGCTTCATAATGTGAGCAAGCGCGCACAACCCCAAACGTCAGCAGCGGGTCCTCATCCGCACGGTGCCGCTTCTGCATTAAAGGCTGGCAGAACACACGAGAGCCAGCGGATGCCCTTGCCCACGAACACAGGGTGTTAGAGCCAGCACAGATTTCTTTAATGGTCACAGGAACTGTCAAGAACACGAAGAATCTCTTTTGTGGTCTTCCTCAGACGTATTTCCACTAAATTCACGAGGGCTTCAAAGATAATACTCGGTGTTCTTATTACATACAAAAAGATGGCTTGAGGCTTTTAGCTTTGTTTCTGTTTTCAAACTGTGGATTTATCTGAGAGCGCAGAAGCAAAAGAACAGAACTGTGTGTTTTACGATACGACTTTTGCCAGAGCACTGGAAGCCTCAAGGGTTTGGGATTTTTTTTTTTTGCTTGGAGTGAATCATGTTGTGCAGGGAGAGAGTTGGTTTCAGTTTACCTTTTTTAAAATTACCTCGGCTAACCATTTGCTTTATACTGCACATAATTTGCTGGTTCTCTTTTAGCACTCCAAGACAGACAACGATCTGAAACAAATATAGATCTGGCAAACCTGGAAGAGAGGATTTTAATGAGTGCTGCAGGCAAACTGCAGCTCTGCTGTGGACTGTTGGCTTTTGGAGGTAAATCAAAAGAAAAAGAAACATTTGTAGAAATACCTATCAAGCTATATCACTACTTAAGCAGAAATGTGGAAACAAGCGCGGAGGCGGCGGATTCAAAAGCACATTCCTGGTTTACCTCGCTATTCTTTGCTTTTCCATTTTTATCATCTGCAGCTCTGGTGTCTCCCACCCAATCCACATAACCACAGTCTCATCTGGCTGATCACCGGGTCTACCTGGGCTTCTACCCTAGCAGAGCCAAACTGGTTAGCAGGAATACTTTGATCATCTGGAAAACAGCATCCTTCTTGCACAGTTTTTCCCCCCCCCCGAGTTATTTACATGGGAAACAGCAGTACTTCACAAGACAGAGAGAACAGTTTGCAATTTCCCACCTTCCAGCCCCTTCTTGCTTTGAGAAATTGCTTTTTGCCCACTAGGGAGAGGGGCAAAATCAGAAATCTCTGCTGAGAAAGGTGTGAGAGGTTCATCTGAGATGGATTTCTGGCCAAAGGAGGGCTCTGTAAGCACGGTTATCACGGCTCAGTGTTGGGGACATCTAAGCATCCACCATAAACCCTCAGCACACAACGTGGGCACCCTGATAGCGATCTGGCTTCCCACCGTGCTGCCTGGAAAGGGGGAAACGGAGTGACTGAGGCTACGTGCTCCCGTGTTCCGCTGTGCGTGGATGGGGATGTGTCCAGGCAGGACACGCCATGAAGCCCTCGTGTCACACGCACTTCCGGGGACACGAGCACACTGCACAGCAGCTCGCTGATTTACTACAGCGCTCGAACCGATGACCAACGTTTTTGCAATAACCAGAAATATTTTCCAATGATCAAAACAAAAGCCTTTCTTTTCAGGTGGAAGTATAGGAAATTGTATATATTTGTATATAAACAAATGCAGAACTATTTCAGAGGAATGCATAAGCATTAATTTCTAAGCAGGTGGCTGTACTTATAAAACACAAATTAAGGCGCAGAGATACTTGATTTAGTCTCCTATAACTAGAGTTAATCTGGAGATTCATCTAAAAATGTACCTAGTTTAAATAATTTTAGGTTAATGAAAGAGCTTGTTAATGACCTCCTATGTAACGTTCATTTTAGGAAGTGCTGAGAAGTTTTATGGAGCAGAAATATGTAACTATCAAATACAAAGTCATAATCATTGCAGGAAAGCTCTTTTCCTGCTTTTATGGAAATGTTGTGTACTAATATAAATTGTTAAATCATTTTATTTAGCAGAATAAAAAGTGAGCTTCTCTATATGATCCTGGGCATATTACTTCTGATTATTTTCTTTAGTTAAATTCACCATTATCTATCTGCATTCATAAAACCAGGTGTATGGGATCACACTCTGATGTGTTCATTTGAGTTTCCTATTTTGATTTGTTTTAAATGCATTGTACCAAAAATTTAAGTGTCTCTGTCCTCTTGCTGTTTTGCTAGGCATGAAATTAATGTTTGTTTTTTTCCCCAGAGCTCCCACCCCCCATATACTCTGCAACTACCCCTTTAATTTGGGGCTGATTTTTTTTTCCTATGAGAACCTGTTATTCTGTTATTTAGTAGCTGCTGGCAGATGAGAGATTCCTTCTTCATTTATCTGAAGTTCATTATTGCTGTGAAAAGCCCCAAGATATTTGGAAATAAATAACCAGGGCTATTTAATAAGCGGTTACAAACCGTATGGCAGCAGCTACGCGTTGGTACAGCAAACACACCCGAGCTCCTGCTTTAGCTGTCACTGCTCACTCACTCAGTGTCACTCTATAATTTGAACCCAATCACCATGAAATAGCATTTAGACAGTATCTCAGATAAACTGCATGTTATTGTGCTCTAATCTTGTTTTTTTTTTTTTTTTTTTCTCAGATCAAACCCCATTCAAGTAAGTGATTTTTTCCTCTCCATGCTGTTTTCTTGCTATATGGATGTTTCTTCGTTGACAACCTGTCAGTAGGACGGACGGATATGAATTAAAATGTCTTTCTCTGTATGCTCGTTTCTACACAACAAATAATCTAGATCTGCACTCAGACTATCGCGTTTTGATTATTTGTCTGTAACTGTCCAAATGTTAATGAAGAACAAGCATTATCAGTGCACTGCAAAAATCCTTTACAAATGAGGTGTCTTCAGCCTCCATCAGAGCTGAGGCTGCTTTCTGTCTCTGTGAAGTCCTCTTTCCATTCCTAGTCCCAATTTTAACTATGTGGATGACTCCTCTACTAATTATTTAGGCATAGCATGCACAAGGCACTGTCAAAATCCAGGGAAAGGCCATTCTTGCAGTCCCTGGGGCCATTTCTACTGAATGGCTCTTGTTTCTCTCCTACATTAGTATTTTGTTTCTCCACATAAAGGAGTTTTCCGTACAAAATTTTCATGGGCTCAGCCTGTGCAAATTCCAGCCCCAGGTTTTTGTGTTCTGACCTTGTTTAACTGCTGCATCCAGTAGCTGCAAATTTTTCCACAACCTGTTGGGCTTGGTAACAAGGGCTGGGCAGGAGGTCTCTGTCTGAAGAGAAAACCTTTATGGTAAAGCTGAAGATCCCAGAAAAATCAGGATGTGGAAGTTAACTCAGGGCTGGGAAGTTTATGCCCAAGGTTGTGGTATGGGCCAAATGTGCCTATGTGGAATTGGTGCTCATGCAAACCCAGGAGGGTTTTACACAGGTCACGCTCTTTGATCTTGGCTCTCGTGCAACTTCCAAACATTTGGGTTTGAAGTTCAAGCGTATTTCAGCTTTAAAAATATTCTTCTCTCTTCCTTTGACTAAAAATACGCCATTTCCACTCTGAGCTCTGTACACTGATGTATATTAATCCTTGAACTACTTCAGCTAACAAGCCTAAAATCCATAAACTAAAAATCTACCCTGACAACACAGATTACATCAGGGTGGTTTCAGTTCTCAGCAACTGCTCC
>JAUBNY010000259.1:310032-320624 GCA_032275445.1 Crypturellus soui | reverse complement strand
GGAGAGGATGCTGGATGCTCCTGCTTCCCTTGGGAAAAGCACGCTGCCACCGCCAGGAGCTGTGATGTGTCTCTGCAGGAATGTTGCCACCTGCAGCAATTAAACCTTCTCTAGAATATGATTTAAACAAGGGGTATTTTTTCCGCAGAAACTGCCAGATCACTGTTTCCTCTGAGTAATCACTGACAGGCAAGAAAATGAATGCAAGGAGGAGTCCTCTAAAGGGGCGACGGTGGCTGGCTGCAAGCAGACTTTCTAACCATCCCCAAAGGTTGGTTATATATAGCCACAGACTTTCTATTTTGGATCTATTTTAAAGTCTTTTTTAAGCGTCTACGCTCTCCCTCAAAGCAAAGCCCTTCTATCAACAGGAACTCTTGCTTAGCCATGCTTCTCGTGGTATTTTTAGACACTCGTGTGTTCAGAGAATAGCAGTAAAGAAGAAACACAGTAAAGAAGAAACAATAACACAGCTCACACTTGACAGAAGCTCAGATGCAGCAACAAGCCACAGGTCAGGGACGCACCGGAGGGGTCTGTCCCGCTCAGGCGTCTGTGATGGGGAGCAGAAACCCAGGGGCAGATACCCAGCCACGTGCTGGTGCAAAGAACTTACCTGTTCCGTGATGAACGAGCTTGAGAACGTGACCGCTGACCAAAAGAAGATCCCACAGCTGAGAATGATCTTCCTGTTGAAACGGTCACCAAGGTAACCAAAGATCGGCGCTGCCACCATGAAGCTGCAGATGAAAACTGCCAAGAGGAGAAAAAAGGAAAGAAACATTTCATAAACATCAGGCCAAGCACATGAAAACTAATTTTCTGCAAGCCAAATCCTCTAGAGAGCAGTTCCATTTAATTAGATGTTCTGCAGCCCTGACTTGCAAAGTTACTCAGCCTGATAGGCTTTCAGAGGCAGAGATTCCTTAATCAAACAGATTTCTCGTTCCCAGAGAAACTTCAGAGCAGGGAACTTGGATTACATTTGAAAGCACGACCCCTTGGTCTACCGCAAGCTGAAAATCCAGGGACAGGCAAAACTGGGACGGCATAAATTAAGAGCCTCTGTCCAAATGGTCCCAAGAAGGTGAAATGAAGGTTGGAAGGAATTTTAGGAAAACAGAGATCAAGTCAAGTGCTCCAAGCTGGCGGGAGGGAAGCAATAGGTCATGGGAACTGAAGTACTCTCATCCATCAATTTTAAGGCAAAGTGAGAAAAAATAGTTAATGTTACTATTGTCCCAGAGGCAATCCTCAGCTAGGCAGAATTTGCAGTCTCCTTATCAGGTCCCTTTACCAGCTCTGAACTTGTAATTAAACCTGCCAGTGAGCAGCTACTTCACCAAGAGAATCATTTGTGACCTACAAAGTCTGGAGGGGCCGGGGCTGCCCTTACGGGAGAGGCTGCAGGTTCCCCCTGCGCTTCTCCCCCTGCGAAGCAGAGCGCTAACCCAGACCTCGAGCATTAACCCAGAGCTTGGGCCAAGCAGGAGGGAGCTGCAAAGTCGCCTTCACCTGGCACCAACACCGCCGAAAACACTTAAAAAAGGCAAAAGCACTGCGCCCACCACTGATTCTGCAGAAATTGGTTTGTGTCATTTATACCCTTTTTTTTTTTTTTTTACGTCCACATTAGAGATGGGGAGGAGTGTAACCACCCTGATCTTGTACAATTTAGTCGTTCCACTCTAACCTCTTGGATTTTCCCTGACTTTCTGGGCTCAGCAAAGCCAGGAGGACTCTGGAGGGGGCGCGGAGCCTGCAGGTCCCTCGTTAGCCCCAGTTATGACTCAGGTTAATTACTGGGAGGTTCCCTGAATGCCGGTGGGCTTTAGCGTCGACAGACTCTAGTAATCTGTTTTTAAATATCCAAAAGGAAAAGGAAAAAGAAGACCAGAGCAGAGGATACACATTCATTTGAAAGGAATGTGAGTACAATATTAAAATTGTTAAGACACAAGTTACAACATTGTCATGGTGGCACACGACAGTTGAAAAATATGCATGTCTTCAAGAGGGAAATGATCTGTATGTCTCTTCTTTTTAATGTATTAAGATGTCAAAGTTGCTTCATACATAATATCTATCTATTTGCACCTATGTTTTGCAAGATAAACCATTCTATGTATAGCAGCTTTGCACTGTCATGTTTATGATAGGAATTGCAGATTCCCTCTTTGTAAACACTTAGGGTAGAATAAATAAGTAGACAGCAAAATACAAAACCACTAAGGAATAAAAAGAAGCAGGTGCAATGTTATCCCACATATATTTCAATGTACGCTCCCAGGAACACTGCGGACAATGTGGCTGCCAAGCAAAGGCATAAAATCTAGTGATGTATTGAAAGCTCAGGTTTTATGCTGAAAGACCAGCGCAGACACAGTGGGTAGGTGCTGGGTAGATGCTCCATCCTGCGCAGGGCACCCTGTGCTGTGGCACAGCCCGTGTTCCCGCATCCCTGCGCATCCCTGTGCCCCTGCGCGTGGTGCCTCTGCTCGACCAGATTTGGCTCCCGAACCTCGGCTCAGCGAGGCCCTCCTGCTGCTGGCCGCCATCCAGCAAGGCACTTAGGCACGCGTCCGGATTAAGCGTTTTGGAGCCACCAGCTCCGTCGTTAAGCGCTTTCCCGAACGGGCACCAAAGTGGCGGCCGCGTGCGGAGCGGGAGCCGGGGCTGCGCGGAGCCAGGGAGCAGCAGCAAAGCGTCCCGCGGCGCCCGCCCCGCGCCAGGACGCTGCCCTCCGTCCAGCCCACACCCCCGCGTTCTCCCCGCATAAAAACAGCATGAAGTGAAAAAAGCCTCTAAAGGGAAACTTAGAAACATCCAGCTCAGCATCCCACCGCCTCAAATACGAAATAACCGCATTATTTCAGCTCCGAGGCACGGAGGGTGTGATCCATTAATCAGCGGGATTATTAACTTCAGTGACCTCTGGATTATAAATGGGAAGTCTAATTTTGGAATGCGGGCAAAAGCGGGCAAAGGGCTCGAGCCTCCTCTTTCCAATAAAATAAATGAAAGAAATCTCCCCGTGCCTCCCTCCTAATGTGTGTCCTGCTGTTATTTGGGTCCTTTCAGGGAAATTGTTTTTGGGAGAGTCTGCTCTGAACTAAGCTATGAGCTTTGTCACTTGTAAACAGCTGACTTGACAGCTCCACAAGGTGTAAAACGAAAGGATAACAGAGCACGATAAATAACAGTTAATGGAATGAAGCTGCCATAATAATAAATGCAACCGATATCAGAATATTTATGACCCAAATATGCACCAAAGCATTGATCAACTCAGACAAATGCAGGATTCGAGGGCTGTGTGATCTGTCAAAAAGGATCTGCCTGGTCTGGGCATTTCCCGGGAATCAATTTTTGCAATTACTCCTGCGAATGCAGACGAGCCTCCTGCACACGGGGCACGGGTGCAAACGCCATCAAAAAGTGATTTTATAAACTCATCACCTGGGCTGACTGAACAGGCTCAGTCAAGGGCACGTTACCAGGCGGGATGGAAACCCAACCGCTCTAGACCCGGAGAGCTGAGGGTCTGCAATAAACAAACATTGCGAAGGGAGGATTTCATCCAGATAAGAAGACTCCTGGTGCTCTTAGCTAGGGAGAAGGGTGGTGGAAACCAGACTAATTTGCAGAGAGAGACAGCAGCCCAGCGCTTGCACCAGCCTCCTGTGCAGCTCCTCTCCCTTCTTCCATGGCCTTTTCTGCTCCTTGCATCTCCCACTGCCCTGGTTAACACCCAGACAGCAGCACTGCAGCCTCTACCCGACACACAGCCCAAACCCTTCCCATTAGCGAGGGCTGTGACAGCGGCAGGAATCCCCTGGGATTCGCGATGCGCTGCCGAGCGGGGCGGCAGGTAGAGCTCCGTCCGTGGCATTGGCACAGCCCCCGGCTGATTTCTCTTGGGAAATGATCTCCAGCAGCGCCGGAAAGAGCGGTTCAGCCCCAGCGCCGCGTGCAGCGAGGTACAAATTATCGGCTGAGCAGAGGATGAATAAATAGGCGCAAAGGCCGTCCCGGGGGGAGCTCCTCTAAGCTCAGGTGTTTCCAAAAGGGGGTGGCCGTGTCCCTGCGCCTCCCTTTGCCGGCTGCAGTGTGCAGCAGGAAGGGTCCAGCCGCCCCGGACTGCTCGGGGACTATTTGGGCTCCGGACCCGGTCCCACCCTGTGCTGGTGCCCGAGCACCGCAGTGGACAGCGCTGCCCAGCTCCTCCTGCACGCGGCTGCAATTACAAAAATTGTAGTTTAAAAAAAAAGGAGGAGCTATGAAGCCCTCCCTGCCCCTACCCTTCTCCTCTCCTCCTGGAAGAAAATGGGGATGGAGGTGGCAATGCAGGGCCACCAGCCCAGCCCCTGGTGCCCTGTCCTAGAATGCTGAGAGCATCACAGGTGCCTCCAGGAAACATCTCTTCTTTTAGCTTTGATTCAGCTGCACAGGGTTTATTTTTTCCTAACAGGAATAAGGTCTGAAAGGTTCAGGCTGAGGCAGAAATAGCTCCTTGTGCGCTGCAGGGCTGCTGGCGGGGAAAGCTGGGGCTACCGCGGAGCTCTGAGTCAGCAGCCGCCCGCGGAGCCGCGCTGAGCGCGGGCTCACAGCGCCGGGCGCTGCGGAAGGCAGAGCCGGACGGCCCCGGCCTCGAGGGAGCTGCGAGGCGCAGCAGGAACCCAGGTGGGGAGGCTGCCACAAGGCTCCCCATTACCATTTTGCAAGCCAGGAGAGCACTTAAGCACCCAGCTCGCTGCGGACGGGGTCGTCTCTGCGTGTTTGCAAACAGGCTGGCTCCTGTTGCAGCTGCTGCTCTGCTGGGATCTGTTCCAGCCACTCCTGGGCCAGGGACTCTGGCTCCCGACCGCCCTCCTTGCTCAAGGTGCTCATGGCACCCGCTGCCATCTGCGTGTGACGGGCACTGGAGGCCCTCACGCCAGCGCAACCGGCCACGCTGGCTCAAAGACGTGTTTTTCCAGTGCTTTTTTATTATTTTCAGCTCTCATAGTATTACTCAGCACAAACACAGCACCGTGAATCACGCTGAGCCTTGGGACAACTTGCACAGGAAGCTGCTGTCATTAATTTCTGCATTAGGTGTGAGAAAACACAGGAAGGAAACCTGCCCACGATGTACGGCCAAAACAACAGGCGAGGAGCCGTGTGGATCTTCCAGCTTCACCATGTCCTCTGTGGAGGACCATATTTACACTAAAGGTATTTTGCAGGTATACAAGCATAATTAAATGCATTTTTTTTTTTCTTGTAGGGCCATTTGAGAGACACTTTGGTGCCTTGAACCTGTGCATCCAACCGTGACCTGGTGGTGTGAACTTCTGACTACAGGGCCATCTAATGCTCTGCGAGATCTCAGCAAGATGATTGAAAACGTCCCCCCTTTGATGGAGGCTGAATTCTTCCCGCACATTTGCTTGCACAGAATTTCAGCCTTCAGTCCAGTATCGTCACAAGCTCCACTACAGGTATACGGGGACATCCCTCTTCACGGACTCTGTTTTACCTCATTTCAAATTCAACAGCCAACAGATGGGTCCCGTTACTGCGTTTTGCCAAGTGAAAAATACAGGAGCGCCGAGTTCCAGCCTCCCAGGCAGACGAGAAGTTTGTGACAAGTGTAAGGAGCTTTGAAACAGCTCCGTATGTCACACAGAGCTGTCATCTACCAGCAGCTTCAAACATAGGAGCATTTTAAGAAAAAGGCCCAAGAACACAGCAAATCCATTGGATTAATGTTTGTTTTGGGCTGAAATGCCCAGGATTTTGAGCTGGGCTGAAGTGAACGGAACACCAGATCAAAGGGGGAATTGCACAAATGCCTCATTCCCACGTGCTTGTGTCCTGAGCAAATTCCTGAGGACAAATGCGGCGTTTTGGAAGGTGTGAGCCTGGGTGCTCACGCAGTTGCATTGCCCTGGTCTCTCTCCATCAGAATACTCTGTGCTGGGTTCCTCTCCCTGCAGATTCTCGTTCAGGTTCCAGTATATCCTGTCCTCTCCACAGTGACCAAAACGTGCCAGTCTTTCCTTAGAATACGCTCCATGAAATGTAAGCAGCCTGTTTAGGATGAATATATACACGCACAGCTGACATATGCATTTACACTGCGACGTCTGCTCTGTGATGCTGCTCAACTCCATTTGCTGTGACAGGGTCAGAGAGGTGTCACAACCTGGTTATGAAAACACACTTATAAGGGGAGACAAGGCCTGAAAACAGAGTTTTCCTGGCAAGTCCATGATTGACTCAACATCACACAGGGAAGAACCATATACTGATAATTCCAGCCCTTTTCCTTATTGCAGAAAACAGATTCTTCCAAGACTTACTTCTTATATTCCCAGCAAAGGATATCCTGAAAGTTCACTTTGTTCACCTTAGCCAACAAGAATAATTGCTTCAGAGGGATTTGCTGGGAAATCCACTGCTTGGAAACAAGAAGCCAGATAAAAACAATCAGAAATCTAGTTAAACAACACACTAGTTGAGAGAAACAGTCTTGGGCAAAGAATACCCAGTGTCACAGACACACAGCTACAGTCAGAATTGCCATGTATAGTGCATATAGCACTGATTCACACAGTGCTAACTTGAGGCCATGGATGTGAGCTGTATTTCCGTCACTGTCTGTGTGTTGTTACACGGGGCTGCAGAAACACTCCTTGCTCCCCACAGCCCAGGCGAGAGCTGGCAGAAATAGTTCTTATGCCCCAAAAGGGAAATAACACACGAATAAGCAAAGACCAGAGCAGCGGCTCCCGTATTCTGCTTTTCACTTTGGGAATGACTGTGGTAACAGTTACCAGCGTTTTCAGGGATTTGGGAAACCTTAACATCAAGAAGTCAGGTACTGGAGATGTGTCTCATACTATGACACAGAGGTAGCAATCAAAAGAAAGAGTTTTCGTGTGCTTTTGGCAGTACCTTGACTCAGACTCCTGACCGGAGGCAATGGAAAAGCTCCCACTTGATTCCGTGGACGTAAGAGCCGAGGGTTTTGTTTATCTCTAACTGCTTATGAAGCCCCAGTGACAGCACAGATCACCACCCTTCTAACCGAGAACACGCTTTAGAACATGTAGGTTTACTGCAGCCCTATAACATAAAAGGTTATTACTGGAACAAGAACAGAGAAGGGCAACAAGAACTGTCAAAAGGACAGAGCAGGTCCCTTTACGAGAAAGCATTAAACAGACTGGAGATGACTGATGGGGCTATAGAGGATATCAAACACCATGTGTAGCGCAGAATAAGGAGTATCAATCACCTGCTCTTGCAGAAGACTGACCAGGTGGCACTGAATAAGGCTGGCTGCTGTGCAATTCAATATAGGTACACCAGGGAATTATCACCATGGTCTTATGTGGACTATTGATCCCAATCACAAACAGGATAACTTACTAAAAGGACCTTTGGTCTGGACTGGTACACTTCTTCCCATGTTATTTTTAATGAAAAAGGTATCTTGGAAGACAAAATTGCATCTGCTTTATTGCCACTAGATTGACTAGCTAATGGATTACTAGTGTGCTACTGGTTGATCAAGTAACACTTCTAAACAAGGAGTTTTAGTCCTTGTCCCTGCACAGGGACAAAGGGAAGGAACCAAGCACCTTCCCAGGCAGCAGGAGCTCTGTTCTCTCGCAGTCTCTTCTGCATCTGATTTACCTGACTGATGATTTGAGAACTCTGCAGCTTACCAGAGTGGGACAAAAGGGGGAATCACTCCTCTCTGACTGACTGCAGCCTCCTCGCCCAAGCAGCATGGGACACGGCTTTGTTTGTCACTACTCAGTCAGGAAAAACTCATTAACTTGACAATTAGGACAGACCTGTTTTCATCCTGGTTAGTCCTGAATCAGATCGAAGATCCTAGAGGTATGGACCTTGGTCAGTAGTTCTGCAGCACTTCTGCAAGACTGGGTTTGCCTCAACACGACCATAACAGCCTCAAGAGCCGTAGCTGCTATTGCAGAAGCAGCCGCGGAGAGTCCACGTCTGACAGGAGGGCAGTTCTGTGTCTCCTTGGTGCACAGACCTTCCGGGCACTCTGCGCACACCCCATCCGAGCGAGAGCTTCCTTCACAAATTAAACCCCAGTAGGGAAGACGGCCGCGCTCGTTACCCAGGACGCCGGGAGCCTGGAGGGCTCCACCCGGGGTTCAGGGCTAGGAAAGGTGTCCTGGGAAAAGTATTTAAGTAACCACAAAAATGAAGCCTCTGTTCTTCTCCCTTCCTCTCTTGGCATCTTTATTTTCTCACTGCAGCTACGACACCAGGCCCAGCAGATGCTGGATGCCCTGTTTGGACCCCACAGAAGAGCTTCACCTCCTGGGTCCATTAAGGGTCTCAGGTCAGGCAGCCACAACTAGAATTGCCATCAGTCATGGGCAGTTCCAGCCCAAAAATGGGCCAGGGGTTTTGCAGTGGGGAAGAAGGATGAGGAACAAAGTAAAAATGCTGCTGTCATTCGCAGGAGCCATATGAGGCTCTTCCTAGGCAGTGGATATTTTCAAATCAGGCTGAGAACATGACTGAAAAGAAAGTAAGTTCCAGGGCTTGATGAGAAAAGGCCCACAGAGACACTGCCAAGCTAAGCTGCAATCTAGCCAGGTCCAGAGGAATCCCAGCCGGAGTTTAGGCAGGGCTCATTCCACGCAGGGAAGGCAGTTTAGTTGTCCCAGCCTGCGGTTTCATAATCACTTTAAGATGCTGAAAAGATCAGTCTGAACCTTCCCCTCATCTTAGACTGTCCCTTGTGCCAGTGCTAGAGCTGGTGCGGCCAGTGGAGAACAAAACTGGAAACTAACCCGGAGCCTTTTCCAGTGAGTTCCCTAACCCAAGTCCCCTCTCAGCAGTGCAAGTCCCAGGAAGCCAGTAAAAGCCCATGGCCAGAAGCGAGTTTTCATATAGCACCTTGGCCCGCAAAGCCTTTCTGACCACAAGCCTGCACTCTAGCACCAAGAAATGCCAGCCAAAAGCTCTCAAGATAATGCAGAATAGTCTAAATCCCTTCATCCCCAAATCTGCATTGATTAGCAAGGACTAGATTTAACTAGCAACAGAATATTTCAAATCATTTTTGGAATGATACATCATTTGGGGCCTGGTACGAAGAGAAATAAGCTTCCTTAATTCCATTTGGAGATGGAGGAATGAGGACTGTTTGCCTTCTAAAGCCAGTTTTACCATCCCTCTTTACTCATCTTGCATCCTCTCAATTAACACTTCAATTTCAAACCACACGCTAACATGCAATAGGAGTTCCTCTGTCTCAGAGAAGGAATCCATCTCCACGGCAAAGCCCACTTCCTGCAGCAATGAGAAAACAGGAGGAAAGAGAAGATCCACTGAAAATATGGTGCATTACACACAAATTCTTTGCTATATCTAATTTACCAACAGCAGTAGCTTCCTAAGAAAAACAATACAGCAGGAAGTGCTTCCCCTACTTTCTATAGTGGAATCAAGGGCTTCACATACTTGGTACTCAGGGAAACTTGCTACAAGAAATATATTTTCTTACCCCAGAGCCTTTGTCAAACTTCAGGTTTGCTTGGCTTGTTTTTAAAAGGAAATGCATAAACAAACAACTCTTCCACCGCAGGAATTAACCTCTAAATATGAGCTCGCAGTAGCTGCTGGTTGCATTTACTAGAGGAACCCTGCAGCGATCGAGCTTGTTCTTCCTAAATGAACAAGGAGGCCGCGGCTTGGCTAACTCGCTCACAGCTCCGCTGCAGGGAAGGGGATTTGGAGGAGATGGAGCAGAGCTGCTGGTTTTGCAGCTAGTCTGAGCCAGGCCAGAACCAGCCCCTTGGCCATCACTGTGCAGCAAAGCAGCCAGTCCGCGCTGCGAGGCCCAAGAGCAGTGCTGGTGGCATCCAAGGAGGTGCCAAGAAAATGCTGCGTCAAAGCCCTGCAAATCCCCACCGCGCTGCTTGGGGAACATGGGCAGGACGAGGCTCGCTGCTGCTGTTCTCCCAAGGCAGTGAGTGGTACTGATTGATTTTCTTTATTTTTGTTATTACTGTTCTTTAGGGAGCTGTTGTACCATCTATTGCAGGTTTGGTAAAACATGTTCCCTCTTTTGAGGGGAAAATGGCTTTACTCCCATGTAAGTTGTGTAACCAGCACAGCAGAGACAGCCTCATGACAGACATTTTCTACCCTGGCCACCAAAGTTGTCCCACTAAGCGTCAAACCCAAAAGCCTATCTGCAAATCACATGGGCCAGGAATTGTGAATGGACGGGAAAGGCTTTAGGGTAACAAAAGTGCTCTCCTTGAGATGCTGCAGGAGCAGGGCCCAGCGCCCGAAGGACAAGGAATCACCCTCACAACGTACATCTGCAGTGTGCGCCGGGGTTTGACATGTAACTCCTCTGCACTGCTCTCTGGCAAAATCGTTCTCTTTCCATCCAAGCCCCAGACCTTCAGGAGCGCTCTCAGTACATCAGGAAACATCTGATTTTATTCACCTCCTAGTTCAAAGGTGCTCGCACATAGGGCACTGCTCTTAAAATCCTGCTGTCTGCAACTTCATTCACTTTATTAGGAATATAAATAATAGTG